>JAUJYZ010000721.1:85000-167202 GCA_033675265.1 Actinostola sp. cb2023 | reverse complement strand
TCTACTAGCGTGAAGTCCGGGCTTCTAACTGATATTTGAACTAAATATAGAATATCTTAATAGTGCGATTAAAACAGAACAGTGTTTGTTCGCTCGTTGCGTGACTTTCGGTAACAAACATGCTTTTCCTGCCAATTTTACTGCGATTTTCACAGTCTTCACAAAACTCAGCGAATCATGAATGACAATGACATACTAGTTTTATTGGTACCATAAAATAATATCCATCCAAATACAAATACCGTATAACATAAACTAGACATCGCAGAGTGATTAAACAATGTTTGGATGGAATGGTAAATATGGGTTTACCTCGGCCTCAGTGTAAAAAACCCACCAACTGACGTAATTGTTTTTTTCTCTTCACTTGTGTGTATCAACTCACTTTGTTCTAAGTTCTATAGATCTCTAAACCCGTTTGCAGTACTAGTACTGGATTGATAAAAATCACATATCTCTATGATATATTGTTGTTATTTTGAAAACAACACGACATAACCTCCCCTTTGCGATATTGCGAAAAACCCTGGGTGCTGTTACCTGTTTGTTTGGATAGATGAAGAGCCACTTTGGTGGAAATGGCTATCATTTAAACCGATTATACATGCGTAGTTAACCCTGGGTGCTCGTACCTGTTGTTTGGATAGATTGAAGAGCCACTTTGGTGGAAAATGCTATCATTAAACCATTATACATGCAGTAACTTCAGTCTTATTTATTGATAGGAATCAAGGGCAGCTTTAGAAGACAAACCAATAACACACGGGTAAAGTGGGTGTGTTAGGAACCCCAGCAGAGGAAGGACGGTGGTGGAGAAGGTTTATAATGCTGGAGCAATGGCTGCTTCAAGGATGTCGATTTCTGCATGATGGTCCATCCAACACCTGTCGGACTCTACTGTAAACCTTTTTGTCTTAGGCCCGTGATACAGTAGTTTGCTACTTTTCAAAGGGGAGGCAGCACACGCAGCAGCATTCCCCTGGGAAGGCATTAATGCATTAGATGCTGCAGTCATGGCATACAGTAGTATAAGTATGTTGAGCCAACAAATGAAAGCCAACATGGAGAGTACATGGAGTGATTAAAGAGGAGGTGTCAAGCCTAATACCATCATCCCAGACAGAGCTACTGTTGAGTATTATTTCAGGGCCCCGTCAGATGACGAGATAGACCATCTTAAACAGAAGATGATAAGTTGTCTAGAAGGAGCATCAATAAGTACAGGTAAGTAATGGTGCCCTACATTGACTTAGTTATGTAAGACATTTCCTGGAAATCCCACAGCAGTATACATTATATTGAATGCTTTGGTTGGCTACATTTAACTCATTCCATGTCTGCAAAGTTTTACAATGTTTATTCAAAGCCTTTTAATTGTTATGGCTTACTCACACACAATCCGCTTAAAACTTTAAAGTTTCTTGAAACCCCTGAGTACAGTTCAACCTCCAAAAGGACTACAAAAAAGTGTCCTCATTTTATAGAGGTTTTCTTAATAAGAACTTAGGTAAAGTTGTTGAGATCAAGGGAACTGTCAGTACAATAGGAAATGTTCAATTCATTCATGCTTGGTATTGATTTGATGGTTTTTATATCATGCAGGATGCAGTGTTTGATATAAAGTTTGAATCCATCTACTATTCAAACATGGTGTCCAACCCTAAAATGGCCAGTTTATACCAAACCCATGCAGAAAGTCTTGGTGTCCAGTTTCCCTCACTCCAGGAACAGAAGGAGAAATGTCCTGGGTTCTACTGACATGGGCAACATATCCCACGTGATCCCATCCATCCATCCCTTATACAGTATTGATAGTATGGCTGTCAATCATTCATATGCATTCACAGCAGCTGCAGGGACTGACATTGCTCACAGTCAAGACTTTGCTAGCATCCAAAGCATTAGCAATGACGGCCATTGATTTATTGTGTAGTGAAGAATTGAGACTAGAAGTGAAAAATGAAGTTTGTTAAAGTGAAACCCAAAGGTCATAGCAAGGCCTAATCTATCAATAACCCATTGTAGTAATGAAGTATTTTTTAAACTATTTGCAATGAAATTGGTAGGATATTGCATGTGTTTGAAATGCCATGCAAGAATAATATATAAAGTAACCATCGACACTTTCAGTGATAGAAATGTTCAATAACAAGAAATTAAACAGAAGTTAAGTTCCGTATGATTATAGGTCTAGACGTGCTCGAGAGTCCAGTGGTGCTAATCGGCGCGGTCGCTGAAGAGCAACCGCTGGAGTCTCAAGCATGAGGTCTAGATACATGTAGGTAAGTCACAATGAACACAATAATTACTATCGTTTGATTTCTCTGCCTATATTTAGTTTCATCAGCTAATTATCGTGTGAAATCTAGTCCCTTGCAGTCTTTCCCTCCCTTGTAGGGCCACTTATAATGCTAGCTCAGTACATCGTGTGATATCTGATTCCCTTCCTCTCCAACCCCCTTCCATTCCCTGTAGGGCCACTAATAATGCTGGCTCAGTACATCATGTGATATCTAGTCCCCTTCCTCTCCAACCCCCTTCCATTCCCTGTAGGGCCACTAATAATGCTGGATCAGTAACATCATGTGACATCTAGTCCCCTTCCTCTCCAACCCCCTTCCATTCCCTGTAGGGCCACTAATAATGCTGGATCAGTACATCATGTGATATCTAGTCCCCTTCCTCTCCAACCCCCTTCCATTCCCTGTAGGGCCACTAATAATGCTGGATCAGTACATCATGTGATATCTAGTCCCCTTCCTCTCCAACCCCCTTCCATTCCCTGTAGGGCCACTAATAATGCTGGATCAGTACATCATGTGATATCTAGTCCCCTTCCTCTCCAACCCCCTTCCATTCCCTGTAGGGCCACTAATAATGCTGGATCAGTACATCATGTGATATCTAGTCCCCTTCCTCTCCAACCCCCTTCCATTCCCTGTAGGGCCACTAATAATGCTAGATCAGTACATCGTGTGATATCTGATTCCCTTCCTCTCCAACCCCCTTCCATTCCCTGTAGGGCCACTAATAATGCTGGATCAGTACATCATGTGATATCTAGTCCCCTTCCTCTCCAACCCCCTTCCATTCCCTGTAGGGCCACTAATAATGCTGGATCAGTACATTCATGTGATATCTAGTCCCCTTCCTCTCCAACCCCCTTCCATTCCCTGTAGGGCCACTAATAATGCTAGATCAGTACATTGTGTGATATCTAGTCCCCTTCCTCTCCAACCCCCTTCCATTCCCTGTAGGGCCACTAATAATGCTGGATCAGTACATCATGTGATATCTAGTCCCCTTCCTCTCCAACCCCCTTCCATTCCCTGTAGGGCCACTAATAATGCTGGATCAGTACATCATGTGATATCTAGTCCCCTTCCTCTCCAACCCCCTTCCATTCCCTGTAGGGCCACTAATAATGCTAGATCAGTACATTGTGTGATATCTAGTCCCCTTCCTCTCCAACCCCCTTCCATTCCCTGTAGGGCCACTAATAATGCTAGATCAGTACATTGTGTGATATCTAGTCCCCTTCCTCTCCAACCCCCTTCCATTCCCTGTAGGGCCACTAATAATGCTGGATCAGTACATCATGTGATATCTAGTCCCCCCTCCAACCCCCTTCCTCTCCAACCCCCTTCCATTCCCTGTAGGGCCACTAATAATGCTAGATCAGTACATTGTGTGATATCTAGTCCCCTTCCTCTCCAACCCCCTTCCATTCCCTGTAGGGCCACTAATAATGCTAGATCAGTACATCATGTGATATCTAGTCCCCTTCCTCTCCAACCCCTTCCATTCCCTGTAGGGCCACTAATAATGCTGGATCAGTACATCATGTGATATCTAGTCCCCTTCCTCTCCAACCCCCTTCCATTCCCTGTAGGGCCACTAATAATGCTGGATCAGTACATCATGTGATATCTAGTCCCCTTCCTCTCCAACCCCCTTCCATTCCCTGTAGGGCCACTAATAATGCTAGCTCAGTACATCATGTGAAATCACAGGCAGCCCAAGCAATTGTCTTGTATATACAGTATTAAATGTATGGGTCGAAAATATCGTAAATTTCGTTTGTAATAAACTTGGACTAACCGTTGTCTGTAGTTGTTTTTTGATATTATGTAGATCCTTTCTAGCTGGTTTTTAGCCGTTTTAAGGTTTTTTTTAGATTTTTCTCCCCACCAGTAGTTGGGGAGAAAAAATAAAACGGCTAAAAACCAGCTAGAAAGGATCTACATAATATCAAAACACAACTACAGACAAAGGTTAGTCCAAGTTTATTACAAACCAATTTTACGATATTTTCGACCCATACATTTACTGTATATACAAGACAATTGCTTGGGCTGCCTGTGGTGAAATCTAGTCCCCTTCCTCTCCACCCCCTTCCATTCCTGTAGGGCCACTAATAATGATAGCTCAGTACATCATGTGAAATCCATGCAACTCCGTACCTTTTCATTCAGGCATTCCATGAAACTGAATGATGATTTATAGAAAGTTTTCTAATGTGAACGATATTGCAGTCAATGTTTCACCTTCACATAGCATACTATTACGAATCCTGCAATCTGATTGGCTAACGTACTATCGCGTTTTGAACAAAACAAAAAGAAAACAATACAATAAATATTGGTATAAAATCGAAGGTAGTATACACGACTTTCAAAAATGGCGGCATATCACGGTCGACGGTTTAAGACTGTTATTAGACTACTAGATTCATAAGAGTGGGAAACCTACGGTATCGAAGACATCTATTCCATGGCCAATCACAGCGCGCGAAATCATTGCTCGACCAATCGGAATGCTTGGACACGGCATGGTCACCGCACGGCACGAATCTTGCCATTCTAGTATAGCGAGTCCATTAGGTAATGGAGTATATTTTAATATTTAATTATTACGATGGTTTTAAGTGCAATTACCGTCATCATTAATCATTGAAATAACACATTGTGAAATTCTTTCTTTTTACCGAAATTCTTACCTAAAAAAAATAAAGACTAGTGTGCTACTAAATGCCCTCTGAAGAGTTGAATACCCTAAATGTACCGTCATGCCTTTCGAACCCTGGTTGTGTTTATTCAATATATCATTCAACATGAAAAATAAATTAAATAAGAAGAAAAAATGAAGAATTAACATGGTGCGGGGTATCGCACATAATTCTAAATTAATTACATGCATATTTTGAAAATTGAGGTATCTGTATTTCTCTCTTTCTTTCTCTCTTTCCTTCTTTCTCTCATTCTTTCCTTCTTATCTTCTGTAATTCTTTTTCTATTTAGTTTTAATTCAGTTTAATTTTTTTGAATTTTTTGAAGAATAACTGTATGTTGAAAATCCAATAACATTTATAGTCACATACATGATTTTCGTTCATATCATGTCTCGACCACTCCGAGCGCTGTGACATACAGATGTCCTTTTGTTTACCCTCTTAATCGTGATTATTATTCATTGCTTTATGATTTCTAAAGTTGACAGAAATTGAAATGACTTCTATTCATAATGGCAGCTACAAACAATACCGATTTGAAAACTACACAAATTGTTTTGATCGTCTGCGTATTTCGTAGGTACATGTGTCCCCATGGAAACCTTATGCTCTGCATTGCTACCTTGGGGGGTGGGGTAGAACAATAATGGTGGTTTCCCTGTCTCGTACGAGACGCTTGTGATTCCATGTAAGCTGACAAAAGCCGGCGCAGTAGACTTGCTCCTTTTTTTTTTCTTTTTACCCCTCCCCTTACAGTACGTGGATAAAATAATGTAACAATAATTATCACTTTCATTATTTCTTGCTTTTCACTTGACATTCTTGTACAATTGATATGCGCGGTATCGCGGTATCGCGTATCTGTAATGTCTTTTGTGTGTGGTTTGCCGCGGGGGAAAGCCGAGCAGATAACAGTGTGCCTCGGCGATTTGCTGCAAAGTAGCTCAGTCAGTATTGCTTCGGCATTTCATGATCGCAAGGCTAATCTTTCTAAAGGCGCTTCTAAACTTCCTATCTCTCCAAGCGTAGATCAATGGGTTCCATAGCGCGCTGGTCTGAGATAGATAAATGGTTAATGCACCCACGTATTTGTTTATTCTGATACGAAATAGAATCTCCAAACAGATAGCAATAAGAATAGGCAGAAAACTGACCAAAAACGCACCAATAACAACGGCAAAAGTTTTAGTTGATTTGAGATGTTCTTTGAACTGTTGTTGGCTTTGTGGATTAACAGCTTGTCTTTGCGCGATTATTTGTTTGCTGTGTCGCAGAGATTGTTTCCAAACGTAGCAATAGCAACACACAATTAGAAGAAAAGGCACGACGAAGAAGAAGACGAGGGCTGCGATAGAGAAAGCCCTGAGACTTATTAAACTGTGATCATACTTGTTTCTTCTGACTGAGATGCTCCAGTATGCTAGACAAGGATGCGCAAAGTTCTTGATTGTAGAGAACAAGTCTGTTACAGTAAAAATGATGGCAATGCACGTAATCTGTAATACTGCCAGTATCCAGACACCAAGTACAACCAGTCGTACTCTACCTTCTGTAACAATAGTGTAGTAGCGCAGGGAATACTTCACAGCAAGGAGTCTATCTAGACTAATGGCGCATAGGTGTAGCATGATCGTGGTAGTAATGGCAAGTCCCCAAGCACCAGAAACTGTACAGATGTATGAACGAGCATCAATATTACTGTAGACACTAACCACTTTGAGTAGTGAAGATACGACGATAAGCAGATCACAGCAAGCCATACTCACTACTATAGCGTTAGATGGAGTACGTAGATTATCGTACCGATGGTAGGCAACACAAACAAACGTATTACCCACCACAGTTAAAACTATGAAAATAATGTTAAGAGATACTGAGATAGCCGCTATATCTCCAATTCCTGTTTGGTTCTCTCCTGTAGAAGATCCTTCACTGCCATTAGGGTTTTGCATCTTCTCTGCTCAGACTTGGCAGTCGACTAAACGTGTTTTCATTAAGTTCGATCCTCTTCACTCAGACTGAAACTACTGAAAAACTTCCTTTGTATAGTATCTGAAACTGAAATGACTATTTTGCCTGACCATAAGATAATGGACTTTCAGCCTTTTAGAGTCTCACTCTTGAGGGTTGGTCAGACGAGGAGTTCAAATCTTCTTCAGCTCATTCGCCCTATAACTATGTATGTTCTCGGTCTTGTCAGGTTGTACGTTTAACAGTCCTTGTCTCTAATCTTTGCTTTGGAGATCCTGAGTACTCCTTGAAGGTTGGTGTAAGTAAGAGTTCAAACCTGCGATCTGACGCAGACACGAATCAATTAATTATATATACAAACTATGATAATTTGCAAACACGCTCTTTGCGCGCGACTTATTTAATTTGCATTTTATCCAATTTTACTTTTTTAATTGCTTTGCGGCTTTTGATAAACTTTCATTAGTTTGATTTCCTCAGTACCTTCGTAAAGAAGATAAACGGCACAGTTATATCAATGAACTAGACCGATATAGTACAGTATTAGAACCTCCCGTAAGCGACCACCCGGCGGACGGACCGACGGACGGATAGCTGAAGTTCAGTGCTACATAATTGTCATCATGATTTGCATTATAACATAGCATTGATCAGTAAAATGCTCAAAAATGGCTCAAAATGACGATTTTAAATCGAATATGGCCCATGTAAAACGTTCAAAAAAATAGCCCAAAATGACGATTTTTGATGAACAATATCCCATGTTAAATGCTCAAAAATGGCCCAAAATGACGATTTCTGATGAACAATATCCCATGCAAAATGATCAAAAATGGCCCAAAATGACGATTGTTCATGGACAATAGCCCATGCACAATGCGCTAAAATGGCCCAAAATGACGATTTGTGATGAACAATATCCCATGTTAAATGCTCAAAAATGGCCCAAGATGACGAATTCTGTTGGTCTATAGCCCATGCAAAATGATCAAAAATGGCTCAAAATGACGATTGTTCATGGACAATAGCCCATGCAAAATGCGCAAAAAATGGTTGAAAATGACGATTTTTGATGGACTATGCCCAAAAATGGCTCAATATGACGATTTTTGATGGAAAATAGCCTATGCAAAATGCGCAAAAATGACGATTTTTGATGGACTATGCCCAAACATGGCTCAAAATAACGATTTTTGATGGACTATGCCCAAAAATGGCTCAATATGACGATTTTTGATGGACTATGAGGTTTTTGAATGACTCAAAATGAGGATTTATAATGGACTATAGGCCCTGTAAAATGCGCAAAAATGACTCAAAATGAGGATTTATAATGGTCTATAGGCCCTGTAAAATGCGCAAAAATGGCCCAAAATGACGATTTTTGATGGACTATAGCCCATGCAAAATGCTCAAAAATGACTCAAAATGAGGATTTATAATGGACTATAGGCCCTGTAAAATGCGCAAAAATGGCCCAAAATGACGATTTTTCATGGACTATATATAGCCCATGCAAAATGCTCAAAAATGACTCAAAATGAGGATTTATAATGGACTATATATAGGCCCTGTAAAATGCCCAAATATGGCCCACAATGACGATTTTTCATGGACTATAGCCCATGCAAAAATCGGCTCAAAAATGACTCAAAATGAGGATTTATAATGGACTATAGGCCCTGTAAAATGCGCAAAAATGGCCCAAAATGACGATTTCTGATCGTCTATAGCCATGCAAAATGCTCAAAAATGACTCAAAATGAGGATTTATAATGGACTATAGGCCCTGTAAAATGCTCAAAAATTACTCAAAATGAGGATTTATAATCGACTATAGGCCCTGTAAAATGCGCAAAAATGGCTCAAAATGACGATTTTTGATGGTCTATAGCCCATGCAAAATGCTCAAAAATGGCCCAAAATGACGATATTTTGATGGACTATATATAGTCCATGGAAAAAGCTCAAACATGGCTCTAAATTACGATATTTGATGGACTATAGCCCATGTAAAAAGGCGGTATTCCCTGTTGATGAAGTAACCTCACAAGCTCAGGCTAGGACTAAATATCTAATGGACGAAGTCCCGAACAGAAGTTATTTACACTTCCGGTTGACGTTCGACGTCGTACATTTTAGGATTTTTAGTCCAGGCTCTGGTAGCACGTAAGGTGAATAGCACTATCCACCGGATAAGTCTTATCGAACGGATAAAATTAATTGGATAACTGCATCAGTTTTTGCCGTTGGACAGCTAGGACTTATCCGGTGGATAGCGCTATTCACCTTTCGTGCAACCGGGGCCACAACTCTACCCACCTTTCTCAAAATACGACGCGCGAAAGAAATTTTCAGACAATGTTTTGGTACATACTCTATTCTATATAATAAATATAACAATAATTTCCTTTGTTCTCTTCGTGTAGATACGAACTGGTATCACATCATTAAAGCGTTTCCCATTGAAGGAAGTGTTCTACAAACATGGTATTTATGTCACCATGGCAACACGGATATACCTAACTCGAAGAGTTATAGAAATATGTGAATGAATTATTATTCTTATTATTTTACCAGCTTAAATAATACCTTTCAATAGGAAATTATCTATGAAACAATGTTGTTAGATTTAAAAGGAAAAAAAAAAGAAAAAAAAAGTGTCATGACTGGGAGTCGAACTCGCGACCCCAAATTTGAAATGAGAAAAGCATGCCGGGAAATTCTTCAAAAAGCGACCATACACCCAGACTTTAATGCTGAGTCACCGTATGTTACGTATAGGATGAAGATTTCGTCCCCATCCGCGCTATCGAGCAGTACATCAATCAACTTAGCATTCAAAGAGGGAGGGAGCAGTCGGATCCTAAGCCATCAAGAACTGTCCCTGCTAAGCTATTGAGCCCGCTTACTGATTTGGACGACAAGTTTAGCTAGTCTATCTGAACAATGGTCATTGTTGTGCAAATTCGATGCCTGAAGTCCTGAGGGAAAGCGCAACTAATGAGTGTTTATTGTCACATTACAAAGAACCTAATGAACTTGTTGTGTCTACAGATCTTGTAAAAAGACGCATGCCTTTCATTGTGTTACTATCATTCCCTAAGGCTTAGATACTTATGATACTTTTCTGATCAAACGAAATGTTCTTTACCGCAGGTGTTGATCTCGAGATTTGGGCTCACGAACTTTCGTATGAAAGACTGTATAGCCTATGCAAAATGCTCATAAATGGCCCAAAATAACGATATTAATTTGATGGACTATAATAGCCCATGTAAAATGCTCAAAATGGCCAAAAATGACGATTTTTGATGGACAACAGGCCATGTCAAATGCGCAAAAATGACTCAAACTGACGATTTTTGATAGTCTATAAGGCATGGAAAATGATCAAAAATGTCTCAAAATGACGATTTTTGATGGACTATGCCCAAAAATAGCTCAAAATGACGATTTTTGATGGAAAATAGCCCATGTTAAATGCTCAAAAATGTCCCAAAATGACGATTTCTGATCGTCTATAGCCCATGTAAACTGCTCAAAAATGGCTCAAAATGACGATTTTTGTTGGCCGATAGCCCATGTAAAATGCACAAAAATGACTCAAAATGACGATTTGATGGTCGTTTTTTTTGCCCATGTATAATGCGCAAAAATGACTCAAAATGACGATTTTTGATGGTCTATAGGGCATGGAAAATGCTCAAAAAATGGCCCAAAATGGCGATTTGTCATGGACTATAGCCCATGTAAAATGCTGAAAAAATGGTTCAAATGACGATTTATGATGGTCTATTGGGCATGGAAAATGCTCAAAATGGCCCAAATGACGATTTTGTCATGGACTATAGCCCATGTAAAATGCTGAAAAATGGTTCAAATGACGATTTGTCATGGACTATAGCCCATGTAAAAATGCTCAAAAATAGTTCAACCGACGATTTGTGATGTTCTATAGCCCATTTTAATGCTCAAAAATGACTCAAAATGACGATTTCTGATGGACTATAGCCCATTTAAAATGCGCAAAAATGACTCAGAATGACGATTTTTGATGGTCTATAGCATGGAAAATGCTCAAAAAATGGCACAAATGACGATTTCTGATGGACTATATATAGCCCATGGAAAATGCGCAAAAATGACTCAAAATGACGAAAATGATCAAAAATGTCTCAAAATGACGATTTTTGATGGACTATATATAGCCCATGCAAAATGCGCAAAATTGATTCAAAATGAGGATTTATAATGGACAATAGCCCATGTAAAATGACGATTTCTGATCGTCTATAGCCCATGCAAAATGATCAAAAATGGCCCAAAATTACGATATTTGATGGACTATAGCACATGTAAACTGCTTAAAAATGGCCCAAATCGTCATTTTGGGCCATTTTAAGCAGTTTACATGTGCTATAGTCCATCAAATATCGTAATTTTTGGGCCATTTTTGATCATTTTGCATGGGCTATAGACGATCAGAAATCGTCATTTTACATGGGCTATTGTCCATTATAAATCCTCATTTTGAATCAATTTTGCGCATTTTGCATGGGCTATATATAGTCCATCAAAAATCGTCCATTTTGAGACATTTTTGATCATTTTCGTCATTTTGAGTCATTTTTGCGCATTTTCCATGGCTATATATAGTCCATCAGAAATCGTCATTTGTGCCATTTTTGAGCATTTTCCATGCTATAGACCATCAAAAATCGTCATTCTGAGTCATTTTTGCGCATTTTAAATGGGCTATAGTCCATCAGAAATCGTCATTTTGAGTCATTTTTGAGCATTAAAATGGGCTATAGAACATCACAAATCGTCGGTTGAACTATTTTTGAGCATTTTACATGGGCTATAGTCCATGACAAATCGTCATTTGAACCATTTTTCAGCATTTTACATGGGCTATAGTCCATGACAAATCGTCATTTTGGGCCATTTTGAGCATTTTCCATGCCCAATAGACCATCATAAATCGTCATTTTTGAACCATTTTTCAGCATTTTACATGGGCTATAGACCATGACAAATCGCCATTTTGGGCCATTTTTGAGCATTTTCCATGCCCTATAGACCATCAAAAATCGTCATTTTGAGTCATTTTTGCGCATTATACATGGGCAAAAAAAAAACGACCATCAAATCGTCATTTTGAGTCATTTTTGTGCATTTTACATGGGCTATCGGCCAACAAAAATCGTCATTTTGAGCCATTTTTGAGCAGTTTACATGGGCTATAGACGATCAGAAATCGTCATTTTGGGACATTTTTGAGCATTTAACATGGGCTATTTTCCATCAAAAATCGTCATTTTGAGCTATTTTTGGGGCATAGTCCATCAAAATCGTCATTTTGAGACATTTTTGATCATTTTCCATGCTTATAGACTATCAAAAATCGTCAGTTTGAGCGCATTTGACATGGCCTGTTGTCCATCAAAAATCGTCATTTTTGGCCATTTTGAGCATTTTACATGGGCTATTATAGTCCATCAAATTAATATCGTTATTTTGGGCCATTTATGAGCATTTTGCATACAGTCTTTCATATACGAAAGTTCGTGAGCCCAAATCTCGAGATCAACACCTGCGGTAAAGAACATTTCGTTTGATCAGAAAAGTATCATAAGTATCTAAGCCTTAGGGAATGATAGTAACACAATGAAAGGCATGCGTCTTTTTACAAGATCTGTAGACACAACAAGTTCATTAGGTTCTTTGTAATGTGACAATAAACACTCATTAGTTGCGCTTTCCCTCAGGACTTCAGGCATCGAATTTGCACAACAATGACCATTGTTCAGATAGACTAGCTAAACTTGTCGTCCAAATCAGTAAGCGGGCTCAATAGCTTAGCAGGGACAGTTCTTGATGGCTTAGGATCCGACTGCTCCCTCCCTCTTTGAATGCTAAGTTGATTGATGTACTGCTCGATAGCGCGGATGGGGACGAAATCTTCATCCTATACGTAACATACGGTGACTCAGCATTAAAGTCTGGGTGTATGGTCGCTTTTTGAAGAATTTCCCGGCATGCTTTTCTCATTTCAAATTTGGGGTCGCGAGTTCGACTCCCAGTCATGACACTTTTTTTTTTTTTTTTTTTTTTCCTTTTAAATCTAACAACATTGTTTTATAGATAATTTCCTATTGAAAGGTATTATTTAAGCTGGTAAAATAATAAGAATAATAATTCATTCACATATTTCTATAACTGTTCGAGTTAGGTATATCCGTGTTGCCATGGTGACATACATACCATGTTTGTAGAACACTTCCTTCAATGGGAAACGCTTTAATGATGTGATACCAGTTCGTATCTACACGAAGAGAACAAAGGAAATTATTGTTATATTTATTATATAGAATAGAGTATGTACCAAAACATTGTCTGAAAATTTCTTTCGCGCGTCCGTATTTTGAGAAAGGTGGGTAGAGTTGTGGCCCCGGTTGCACGAAAGGTGAATAGCGCTATCCACCGGATAAGTCCTGTCCAAAGGCTAAAACTGATGCAGTTATCCCATTAATTTTATCCGTTGATATGACTTATCCGGTGGATAGTGCTATTCACCTTACGTGCAACCAGAGCCTGGACTAAAAATCCTAAAATGTACGACGTCGAACGTCAACCGGAAGTGTAAATAACTTCTGTTCGGGACTTCGTCCATTAGATATTTAGTCCTAGCCTGAGCTTGTGAGGTTACTTTATCAACAGGGAATACCGCCTTTTTACATGGGCTATAGTCCATCAAATATCGTAATTTAGAGCCATGTTTTGAGCTTTTTTCCATGGACTATATATAGTCCATCAAAATATCGTCATTTTGGGCCATTTTTGAGCATTTTGCATGGGCTATAGACCATCAAAAATCGTCATTTTGAGCCATTTTTGAGCATTTTCCATGCATTTTATACCATCAGGAGTCCTATTGATCATTTTCGATGGGCTATAAGTCCCTCATCGTTTTTGAGTAATTTTTTGAGCATTTTACATGGGCTATTGTTCATTATAAATTGTCATTTTGAGTCATTTTTGAGCATTTTGCATGGCTATTATACGATCAGAAATCGTCATTTTGGGCCATTTTTGATCATTTTACAGGGCCTATAGACCATCAAAAATCGTCATTTTTGAGCCATTTTTGCATTTTTGAGATAGACCATCAAAAATCGTAATTTTCGGCCATTTTTGCATTTTGGGCTATAGACCATGAAAAATCGTCATTGTGGGCCATATTTTGCGCATTTTACAGGGCCTATAGTCATTATAAATCCTCATTTTGAGTCATTTTTGGCATTTTACAGGGCCTATATATTGAGTCCATTATAAATCCTCATTTTGAGTCATTTTTGAGCATTTTGCATGGGCTATATATAGTCCATGAAAAATCGTCATTTTGGGCCATTTTTTGCGCATTTTACAGGGCCTATAGTCCATTATAAATCCTCATTTTGAGTCATTTTTGAGCATTTTGCATGGGCTATAGTCCATCAAAAATCGTCATTTTGGGCCATTTTTGCGCATTTTACAGGGCCTATAGACCATTATAAATCCTCATTTTGAGTCATTTTTGCGCATTTTACAGGGCCTATAGTCCATTATAAATCCTCATTTTGAGTCATTCAAAAACCTCATAGTCCATCAAAAATCGTCATATTTTGCCATTTTTAGGCATAGTCCATCAAAAATCGTTATTTTGAGCCATGTTTGGGCATAGTCCATCAAAAATCGTCATTTTTTTTTGGGCGCATTTTGCATAGGCTATTTTTGCCATCAAAAATCGTCATATTGAGCCATTTTTGGGCATAGTCCATCAAAAATCGTCATTTTCAACCATTTTTTGCGCATTTTGCATGGGCTATTGTCCATGAACAATCGTCATTTTGAGCCATTTTTGATCATTTTGCATGGGCTATAGACCAACAGAATTCGTCATCTTGGGCCATTTTTGAGCATTTAACATGGGATATTGTTCATCACAAATCGTCATTTTGGGCCATTTTAGCGCATTGTGCATGGGCTATTGTCCATGAACAATCGTCATTTTGGGCCATTTTTTGATCATTTTGCATGGGATATTGTTCATCAGAAATCGTCATTTTGGGCCATTTTTGAGCATTTAACATGGGATATTGTTCATCAAAAATCGTCATTTTGGGCTATTTTTTGAACGTTTTACATGGGCCATATTCGATTTAAAATCGTCATTTTGAGCCATTTTTGAGCATTTTACTGATCAATGCTATGTTATAATGCAAATCATGATGACAATTATGTAGCACTGAACTTCAGCTATCCGTCCGTCGGTCCGTCCGCCGGGTGGTCGCTTACGGGAGGTTCTAATACTGTACTATATCGGTCTAGTTCATTGATATAACTGTGCCGTTTATCTTCTTTACGAAGGTACTGAGGAAATCAAACTAATGAAAGTTTATCAAAAGCCGCAAAGCAATTAAAAAAGTAAAATTGGATAAAATGCAAATTAAATAAGTCGCGCGCAAAGAGCGTGTTTGCAAATTATCATAGTTTGTATATATAATTAATTGATTCGTGTCTGCGTCAGATCGCAGGTTTGAACTCTTACTTACACCAACCTTCAAGGAGTACTCAGGATCTCCAAAGCAAAGATTAGAGACAAGGACTGTTAAACGTACAACCTGACAAGACCGAGAACATACATAGTTATAGGGCGAATGAGCTGAAGAAGATTTGAACTCCTCGTCTGACCAACCCTCAAGAGTGAGACTCTAAAAGGCTGAAAGTCCATTATCTTATGGTCAGGCAAAATAGTCATTTCAGTTTCAGATACTATACAAAGGAAGTTTTTCAGTAGTTTCAGTCTGAGTGAAGAGGATCGAACTTAATGAAAACACGTTTAGTCGACTGCCAAGTCTGAGCAGAGAAGATGCAAAACCCTAATGGCAGTGAAGGATCTTCTACAGGAGAGAACCAAACAGGAATTGGAGATATAGCGGCTATCTCAGTATCTCTTAACATTATTTTCATAGTTTTAACTGTGGTGGGTAATACGTTTGTTTGTGTTGCCTACCATCGGTACGATAATCTACGTACTCCATCTAACGCTATAGTAGTGAGTATGGCTTGCTGTGATCTGCTTATCGTCGTATCTTCACTACTCAAAGTGGTTAGTGTCTACAGTAATATTGATGCTCGTTCATACATCTGTACAGTTTCTGGTGCTTGGGGACTTGCCATTACTACCACGATCATGCTACACCTATGCGCCATTAGTCTAGATAGACTCCTTGCTGTGAAGTATTCCCTGCGCTACTACACTATTGTTACAGAAGGTAGAGTACGACTGGTTGTACTTGGTGTCTGGATACTGGCAGTATTACAGATTACGTGCATTGCCATCATTTTTACTGTAACAGACTTGTTCTCTACAATCAAGAACTTTGCGCATCCTTGTCTAGCATACTGGAGCATCTCAGTCAGAAGAAACAAGTATGATCACAGTTTAATAAGTCTCAGGGCTTTCTCTATCGCAGCCCTCGTCTTCTTCTTCGTCGTGCCTTTTCTTCTAATTGTGTGTTGCTATTGCTACGTTTGGAAACAATCTCTGCGACACAGCAAACAAATAATCGCGCAAAGACAAGCTGTTAATCCACAAAGCCAACAACAGTTCAAAGAACATCTCAAATCAACTAAAACTTTTGCCGTTGTTATTGGTGCGTTTTTGGTCAGTTTTCTGCCTATTCTTATTGCTATCTGTTTGGAGATTCTATTTCGTATCAGAATAAACAAATACGTGGGTGCATTAACCATTTATCTATCTCAGACCAGCGCGCTATGGAACCCATTGATCTACGCTTGGAGAGATAGGAAGTTTAGAAGCGCCTTTAGAAAGATTAGCCTTGCGATCATGAAATGCCGAAGCAATACTGACTGAGCTACTTTGCAGCAAATCGCCGAGGCACACTGTTATCTGCTCGGCTTTCCCCCGCGCAAAACACACACACAAAAGACATTACAGATACGCGATACCGCGCATATCAATTGTACAAGAATGTCAAGTGAAAAAGCAAGAAATAATGAAAGTGATAATTATTGTTACATTATTTTATCCACGTACTGTAAGGGGAGGGGTAAAAAGAAAAAAAAAAAGGAGCAAGTCTACTGCGCCGGCTTTTGTCAGCTTACATGGAATCACAAGCGTCTCGTACGAGACAGGAAACCACCATTATTGTTCTACCCCACCCCCCCAAGGTAGCAATGCAGAGCATAAGGTTTCCATGGGGACACATGTACCTACGAAATACGCAGACGATCAAAACAATTTGTGTAGTTTTCAAATCGGTATTGTTTGTAGCTGCCATTATGAATAGAAGTCATTTCAATTTCTGTCAACTTTAGAAATCATAAAGCAATGAATAATAATCACGATTAAGAGGGTAAACAAAAGGACATCTGTATGTCACAGCGCTCGGAGTGGTCGAGACATGATATGAACGAAAATCATGTATGTGACTATAAATGTTATTGGATTTTCAACATACAGTTATTCTTCAAAAAATTCAAAAAAATTAAACTGAATTAAAACTAAATAGAAAAAGAATTACAGAAGATAAGAAGGAAAGAATGAGAGAAAGAAGGAAAGAGAGAAAGAAAGAGAGAAATACAGATACCTCAATTTTCAAAATATGCATGTAATTAATTTAGAATTATGTGCGATACCCCGCACCATGTTAATTCTTCATTTTTTCTTCTTATTTAATTTATTTTTCATGTTGAATGATATATTGAATAAACACAACCAGGGTTCGAAAGGCATGACGGTACATTTAGGGTATTCAACTCTTCAGAGGGCATTTAGTAGCACACTAGTCTTTATTTTTTTTAGGTAAGAATTTCGGTAAAAAGAAAGAATTTCACAATGTGTTATTTCAATGATTAATGATGACGGTAATTGCACTTAAAACCATCGTAATAATTAAATATTAAAATATACTCCATTACCTAATGGACTCGCTATACTAGAATGGCAAGATTCGTGCCGTGCGGTGACCATGCCGTGTCCAAGCATTCTGATTGGTCGAGCAATGATTTCGCGCGCTGTGATTGGCCATGGAATAGATGTCTTCGATACCGTAGGTTTCCCACTCTTATGAATCTAGTAGTCTAATAACAGTCTTAAACCGTCGACCGTGATATGCCGCCATTTTTGAAAGTCGTGTATACTACCTTCGATTTTATACCAATATTTATTGTATATTGTTTTCTTTTTGTTTTGTTCAAAACGCGATAGTACGTTAGCCAATCAGATTGCAGGATTCGTAATAGTATGCTATGTGAAGGTGAAACATTGACTGCAATATCGTTCACATTAGAAAACTTTCTATAAATCATCATTCAGTTTCATGGAATGCCTGAATGAAAAGGTACGGAGTTGCATGGATTTCACATGATGTACTGAGCTATCATTATTAGTGGGCCTACAGGAATGGAAGGGGGTGGAGAGGAAGGGGACTAGATTTCACCACAGGCAGCCCAAGCAATTGTCTTGTATATACAGTAAATGTATGGGTCGAAAATATCGTAAAATTGGTTTGTAATAAACTTGGACTAACCTTTGTCTGTAGTTGTTTTTGATATTATGTAGATCCTTTCTAGCTGGTTTTTAGCCGTTTTATTTTTCTCCCCAACTACTGGTGGGGAGAAAAATCTAAAAAAAACCTTAAAACGGCTAAAAACCAGCTAGAAAGGATCTACATAATATCAAAAACAACTACAGACAACGGTTAGTCCAAGTTTATTACAAACGAAATTTACGATATTTTCGACCCATACATTTAATACTGTATATACAAGACAATTGCTTGGGCTGCCTGTGATTTCACATGATGTACTGAGCTAGCATTATTAGTGGCCCTACAGGGAATGGAAGGGGGTTGGAGAGGAAGGGGACTAGATATCACATGATGTACTGATCCAGCATTATTAGTGGCCCTACAGGGAATGGAAGGGGGTTGGAGAGGAAGGGGACTAGATATCACATGATGTACTGATCCAGCATTATTAGTGGCCCTACAGGGAATGGAAGGGGGTTGGAGAGGAAGGGGACTAGATATCACACAATGTACTGATCTAGCATTATTAGTGGCCCTACAGGGAATGGAAGGGGGTTGGAGAGGAAGGGGACTAGATATCACACAATGTACTGATCTAGCATTATTAGTGGCCCTACAGGGAATGGAAGGGGTTGGAGAGGAAGGGGACTAGATATCACATGATGTACTGATCCAGCATTATTAGTGGCCCTACAGGGAATGGAAGGGGGTTGGAGAGGAAGGGGACTAGATATCACACAATGTACTGATCTAGCATTATTAGTGGCCCTACAGGGAATGGAAGGGGGTTGGAGAGGAAGGGGACTAGATATCACACAATGTACTGATCTAGCATTATTAGTGGCCCTACAGGGAATGGAAGGGGGTTGGAGAGGAAGGGGACTAGATATCACATGATGTACTGATCCAGCATTATTAGTGGCCCTACAGGAATGGAAGGGGGTTGGAGAGGAAGGGGACTAGATATCACATGATGTACTGATCCAGCATTATTAGTGGCCCTACAGGGAATGGAAGGGGGTTGGAGAGGAAGGGGACTAGATATCACACAATGTACTGATCTAGCATTATTAGTGGCCCTACAGGGAATGGAAGGGGGTTGGAGAGGAAGGGGACTAGATATCACATGATGTACTGATCCAGCATTATTAGTGGCCCTACAGGGAATGGAAGGGGGTGGAGAGGAAGGGGACTAGATATCACATGATGTACTGATCCAGCATTATTAGTGGCCCTACAGGGAATGGAAGGGGGTTGGAGAGGAAGGGAATCAGATATCACACGATGTACTGATCTAGCATTATTAGTGGCCCTACAGGGAATGGAAGGGGGTTGGAGAGGAAGGGGACTAGATATCACATGATGTACTGATCCAGCATTATTAGTGGCCCTACAGGGAATGGAAGGGGGTTGGAGAGGAAGGGGACTAGATATCACATGATGTACTGATCCAGCATTATTAGTGGCCCTACAGGGAATGGAAGGGGGTTGGAGAGGAAGGGGACTAGATATCACATGATGTACTGATCCAGCATTATTAGTGGCCCTACAGGGAATGGAAGGGGGTTGGAGAGGAAGGGGACTAGATATCACATGATGTACTGATCCAGCATTATTAGTGGCCCTACAGGGAATGGAAGGGGGTTGGAGAGGAAGGGGACTAGATGTCACATGATGTACTGATCCAGCATTATTAGTGGCCCTACAGGGAATGGAAGGGGGTTGGAGAGGAAGGGGACTAGATATCACATGATGTACTGATCCAGCATTATTAGTGGCCCTACAGGGAATGGAAGGGGGTTGGAGAGGAAGGGAATCAGATATCACACGATGTACTGAGCTAGCATTATAAGTGGCCCTACAAGGGAGGGAAAGACTGCAAGGGACTAGATTTCACACGATAATTAGCTGATGAAACTAAATATAGGCAGAGAAATCAAACGATAGTAATTATTGTGTTCATTGTGACTTACCTACATGTATCTAGACCTCATGCTTGAGACTCCAGCGGTGCTCTTCAGCGACCGCGCCGATTAGCACCACTGGACTCTCGAGCACGTCTAGACCTATAATCATACGGAACTTAACTTCTGTTTAATTTCTTGTTATTGAACATTTCTATCACTGAAGTGTCGATGGTTACTTTATATATTATTCTTGCATGGCATTTCAAACACATGCAATATCCTACCAATTTCATTGCAAAATAGTTTAAAAAATACTTCATTACTACAATGGGTTATTGATAGATTAGGCCTTGCTATGACCTTTGGTTTTCACTTTAACAAACTCATTTTTCACTTCTAGTCTCAATTCTTCACTACACAATAAATCAATGGCCGTCATTGCTAATGCTTTGGATGCTAGCAAAGTCTTGACGTGAGCAATGTCAGTCCCTGCAGCTGCTGTGAATGCATATGAATGATTGACAGCCATACTATCAATACTGTATAAGGGATGGATGGATGGGATCACGTGGGATATGTTGCCCATGTCAGTAGAACCCAGGACTTTCTCCTTCTGTTCCTGGAGTGAGGGAAACTGGACACCAAGACTTTCTGCATGGGTTTGGTATAAACTGGCCATTTTAGGGTTGGACACCATGTTTGAATAGTAGATGGATTCAAACTTTATATCAACACTGCATCCTGCATGATATAAAAACCATCAAATCAATACCAAGCATGAATGAATGAACATTCCTATTGTACTGACAGTTCCCTTGATCTCAACAACTTTACCTAAGTTCTTATTAAGAAAACCTCTATAAAATGGACACTTTTTGTAGTCCTTTTGGAGGTTGAACTGTACTCAGGGGTTTCAAGAAACTTTAAAGTTTTAAGCGGATTGGTGTGAGTAGCCATAACAATTAAAAGGCTTTGAATAAACATGTAAAACTTTGCAGATGGAATTGGTAAATGTAGCCAACCAAAGCATTCAATCTAATGTATACTGCTGTGGGATTTCCAGGAAATGTCTTACATAACTAAGTCAATGTAGGGCACCATTACTTACCTGTACTTATTGCTGCTCCTTCTAGACAACTTATCATCTTCTGTTTAAGATGGTCTATCTCGTCATCTGACGGGGCCCTGAAATAATACTCAACAGTAGCTCTGTCTGGGATGATATTAGGCTTGACACCTCCCTCTTTAATCACTCCATGTACTCTCCATGTTGGCTTCATTTGTTGCCTCAACATACTTATACTACTGTATGCCATGACTGCAGCATCTAATGCATTAATGCCTTCCCAGGGGAATGCTGCTGCGTGTGCTGCCTCCCCTTTGAAAGTAGCAACTACTGTATCACGGGCTAAGACAAAAGGTACAGTAGAGTCCACAGGTGTTGGATGGACCATCATGCAGAAATCAACATCCTTGAAGCAGCCATTGTCCAGCATTAAAACCTTCCCACCACCGCCTTCCTCTGCTGGGGTTCCTAACACAACCACTTTACCCAGTGTGTTATTGGTTGCTTCTAAAGCTGCCTTGATTCCTATCAATAAATAAGACTGAAGTTACTGCATGTATAATGGTTTAATGATAGCATTTCCACCAAAGTGGCTCTTCATCTATCCAAACAAACAGGTACAGCACCCAGGTTTTTCGCACTATTCGCAAGGGGGAAGGTTATGTCGTGTTGTTTTCAAAATAACCACAATAATTCATAGAGATATGGATTTATCAATCCAGTACTAGTACTGCAAAGGGTTTAGAGATCTATAGAACTTAGAACAAAGTGAGTTGATACACACAGTGAAGAGAAAAAAGCAATTACGTCAGTTGTGAGGTTTTTACACTGAGCCGAGGTAAACCCATATTTACACTTCATCCAAACATTGTTTAATCACTCTGCGATGTCTAGTTTATGTATACGGTATTTGTATTTAGTATGTATGGATATATTTATGGTACCAAATAAACTAGTATGTCATTGTCATTCATGATTCGCTGAGTTTGTGAAGACTGTGAAAAATCGCAGTAAATTGCAAGGAAAGCATGTTTTACCGAGTCACGCAACGAGCGACCAAAAGCACTGTTTTCGTGCGACTCTTCGCACTATTAAGATATTCTATATTTAGTTCAAATATCAGTTAGAAGCCCGACTTCACGCTAGTAGAGCGTCTAGTTTATTTACTTCTCAAGGGATTTTCGGACACGTTGCACCCCAAGAAAAGCAGTAGATTAAATATTACGTAATAAGGAATGTACACGACGTGACGTCTCAAGGAGAGCCACTCTGTGGAGAAGACTTAAAATAGTATTTCTTTCTTTGGGTAAACCTGCCTCATAATCACTAATCAGCTTACCTATTGCAGCAGCAATCCCAGACTCAGCAATCAGATTATGTCCACAAGCATGGCCTACCTCTGGAAGTGCATCGTACTCACAAATCACTCCAATACACGGACCCTGTGTACCTCCACTTGTACCTCGAAACGCTGTCTCTAAAGTACAATGTCTGGTGACTTGAAAGTTTTGAGCCTCTAGATAATCTGTAAGCACTTGATGAGCTGATTTCTCTTCGAAGCATAACTCAGGATTTTCCCAGATTTTCCTGTTAATTTCTCTAAGTTCATTGGCGTGTTTATCAATCGCTTCACAGGCGATTTGCTTCAGAGTCGTAGCGTCCGCCATTTTGTCTCTGTGATGAAAAGATTATGCGCGCGGTCTCCCTGTGTTCTAACACAGGAATCCCAAGCTAAAAATAATGTCGCGATACCGCTGTTACTTTTATCGTTATATCATTTTATTATTGCTTTATTATTGTTACAAATTCACTTATCCACTTCAAGAAACTCATTTTTCACTTCTAGTCTCAATTCTTCACTACACAATAAATCAATGGCTGTCATTGCTAATGCTTTGGATGCTAGCAAAGTCTTGACGTGAGCAATGTCAGTCCCTGCAGCTGCTGTGAATGCATATGAATGATTGACAGCCATACTATCAATACTATATAAGGGATGGATGGATGGGATCACGTGGGATATGTTGCCCATGTCAGTAGAACCCAGGACTTTCTCCTTCTGTTCCTGGAGTGAGGGAAACTGGACACCAAGACTTTCTGCATGGGTTTGGTATAAACTGGCCATTTTAGGGTTGGACACCATGTTGGAGTAAGGTTTGGAACCAGACGTGATCTCTACAGTGCATCCTGAGGAAAAATGGTGTCACACGGGTGTTACACTGTATCAACAGACCTTATGCATAATGACGTAATGTGACTACAACTACCAGAATGCTTTGCGAATTTTCTTTTTTTCTAGATTTTTATTCGCTCTTGAGGTAATTCATTCAATTGTAAATTCCGTATTTCAGTTTTAGCTGCCAAGTAATGTTTAATAAACAGTTCACAATTCGCTAAGACAAAGCGTACTAATTATCTCACAAAAGAGATTTGTCAAGGCTTAGCCTCGATTCAGAAAACAGTCCGTGCAATTCAAAAATGTTTCTATTGTTTTATATCAACATTTTTTCGTGTTCTTGTTGATATTTGTGAATAATTTACACTGACTCGAGGCTAACCCTGTACAAATGCGTCTGATGTCAATAAGTACAGCGGTTTTACAACGGGATCTGTGAACGCGAAAAGGGACTATTCATTGGAAATGTCCCTGATAACCTTTCAACGACTTTCCAAGGTTAGGGTTTGAACAGCGCGCACGCGTTGTATTTCCTATTTCCTATTTCCTATTTTGCAAATGGACAACGGTTTTGAAAACAGGTGTATATACTGTTTTTAATGTTTATAGCCTTGTACTGATGTTTTTAACCGTGTGCAAATAAAGTACCGTAGAATCACGGTTATAAGCCCCCCCCCCCCCCCCCCCCCCCCGATTATAAGCCCACCTGTCTGCTAACCGGATAAATTTCCTCCCGGTTATAAGCCCTCCCGGTTATAACCCCCCCCCCCCCCCCCCCCCCCCCCCCCCCCCCCGTTTATAAGCCCCCTTCATTTACTCCTCCCCATACAGGGTACCATATACAGGAAACAATAATCAGGCAATTAGGAGTACGTAGCAAACGAGACTGATGGAGTCCAGTAGTATACGGTAGCTTTTTGCTTGAAAATCCGCTCAGATTATAGTTTTTTTCTGAGCATATTCACGTTTAAAACTTTTTACTGTTATATTGTTGCATGGACACTGTTGGTCACGCGGATTACAAACATTGGTTTTTAAATAGGACGGATTTCAGACGTTCTTTCCCTCCCTTTTATAAGCCCCCCCGGCTATAAGCTCCCCGATTATAAGCCCACCATAAAACCCTTACGAAGTTATATAAGCCCGGGCTCCTGCCCAGGGCTTATAACCGGGATTCTACCGTATGTCTATTTTTCTGTTTGTTTGTCTGCCTGTTTGTCTGCCTGCCTGTCTCTCTGTCTGTCTGCCTGTTCTGTCTGCCGTCTGTCTGCCTGTTTGTTTGTCTGTCTGCCGTCTGTCTGTCTGTCTGCCTGTCTTACTGTCTGCCTGTCTGACGTCTGTCTGTCTGTCTGAGCGCGCGTGATAGTTCGATGTGAATACCTGTAGCTTTGGCAGCTGCTTCTATACAACATACAACTTTTGCTTTCAAGACAGACTTTTCGGCTTCAGTTGGAGCTCGAACGGAATATGCTATAGTAGATCTGTCTGGGATGATATTAGGCTTGACACCTCCCTCTGTAATCACTCCATGTACTCTCCATGTTGGCTTCATTTGTTGCCTCAGCATACTTATACTACTGTATGCCATGACTGCAGCATCTAATGCATTAATGCCTTCCCAGGGAAATGCTGCTGCATGTGCTGCCTCCCCTTTGAAAGTAGCAGCTAGGAATTCACTGGCTAAGACAAGAGGTACAGTAGAGTCCACAGGTGTAGGATGGACCATCATGCAGAAATCAACATCCTTGAAGCAACCATTGTCCAGCATTATAACCTTCCCACCACCGCCTTCCTCTGCTGGGGTTCCTAACACAACCACTTTACCCAGTGTGTTATTGGTTGCTTCTAAAGCTGCCTTGATTCCTAAGAAAATGAAATACAGTAGACCATTATACAAATCAATTATGAAATACATTCAGAAATCTCTGTACAAACTCGGAAAAACGTTTTATATTTCTTTTATAAAATAAATACAACTGTGACGTCATTACCATGTTTGCATAGCCTGATGCAAACACGGGTGACAGCCAATCAGATCACAGAGATTTCTGAATGTATTTTATATAGCGTGATGAAAACATTTGGGAGAAGTCTGCGTAAAGCCTCGCCTGAGTGAGGCTCGGTTTTACACATCAGCTCTCGACTTCTCCCAAACTCCCCTTAGTGTTTGCATCAAGCTATGCAGACCTGGAAAACGTTTTATATTTCTTAATTCAAGGACCCCAAAACGCATTTTCAAGGTTAACTATTGTTTACAGCCGGGGTGTTTTCACTTTATTTTATTTATTTAATCAATATTTATACAGGGTGTCCAGTTTAGCAATGCTGATTCAATAAAATAATTAATTTACAGGAAACATAAATAGACTAGACGTACATAATGGTTACATATACTGGGTTATAACATTCATACATATAGCTTATCGATTATTTATAACTATAATAGTTTATAGCTATTGTCAAACACATTAGTCATCTAGAAATATTGGGGACACTGACCAATAAGGCCCCGTTCATACGTACCGGACGAAAACATTTGACCAGAACACACCGTTTACACGCCATCTGATCGTGCGCAGAGCATACTGCCTAGTCAGTTGGCTAGTCAGTTGATTTTGCAGGTCCCAAATTTGCACGGCTAGGCTAGGCGTACAAACTTTTGTCCGGTCAAATTTTTGTGAACGGGGCCTAAGATCGAGTGTAAATTCAAGGGGTTTCCATGGAGTATGAGCAGAAAGTCTACAAGGGCTTTTCAAGCGCCCTTGAAAACTAAAATTTAATTCAAGGAGTTTTCAAGGAGTTGAAGGAGTAAGCACCAACCCTGATTAAAAAAAGAGTTTTCAAAGGGGTTCACGGGGTTCACGCGTGCTTGCACAGGCGACGCGATTTTTTGAAATCACCAACGCGCGGTGAAAATCGCACGTGTAGCCACCCTTGCACATGCGACAGCTGAAAAAATCGCAAAAAAAAGTCGCGACAAATTAAATGGGTTGAACTTTTCGTGACAAATTCGCGGACTTTGTCGCTCGTGTAGCAATTCTGCAACTTTTTCCTTGTACTCGTGACGCAACTAAAGCTTATCTAGCCAATAAGGTGCACGAACGAAATCGAGGCTTTAGTTTTTCAATATGGCGGCCTTTATCCCCAGCATTTGTCGCCAGCATTTGTCGTTCGTGTAGTCACCACCGCGCGTTGGTGATTTCAAAAAATCGCGAAGCTTGTGCAAGTAAAAAATCGTTCGTGTAGCCGCGGCTTTAAAACAGTCATTTTTTTCGAAATATTATAACAATAGAGTTGATGTCGCAGGCGTAAATATGTTTTGGGCCCGAGTCAGGCTCATTTTGGCCTGAGCCTCCGGGCGAGGGTTACTTTACGTGAGTGAATTTGACAGCTGAACTTGCCCCTTGACCTCCAGTGCTTCCTGATTGGCTTGTGATTTGTAATCTCTCTCGTGGTCAGATTCGTTGTCTCGTTCTGGCAAATTCGCGACCTGAACACACACAAAAAGACGAGCAGTGTTTTTGAACTCGTGCCGGCCGTAGGCCTGGGCACGAGTAATTATCAGTTTTGCTCGGTGTGACGTGTAGCTCAAAAACGAAGACGGCGACCCCCAGCTTTTATTTCAGAGCAGGAGCCCATATGGGCTCCTGGATAGAGAGAGTATCTTTATGCCAAGTTTCAGAAAATTGACATTATACTGGCTTTAATTGCCCGCGAACGTCCTTAAACATGCCGATCTTCCACTGTGGGGTTTTCTTACCTATAGCAGCAGCAATCCCAGACTCAGCTATCAGATTATGTCCACAAGCATGGCCTACCTCTGGAAGTGCATCGTACTCACAAATCACTCCAATACACGGACCCTGTGTACCTCCACTTGTACCTCGAAACGCTGTCTCTAAAGTACAATGTCTGGTGACTTGAAAGTTTTGAGCCTCTAGATAATCTGTAAGCACTTGATGAGCTGATTTCTCTTCGAAACTCAACTCAGGGGTTTCCCAGATTTCCCTGTTAATTTCTCTGAGTTCATTGGCGTGTTTATCGATCGCTTCACAGGCGATTTGCTTCAGAGTCGTAGCGTCCGCCATTATTGCATGACAGCCGTAACAACACAGGAACCCCAACTTAAAAATAATGGCACGCAATACATATACCCGGGATTACCGTCGTCTCTTTTAGGGGTGTGAATTGTTTTCGTATCACTTAGGTGTTCACGACGGAACACCAATATTTTCAGCCATCAAGGTATCATTTACGGTAGTCTTCCTCGCACCGTCTTTAGTTCCGTCACGCAACGCTCCCGTGAACGTTGCGTGACCACATTATCGGTTGCTCGCAAACCACCTCATATTTAATATTTCAATGGTATTTCTTGGGGATCAAACAAAAAACAAAAAAACTTGAGGCATGGCCAGAATGGTGTCCTTTAGGGGTTTCATTCAAATCTTCTGACAATTTCACATGGGAGTCCCCCCCTGGTACGCAATATTGGGATTTATAATAATGCACTTTATTTCACGAGGGTGAATACATATTACCTTATTCGTACTTAATTTCGCGCGTACTTAATTTCGCGATTCTGTAAAGACAGCATTTCGCGAGGCATTATTTTCGCGATTTTGATAAGAGAAAATGAAAAAAGAGCATTAAATTTCGCGAAAGTGGTGTCAACAACATTTATTTTTTCAAAAAAAAACCAACTTATTTCTATACAAACAGGAACAAGATGACTAACTAGACGTTATAAACTAGCTTGTAGTTAAACAGGCAAAAAAGTTTACGCAAATGGTATTTCTTCATTAAATGGTTTCGATATGTATTTTTTTCTGTGGGTATTATATTTCGCGTGTTTAAGTCCGCGAGCCTTTAATTTCGCGATTTTTTTAAAATCGCGAACTAAAAGCCTCGCGAAATTAAGTACGAATAAGGTACACTAAAATTAAATATAATCGCTACATTATTTTATTATTATTCTCTATATATAATAATTATCAATTGTTGCAATTTCACTTACAAATTACACTGGGGGGTACACTGGGGGTGGGGGGGTGGGGGGGGGGGGGGTACTCTGGGAGTTTTCGGCTAGGGGTGTGCCGTGTGGACACCTCAAAATGTTGAACATTCCTATCACTGTCCTACCAATTTCATTGCAAAATAGTTTAAAAAATACTTCATTACTACAATGGGTTATTGATAGATTAGGCCTAGCTATGACCTTTGGGTTTCACTTTAACAAACTCATTTTTCACTTCTAGTCTCAATTCTTCACTACACAATAAATCAATGGCTGTCATTGCTAATGCTTTGGATGCTAGCAAAGTCTTGACGTGAGCAATGTCAGTCCCTGCAGCTGCTGTGAATGCATATGAATGATTGACAGCCATACTATCAATACTGTATAAGGGATGGATGGATGGGATCACGTGGGATATGTTGCCCATGTCAGTAGAACCCAAGACTTTCTCCTTCTGTTCCTGGAGTGAGGGAAACTGGACACCAAGACTTTCTGCATGGGTTTGGTATAAACTGGCCATTTTAGGGTTGGTCACCATGTTGGAGTAAGATGGAGTATAAATTTTGGTCTCTACAGTGCATCCTGAAAGCAAAGAATCAGTCTTAGTAGCCATTTCCCATTGTATTGAAATAAACAATCTCTGTCCAGGGGGAGGGGGAGGAGGGTTTGAAATAAACAATATTTGCCAAGGGGGAGGGGGAGGAGGGTTTGAAATGAACAATATCTGCCAAGGGGGAGGGGGAGGAGGGTTTGAAATAAACAATCTCTGTCCAGGGGGAGGGGGAGGAGGGTTTCTATCCAGGAAATGAACACAATCTCTGTCCAGGGGGAGGGGGAGGAGGGTTTGAAATGAACAATATCTGCCAGGGGGAGGGGGAGGGTTTTGAAATAAACAATCTCTGGGGGAGGGGGAGGAGGGTTTGAAATGAACAATATCTGCCAAGGGGAGGGGGAGGAGGGTTTGAAATGAACAATATCTGTCCAATAAATGAACAATATCTGCCAAGGGGGAGGGGGAGGAGGGTTTGAAATGAACAATATCTGCCAAGGGGGGGGAGGGGGGTTTGAAATGAACAATATCTGCCAAGGGGGAGGGGGAGGGGTTTGAAATAAACAATATTTGCCAAGGGGGGGAGGGGAGGGGGGTTTGAAATGAAATAAACAATATCTGCCAAGGGGGAGGGGGAGGAGGGTTTGAAATAAACAATCTCTGTCCAGGGGGAGGGGGAGGAGGGTTTGAAATAAACAATCTCTGTCCATCCAGGGGGAGGGGGTTTGAGGAGGGGAGGGTTTGAAATAAACAATCTCTGTCCAGGGGGAGGGGGAGGAGGGTTTGAAATAAACAATCTCTGCCCAGGGGGAGGGGGAGGAGGGTTTGAAATAAACAATCTCTGCCAGGGGGAGGGGGGGAGGGTTTGAAATGAACAATATCTGCCAAGGGGAGAAATTTGAAATGAACAATATCTGCCAAGGGGGAGGGGGAGGAGGGTTTGAAATGAACAATATCTGCCAGGGGGAGGGGGAGGAGGGTTTGAAATGAACAATATCTGCCAAGGGGGAGGGCCAAGGGGGAGGGGGAGGAGGGTTTGAAATGAACAATATCTGCCAAGGGGGGGTTTGAAATGAACAATATCTGCCAAGGGGGAGGGGGAGGAGGGTTTGAAATGAACAATATCTGCCAAGGGGGAGGGGGAGGAGGGTTTGAAATTAATATACCTGTAGCTTTTGCTGCTGCATCTACACAACTAAGAACTTTTGCTCTGAATACAGACATATCATCTTCAGTTGGAGTTCGAACGGAATATGCTATAGTAGCTCTGTCTGGGATGATATTAGGCTTGACACCTCCCTCTGTAATCACTCCATGTACTCTCCATGTTGGCTTCATTTGTTGCCTCAGCATACTTATACTACTGTATGCCATGACTGCAGCATCTAATGCATTAATGCCTTCCCAGGGGAATGCTGCTGCGTGTGCTGCCTCCCCTTTGAAAGTAGCTGTGAAATAAATGTCTACTAAAATCATTGGTACAGTAGAATCGAAAGGTGTAGGATGGACCATCATGCAGAAATCAACATCCTTGAAGCAACCATTGTCCAGCATTAAAGCCTTTCCTGCACCTTCTTCCTCTGCTGGGGTTCCCAACACAACCACTTTACCCAGTGTGTTATTGGTTGCTTCTAAAGCTGCCTTGATTCCTATCAATAAACAAGACTGAAGTTACTGCATGGTCGCTGAATGGTGCATTTTGCTTTGAGTTTGAACTGCATATGACGGCTCCTAGAATACCCTGTCATACGCCCATCGTATAATAGATAAACATGATTGATTACGTCCCAGGGGGGGTACTCAGGGGTATCAGTGACGGGGAGGTGCGAAGGCTTTTTTTTTTTGAAATTCGCGGCTTGGGACTTTTTTTGGGTTTTCATTTTTCTGGTGGACTTTTTTTGATATAAAGATTTTGTCAAGGACTTTTTTTGGGGTTGATAAAAATGATATCCTACCATTCTCGATTTTATGCGGAGACAAATTGGGGTTACGATTTTGGGCCGTTGGACTTTTTTTGGGTCTTGTTTTCGCGTAATGGACTTTTTTTGGGTTAAAATGTTTGGCCTCATTCGCACCTCCCCGTCACTGATACCCCCGAGTACCCCCCCTGGGGATTACGTAGTACGGTATCAGTGCGACATGCAGGAAGTAGAGGGGATATATAAAGTTACAATACAATGTTCTTACCTATTGCAGCAGCAATCCCAGACTCAGCTATCAGATTATGTCCACAAGCATGGCCTACCTCTGGAAGTGCATCGTACTCACAAATCACTCCAATACACGGACCCTGTGTACCTCCACTTGTACCTCGAAACGCTGTCTCTAAAGTACAATGTCTGGTGACTTGAAAGTTTTGAGCCTCTAGATAATCTGTAAGCACTTGATGAGCTGATTTCTCTTCGAAGCCTAACTCAGGGGTTTCCCAGATTTTCCTGTTAATTTCTCTAAGTTCATTGGCGTGTTTATCGATCGCTTCACAGGCGATTTGCTTCAGAGTCGTAGCATCCGCCATTCAAGATCGAGGGTTCAGGAATTTGTGCGGTCACCCTGTGTCATAACACAGGGGCCCCAAAAGACGACTTTGATTTAAAATAAGACAGTAAAAGATTTATCAGCAGGAGAGGTAGTCTCCCTCGCATCCGTCTTTAGTTCCGTCACGCCCCGAGCGTTGCGTGACGGAACTAAAGACGGATGCGAGGGAGAATACAGGAGAGGAGACATTTGTATTGTATTCAGTAGAGCAAACAAAGACGGACAGACAGACATGGACAGTCAGTCAGACAAAAAGCGCTAGTAATTTTCAAAATGTGTTTATTGTTATTGATAATAATAATTTATTTGTGATATTAATAATTCAATATTGTGATATCTAATGCCCTCACCATTTACTTGGCCTAATTAATAAATTAAAAATAAATAATGATAAATCTGAAACTAATATGCGAAACATGCAGGAGTATAGTTCATACATATGAGTTGTTAGTTAATATATGTTTCACACATGCCTGTTGATAAAGGCATATAGAGCATGCAGTTGGATAATCATCTCTTGCTTGATACGGAGGCATCTGATGCCTTCAGTTATGATTCTTAAGTGCTGGGGCGTAGACAGAGGGGGAGGGGGTCCTAGGGTGCCTGAGATCCCCCTTCCTCTGTGTCTACTCTTTATATTTATATGTTTGAGGAGGGGAGGGGCGGGGTGGGTTTTGGTGGTGAACGATATGGAGTGTGACCCCCCCCCCCCCCCCCCCCCCCCCCCCCCCCCAATGGAAAATCCTGGCTATGCCCCTGTACTGTGTAGACCTAGTAGTGTAGGCTTGCATGTTCTCCTTCTATGCAAAAGTCATCCCATGCTTGTTGAAAAATACATGAAGCGAATTGATGCACAAATGAAGCTAAGCAGTGTTTGTTTGCTGTTTCTTGATTCAACAGATGTCAGTAAATGAGTGTTGTGAATGTGCTGTAATGAGTCGTTACAGCACGTGATATGTGTCAGGAATACTTGTGTGGGTACAAGTCCTTTAGTGCTTTCTTGGCTTCATCAACTCCATTTTCTGCTGCCATTTGTAGCAAGGGTTCGACCTCACTGAAATAAGAATGATAGAATACATATCATCTTACAGAATCGATATATAACTACACAATATTGTGATATACTTATGGTATCATCACTATCATATCAGCATCATCACTATCATTATTGTAACATCACTCCAATTTTGATACTTTATTTAATCATCACGTTCTGAAACCTTTCAAATAGTATCATCCTCAATTTCAGTATCATCATCAGCACTAGATGACACACAATATTATCATAATAATGAACAATTATTCTTAACAACGTCACCATCATGCATCATCATCATTATTCTTAATATTATCATCATTATCATCATCATCATTATTTTTAATATTATCACCATCATCATCATTGTTATCCCCATAACATCATTAACGCATGTGACACACATAATCATTATCATCATCATATTATTATAGCACTATTAATATTATGGTGGAAATTAAAGCTTTTACAAGTCCATTTTGTAATAGCTGTAAAATTAAACTTAAAGTTCATTATCATGCAGACTAAATGAATTCTACTTACTGTTCTTCAACATCAGTATTGTAGCCTTGAATATGTCCTGCCACAAGGTTATACGCACCATGTGGATGTTTATTCTTTGCTGCTTCTCTAATAATTAACACCAAGATAATTCACAAAAGTAGTGTTATAATGTTAGAAAACCCCAGATAATCCCAGTCAACCCCATAGACAACTCCAGACAGCCCTATTAATAACATGGTACAACTACAGTACCTGAACCAATACATTGCCAAGTTTTCATCCTTGTTTGTTCCATGACCTGGGTAACCAGAACAAGCAACATGTTATAACTGTCATTTACATACATACATACATACATACATACATACATTGTTTATTGTACCACCCAATATGGGTTTTTCAGTTACAAAGAATGATGATGATAACTTTTGTTGTTGTATTAATTTTTGCGATTGTATTTTTTGAGCATTTAACAAATCGAACATGGTTTTCCATAGTCTGTAAGTTCTTATCAACAACGGATGATGCCATAAAAAGATGTTCAAAACTCAAGTGGAACAATTAATTTTAACTAGTAACGTAGCAAGTTGTTTCACTGCAAAGTTTTGAACATTTTATGGCGTCATCCATTGTCGATAAGAGTACAGTTCAATATTTACTCAGGAAAGCGAAAAGAAAAGGCTCCCAAAACGACAAATAAATATGAAAGAAAAACTGATTCAAGCATGCGTTGGTTCTGTGCGCGAGTGAAAAGTCAGTCTATGCATCTGTCCTCTTATCCAATCAGCGTGCGAGAAATTTAACTTGTGTTGCAAAAATTCTGGTTTACCATTGGTCTAATTATCAGGTTCTAAAACAGAAACTATCTCACTGTTGCTCCAACAAGATATCCCCTAAAACTCTAAATACTATTAAAATTTGATATCCAACTGATACATATATTGACAATAATATTGTTTACCCCTGAGATATTTGTGGCCAAGGTGATGCTGGGCATGTGAGCTACCTACATACGCATAGGCACGCACAACATGGAAATGAAGATGGTCCATACAGTAATACATGTACACAAAGAATAGTAGTACTCCTACGATTACAGACACCTGAAATCAGCACAAAACAATAGTTTCAAGTTTATTACAAAAAATAACTTTAATTTACAAATTTAGCACCATCCCGCAAATAGCAAAAAAACTAATCTAGGCGGGAAGTGGTTGATGTGAGGTGATCATAAATACACTAACAATAAAAATTATTGTTAGCATAATGATCAGTATATGCCCTGTTTCAGACCAAAATAGCAGGAAATATTACCCTACAGTAGATGTCGGCATTTCGCTGGGGAGTTTTCCCCCTTAATAACCCCCAGGGAATGGTTCCACAAAGAAAACAACAAAGGGTACTCCAACAATCCAAGTGGTAGGGGTGACCGGCACTGTTAAAACAATAAAAGGTATGCATACCGGAGGGGGGGGGGGGGGGGGATTTTATCCCCTAAAAGGTATGACCATACATGACTATATATGGCAAAAACGTGATTGTGCTGCAATAAGTTTAAATCTGTGACTGGACAACATCTTTTTTCTGTTCTTTCAAAAAATGTAAATATTATTAAATATTAGAAAATGCAACATTGTTTTGACTAATTTATATAATTAACTACTGGTACTGATTGTTCAAAAAGTTTAATCATTTGGAGCCAATATACATCATTTCACAAATGTTTTAATATTTTGAGTCGGACTTCCCTGAAACAACAAAGGAAATTTGCATGAACCCTAATGGACCGCACGAAGATCATCCCTGAACTTTGCTTGGGAAACATCCCCCGGGACCCAACAAGCTCCGATAAAATAGCACATGCTTTATCAAAAACTAAGGCTACTTTCTGTACTGAAAGCTTTCTAATAAATCTGTTTTAATTTCGTGGATTTTTGTGCATAAATTTTCAAGAGAAGAAAATGAAGGACTTCCATGATACAACAAACATTTGCATGAACTGCATTATAAGCTTGAAAGTTTGAATTTTGCTTCGAAATCAAACGGCTCTCGGAAAAATAGCAATGATTTTAACCTAGGCTAACTTTCTGTACTAAGAGTTGCCTCGATAAACGCTTTGCTTTTACATAAATTTATCTAGAGAAGACAAGCAGAATCTATACAAATAAACGAGTTTAATTATGTAAACACTTTATGTTTCACCTCGATCGATGTCACCCACCAAGGATCTGGCTTCTTACGACGAGCGAGATACACTTTAGGTCCATACGGGAGGTTTGGATCGTAGTCAGGTCCACCAGGAGCCCAGGAAGGAGTTTCTGTAGTTCGTTTTCGTACTTCTTCACTGCTTTCTCGAGACGCCATGTTGATTACGAACTCCTTTGACGCATTCATCTCTAACACTGACCACAAACTTATAACGAGCGTTCTGATTGGTCAAACTCTTATCTCAACCAATCAAAAGTTCTGATAGAAAAATACTGTGCATAAAAACAGGTGTATAGAAAGATGCACGTAAATGCTGTGGTTTTGAAAAGTTTTTACAATCAAATAATAACTACATACCTATCTTGAAGGTTGCGGCTTTAGATAATAGATCCAATGCTAATTTATCTTCACCCCAAATCTCATTTTGCAACCACACTGAAAGCTTTCAATGTTGGATTTTTGTCGCTCATAAATTTTTAAACACGAGTGAGAGTAGTGGCCGAGCGTCTGTATGACGCAGTTCATATTGGCCTGTGTTATTTTGTACAAATCAACTTTTATATTGATAATGCAGAGGTTATTTTATTGGCTGGCGTATCACTAAGGTGATATCCCGAGCTGTTGCCTTCATTCAACCTTGGTTACTATGACAACAAAATTTTATATTACGTCTGATAAGGAAACAAGAAGCTTTATTTCCTCGCATTGAAGTTGGTGAACGTTTTAGAGAAAATTGTACGGTGTAACAATGTTTATGGTATTATAAACTGCGCTCAGCACTATGCGAGTTATGGAGGACGCAGCAACTTTCTAGCGTTACCAGTTTTCGCTTTGACGGCGTTTTCTTTATACAGTTTTTATTGATTTTCTACTAACGGACATGAAAATATCTATTCATATACACGTACACGAAGGTTCTCGACACACTTAGACTGTGAACAGTCCCCCTTCTCTCGTTCGACTGAGTCTGGAGGGAAAAGGGGGACTGTTCACAGTCTACTACACACTACACTCACGAAACTGAGTTAATTTACAAGTTGCTCTCTGACATCCTGAAACTGAAGCCTTAGATAACTAGGATCGGAATCTTCGATTTACTAGTCAAGAGAGAAGCTTATGAAATTAACAACTATCATACAGGGTTCTTTATCGATTTCTGTGACCGTCATGCCTCGTTTCAATGAAGTGTCAAATGATTCCCGGAGTTATCGCACAAACTTCCTCATTCCTACCACGCGCGCAGGGTACCTCATTACACACCCTGGTTTTCAAATACCCTGGTTCCAGTGCTGTCAAACTCAGTTTTTCACGTGAGCTGCGAAAAACACAGAATTTTCACACTGAGTTTGACAGAGCCTCTGGAACCAAGGGTAATTAATATTAACGAGTGTTTTGGTCTAAGATATAGAGCACTTCTCCATCTACTCGACAGACGTCCACATTATACTTGTGCAATGTAGCTAATGTACAGAGGAAATGATAGAAACACAAAGGAGAAAGGAGCAAAAAACCACCAGTTCTGATAGACTATTAAACTGTAGCTACGATTCGATTTACATGGAAGCTCCGTTGCTTCGGATCGTAAAGCGTATACAGCTATTTCAAAAAATGTTGAAAACTGAATACTGCTTACTGAATAGTGCATTCCTAGTGCGGGCCTGTTATTTTGAAATCGTTTGTTCGCCAAAGCGTATATTGTTTCATGAAGTGGTAATTACTTTAGACAATAAAACAGGAGTCCCATGGGTCTTGCGGTTTTTTGAAATAGCTGTATATCATGAAGTGGTTACGAAGTCATGCCGCGGAGTATTGTCATGCCCCACCCAAGGCATCGATGTACAACCATACAATGATAACTACAACAGTAGTCTAACACAGGCTTGTCTTCATTCTAGGCATTCAATGCCAATAAAGGGAGCGAAGACAAGTCAGAACGAGTATGCTCAGGCTGATAAAGTCGTTTTCGTACGAGTGGGAAGTAGATCAGTACAGTACGGTTCGTGCCGTGCGGTGACGGTACCGTGCGGTGACCATGCCGTGTCCAAGGGGTTGAGCAATGATTTCTCGCGCGGTGACGTGATTGGTTGAATAGATGTCTTCGATTCCGTACCGTAGGTTTCCCACTCATACGAAAACGACTCTATTAAACATAGTATACAGTAATCAACAACATATATTACATATACATATTTATATATATATGCGTGTATGCGTATTGCGAACATATTCAACAGCAGCATCATTGTGTATGTTATTCTATTCGAGCTCGTTTCCTGGCAATAGCGTCTTCGACGGCTTTGAGCTCTCGTAAAAGTTCCTCTCGCCGCGAACTGTTTGAAACATGACCTTGTTTCGAGTCTGTATGTTCTAGTTGCTCGCGTGGTTGCGATTTGATCGGTACGTTTTCGGGTACTGTTCGTTTAGTAGTCGGCGCGCTATCGGCTGATCGTTTTAAAGGTCTTGTTGGTTCCACTCTTTTAGAAGAAGAATCATCATCAGTAGTGCGCTTAATAGATGGTGTATCAACTTGTCTTGGTGTTAGGACGCTGTCCGCTGCACGTTTGATTGGTTTGGTTGCTGTTTGAGACGATGTGACGTCATCACGTGGACTGGAATGCCGCTGAGATACATCGGGCTCGGCTGGTCGCATCCAGCGTTTCTTGGGATCGTTATCTTTGGTACCAGTACTACTACTGCTTGCCTCTGCTTGTCTTGTAGGAGAGTATGATGACCTTGATGTAGGCTGAGTACTAGTCTGGGCTTTACCTACGGACTGATATAATAATAATAATAATAATATGTATTTATTTATATAGCGCTATTTCCGGTGGTCCAATTGCCCTATACCACTATGACGTCAAATCAAAACAATCTATTGTTTAAACGCTAAGGATCATGGTCGCTAGAGGGGGACAAAACAGCAACAACACAAAGGATTTCCCAAATAAATGTATTTTACAGACGGTCTGAAAGCGATGAAAGTCACCAAACACAGTAAATATTGTGGGAAAAGTATCGATGGACATAATATCTGGAAACTAGCCAATTTGAAATCTAGCGAACCTCAGCAGAGCAGATTTAGTTCAAAATTCTATTGTTCTTCACGATTCTGTCCCCCTCATAAATAAGCCGTTACGTCATAGTGGTATAGGGCAATAGCGCTTTACAATTAATGTATATAAAAAAAAAATAATAATAATGAATTAATTAATTAATAATAAAATAATAATAATAATAATAATAATAATAAAAATATCTAATTATCTAATTATGTACTGTATATATATATATATATATTACCCTAAAAAGTTGCTACTCCAAAAATAACTATGTAAATCACCACATTGATATTGTCAATATTCAACCTGTCTTTCTGATAGACATTTACAAACGTATTAAACACTTCAAGCTTACTGGACGAGATATTTTAATGTACATTATTTTCTCTCTCTACTCTTTAAGTCAGGGCCCCACTGAAAAGCACGTCAAGTGATGTGTGCCGTCCCTCTTTTTAAAGATATATTAAAACTAGGCTAACCATAGGTCAAAAATTGCGACCTCCGAATTCGAAAACCAAGACAAATTGACAATCCTCCATGTACGTAAAAATGTTTTGATTTCGCGATCGTTTCTTGTCCATTTCAGCCGTGGGAACGGTCCATTCTGATTGGTTGTTTTTTACAGAGATGTGATTGCCGCTGTCATGTTACATAGGAGGCTAGTGTACTGAACAGTTTTAGAGATCTATTGACATAGAATTTATAAGCCATCTACGCTTCGCTCCGACGGCAATTCTTATCACTGAAGACATTAGTATCAATCAATAAAAATCAACATACACTTTTTTTCTTTATCAATGTACGTACTTTATCGATTTTCAGTATTCATTTTGCTACACTTATGAACGGTCTCTTATGAACACCTATATCTTGAATTTAGAATAAAGTTTGGTACGGTTGGCGGCACGATATAAAACGAACGAGCTGTTAGGCAGATAATTCAGTGACAATGTCTCTGCATCTGGGATGACTTGGTTTCCAAGAGCTAGCATTTATACGGTACTAGGATTCGATCGACTACTTTATATGTTGCGGTCCACAGTGACAATCAGTGCAGCGACTTAGCACACAACAGAGCTGAAAGACTAATATAATAACATTGCCTTCCCCTCGATATGTTGCTAACTGAAGCGATCGTCAACAATAAATGAAGATCTTTACATAATTCCATCGAAGAATCGGATATAAAGTACGAGCAAAAAGGCTTCGAATCCACTCTAAACACGAGATCACGAGTCACAAATGCCCAAATGAACGACGGGAACGTACGATATATGACGTCAGGGCACAGGTAGCCCAAACGTAGAATCAGTGGACCGTGACGTCATTGAATATTCGTTTGACCGTTGGATTTTCGAATGGTCTCAGGAATGAGCTCTTAGAAAGACTTCAAAGGATATGAGATTCTCAAAAATGTCTTCACAACAGTAGTCTGATAATTAAAGAACACCTTGGTGTAGAAATCTGAGCAGGAAATTGTGTTTTTGAGTGGTTTTGAGCGATTCGAAAATTTCACTCGTTTCTAGCATACATATAATTACTCGGGCCCTTCCGAAGGAAGCCCGAGTTAGAAAATGCGTTTTTCGGTAGTAGTAGTCGTAGTTTTTTTAGTCGGTTAAAGAATGACGAAAGTATGCGACGTATTTAATCGTATCCGGAGTTTCAAGTTTAACAAAAACAAACGTGAGGGCGTTATCAGAACCATCTGACCTATGCAACCTCAAGACGTATCATTTTCAATAACTCACGATGAATGTTTATTTTATTCCACGTTTGAAAAATTCACAAGGAAAAGGAATCGTAAAAATCGTACTTCAAAACTACATCAAAGCAAAGGCGAGAAAGGTCAATGTTCGAAAATCCGTGTTCTTTTCAGTACGATGACAGTTGTATGATCCTTGTCTGAGTCATACATTTATTACGCGATCTAATTTTAGAACCGCCACGTTAAGCGCTATTTAAAACAGAATTTCCACGCTCAAAACAGGTCAGTGAACGGCAGAAATACAATCGAAATCAAAACGTCCTTAGATTTTTATTAGGGATCTGTTGCAGAAGACGCTCAACGAGCGTATATTCGGGTATTGTGAGAATGACAGTTGCGTGACGAGAAACTATTTATCTCGATGACTCATAAAGATTCGTGGAGGTACATCTGTATTACATCTTTAAACATACTTGAGGTCACTTGAGGTTGAATATTCATGGCGCGACAAACGTGTCAATTAATCCGAAGTTTTGTTCGCTCATGGCAGATACTGAGATATTGCTAAGTCATCGTATTCGACGACTAGAAGTGAAAGAAGCAGTTGACCTGTGCAGAAGAGAAATTATGTTGTATCCAAGGCAAGCCATCCATCAGTTCCTCTTAAATACGCTCTCACATACAAACGCATACGCCGATTCGTGTGGGCCCACTCTAAAAGATGTTGAGCGTTTTCGACAGGGCCTTTACAGACTTTACATGAACTCATCAAAGTCCAAAGGTAATCAATTGAACTCAAGCTATTTATATTCATTTTGATCATTCATTCCGTTAATTTCAGAATCCAACTAAACCTTAATTACATTATACAAATGCTGTACAACAAAAGAGCTCTTCTAACTATGAAAGAATATTGCAAATAATTTTTTTTGATTCGACGATTTATTGAATTGACCGAATTTCCTTTGCGATAACGAAGAAACCAAAGAGGTTATCAGAATCGTCTGACCATAAATATGATTTTCAACTGGAAGTACCAAGCACGTGTTACGGAAGTTCGATTCAGAGATGCTCACCGAAACACATATACATATTCTCTTTCTTCACGCAACTGTCAATCACTGTCAGGTCCCTCCTCACGCAACTGACACTGTTCTTGTTATCTATGCACACCAAAAAATATATAGATAAATATTCTTTTTCTTCAACGAACTGGCATTCATTTTCAGGTTCTTCCTCACGCAACTGACATTTTCCTTTTCATAATGCCCGAGTGAACGCTCATTGAGCGTCTTGTTAGGAAAGGTTTGCAACTCCGGCCACCAAATTTGCACGACCACTGTCGCTAAAAAAATTATATCTCCAGAACTACGCAAGCAACAAATACTGCTTTCCCATCACACATTTGCAAATAAATGATCTTTACAATGAACTTTTGCTCAAATTTTTAGGTCGACTATATGCCGAGAAATATTTTTTTGAAGTTCGGAAGGTCGACGAAAAGTTCGCCGTAACCATCCGCAGTCATCAGCTGTGTTCCTAAACCTTACTGAGGGAGGGAGGGACCGATAGATTGTTTTACAAATATGTCCTCAAACAGATACCAAATGCTATATAATTTGAATTTACTTACGGTATATGTTTTAATCAATATTACCCTGGGTATATTTCATCTTTCTGATTTTCGATGAGTCTTTTGCTTTTAGCTTTTGGTAACAAATCTATCGGTCCCTCCCTCCCTCAGTAAGGTTTAGGAACACAGCTGATGACTGCAGATGGCCACGGCGAACTTTTCGTCGACTTCCCCAACTTCAAAAACTTATTTCTCGGCATATGGTGGACCCAAAAATTTGCACAAAAGCTCATTAAAAAGCTCATTTATTTGAGAATGTCTGGTGGGAAAGCGATATTTGTTGCTTGCGTAGTTTTGGAGAGATCATTTTTTTAGCGACAGTGATTGAAAAAATTTGGTGGCCGGAGTTGCAAACCTTTCCTAATTATATGTATGCTAGAAACGAGTGAATTTTCGAATCGCTCAAAACCACTCAAAAACACAATTTCTTGCTCATATTTCTACACCAAGGTGTTCTTTAATTATCAGACTACTGCTATGAAGACATGTTTCAGAATCTCATATCCTTTGAAGTCTTTCTAAGAGCTCATTCCTGAGTCCATTCGAAAGTCCAACGGTCAAACAAATATTCAATGACGTCACGGTCCACTGATTCTACGTTTGGGCTACCTGTGGTCAAGGCAAAAGTCACGTGAAAAAAAAATCTTTCTCCACCCACTGAAAAACACAAATCGAGAATCGAGCTGGCATCTGAATACACAGGAAGCCCAACCAAAGATTAGTTTTGCTCCCAGTTCGCTCGCTGGGGCTCGCTCACTGGTCGCAATTATTATTATTACTAGGCTAACCATAGGTCAAAAATTGCGACCTCCGAATTCGAAAACCAAGACAAATTGACAATCCTCCATGTACGTAAAAATGTTTTGATTTCGCGATCGTTTCTTGTCCATTTCAGCCGTGGGAACGGTCCTTTCTGATTGGTTGATTTTTACAGAGATGTGATTGCCGCTGTCATGTTACATAGGAGGCTAGTTATTGCAAGCCCGTGTACTACTGAACAGTTTTAGAAATCTATTGACAGATAAATTTTCGCTCCGACGGCAATTATTATCACTGAAGAAAGACATTAGTATCAATCAATAAAAATCAACATACATGAACGATCTCTTATGAACACCTTTATCTTGAATTTAGAATAAAGTTTGGTACGGTTGGCGGCACGATATAAAACGAACGAGCTGTTAGGCAGATAATTCAGTGATCTGGGATGACTTGGTTTCCAAGAGATAGCATTTATACGGTACTAGGATTCGATCGACTACTTTATATGTTGCGGTCCACAGTGACAATCAGTGCAGCGACTTAGCACACAACAGAGCTGAAAGACTAACTATAATAACATTGCCTTCCCCTCGATATGTTGCTAACTAAAGCGATCGTCAACAATAAATGAAGATCTTTACATAATTCCATCGAAGAATCGGATATATTAAAAGTACGAGCAAAAAAGGCTTCGAATCCACTCTGAACACAAGATCGCGAGTCACAAATGCCCAAATGAACGACGGGAACGTACGATATATGACGTCAGGGCAAAAGTCACGTGAAAAAAATCTTTCTCCACCCACTGAAAAACACAAATCGAGAATCGAGCTGGCATCTGAATACACAGGAAGCCCAACCAAAGATTAGTGTTGCTCCCAGTTCGCTCGCTGGGGCTCGCTCACTGGTCGCAATTATTATTAAATGATTATTTATTTATTTTTAATATACTTATGTTACTGTTTTCTTTTTGTTAGTTAAATTTTCGAGTTCAAGTAGTCAATTGTAAATTACCTACATGTAGTGAGATTTGCAATTGTGTAAAAATACATGAAATAAAGATACCATTATTATTATTATTGTTATTATTATTATTAAATGATTATTTATTTATTTATTTATTTGTAATATACGTATGTTACTGTTTTCTTTTTGTTAGTTAAATTTTCGAGTTCAAGTAGTCAATTGTAAATTACCTACATGTAGTGAGATTTGCGTTTGTGTAAAAATACATGAAATAAAGATACCATTATTATTATTATTATTATTATTGTTATTATTAAATGATTATTTATTTATTTATTTATTTGTAATATACTTATGTTACTATTTTCTTTTTGTTAGTTATATTTTCGAGTTCAAGTAGTCAATTGTAAATTACCTACATGTAGTGAGATTTGCAATTGTTTGTGTAAAAATACATGAAATAAAGTTTCCATTATTATTATTATTATTACTATTATTATTAGAATGATTTCCTTTTTCTTACTTGAAAGCAAAGAGAACAATTAAACATTTCTGTATTATAGTGTTCATTAGCTCAATGACAAGCAAAACTAATGCTCAAAAACTTCAAATAACATTCTCGTGTAAACTAGTCCTCTCCTCGTCCATTAAGCTTAAGGTCCCTCTTCACACATTAACAAACCTTATTTAGAGTGAGTTTAATGTCTTTGTGACCAGTATATCGCACACTACCGCTGGACAATGGTACTGGCGGCACACGCTTTCGTCTATCTGCAGCCCACGAGTCGTTGCTTGGTATATTGGAACTCCTACTACTCTTGGACGTGTTGTTGCTATTACCATTACTACTACTCCTGTTGTCATCGCGACGATCACGTGACCGTGGTGATAATGGGCGTGTTTGGTCCATGCCTTCTCCGTTGGGTGAACGATGGCGACTGTAATAAATTTAATAGCATTAAAGTCCTGACACACGGTGCAATACTGCGCGCAACACTGCCTACAATCGCACGATTTCAGCGTGTGTCCACCACATGTTGCTCGAAGTAGGATCGCAATGTACTTCAATTACAATATTGCCAGCAATATACAAGCATCAAGAGTTCCAGACTTCCGGTACGCACGCAATGCATTATGAGATTATTACAAAGGAAAAGTGAGCACCATGTCCAGACACAGGGAGCCCAAGCTATGTTTTTGCTCACTTGGTGCTCACTTTTCCTTTGTAATAATCTCACAACGCATTGCGCGCGTACCGGAAGTCTGGAACTCTTGATGCTTGATGCTTGTATCTGTCCCTTTAGTTCACATTCTCGTACCCAGATCCCTCTCATCATTGGGAAAAATCGAGGGCCCTGGGGAACCCTCAAATATTTTAATTTAATTTTTTATTTTCAAGATTCGCCCATAGGACAGGTGTTGTAATAATAACAACTTTATTGGATAGAGTAACACCGTTACCAAAAATGATAATTTTCAGGTGGCCCTCATATACTATAAAATATCTATATATACAAATTATACAAACTATATAATAGCACACGAAGTCCCCTTTATAATACAGTACACCACATCCCACCCAAAAAGAAAATTACCTAGTATACCCAACCCCTGGTGAATTCCCTTTACAATACAGTACACCACGTCCCATCCAAGATTACCTAGTATACCCAACCCCTGGTGAATTCCCTTTACAATACAGTACACCACGTCCCACCCAAGATTACCTAGTATACCCAACCCCTGGTGAATTCCCTTTACAATACAGTACACCACGTCCCACCCAATAAGAATATAACCTAGTATACCCAACCCCTGGTGAATTCCCTTTACAATACAGTACACCACGTCCCACCCACCAGAATATTACCCAACCCCTGGTGAATTCCCTTTACAATACAGTACACCACGTCCCACCCAAGATACCTAGTATACCCAACCCCTGGTGAATTCCCTTTACAATACAGTACACCACGTCCCACCCAAGATTACCTAGTATACCCAACCCCTGGTGAATTCCTTTTACAATACAGTACACCACGTCCCACCCAAGATTACCTAGTATACCCAACCCCTGGTGAATTCCCAATATGAAAAAATTCGCTATGGTTGTCCTCTAGCCTCTGAGTCTGGAAGGAAAAGAGGGACTGTTCACAGTCTAAGTTGGCAACAGCCAATGAAATTCGTTAATATTTCAGGGTTCCCCAGAGCCCTCGATTTTTCCCAATGATGAGAGGGCTCTGGGTATGTATTAGTCACGCCTGATCGGTCCTTGGTATATTTTAAAAGCGGATATAATGGACAAGGTCCTCCGCTACCAAGGACCGTCTGTTAATCAGGCTAGGCCAAAGGGATTGGGAACTAGTACACAATGGGCGTGTAACACCTGTCACGTGACTTTTTAAATTTTCACCGAAGACAAACGAAAATACCATAACTTGAAAGAGCATACTAAAATTAGTAAAATTTGAAAATTTGAAAAGAATCAAGCAAATAAGAAAAACGTTAACAGCTTTCAAAGTTTCCCGCTTTGACAAGGATTTGTATGGGAGGTTTTACGTGTGACGTAGTGGCCGCCAAGATCTACAAAATGTTCGAGCCTAACTTTCAAAATCTGTTAGTTTTTCTTCAAGCAACTAGATGACATTTGTTTGTTTGTTTATAAGTAACTTATATTTGGTATATTTGACAGATATTTAGACTTCACCGATCTAAAATTGAAGTTTTGAGCAAGTAAAATGACGGTTTGACGGCCACTCGCGACAGATTTTGACGTCAGAAAAAGTTCCATAAAACCTCCCATGGGTTTTTCGCTTGGAGGGCAAGCGTTGCCTTCCAACATACATTTCCATACAAAAAAGGCAAAGTTTGAATGCCTGTAACTATTGCCCTATTTACGTATTTCCCTTCAAACGTTCCACTTTTACTAACTTTAGCATGCTCTTTCCAGTTATGATATTTTCGTTTGTCTGCGGTGAAAATTTAAAAAGTCACGTCACAGGTGTTACACGCCCATTAATTATGATGTATGAAATACCTGTGAGAAACAACCTCTTCAAAATGCCGTCTTTGTTCACCATCCTGAAGATCAAAGTGATAAATATAAAAGGTAACTAAAATATAACATATGGGGGAGGGGTAAGGAGGAATAGAAACACAGGGATCCCACTGAATCAAAATAGTAAGTCAAGTCATACCCGTCTAACAGGAGGCGTTCTGGATCTGCGTCGTCGCTGACTGCTGTCTCGTTGTTTGTTTGCACGACCTCGTGCCCCTCTTCAAAATAAAACAATAGCATAGATTTTATTGATGAAAACCAGTTTAAAACCAGTTTTTTACTGATTTAAAAAACTAGTTTTGTTCTTGTGTAGGACTTACCCATAAGGCTGATTGTCCCATCTCTGCTGTTCACGTCGATCCCATCCCAACATCGGCTGCTGTTGTTGTTGTTGTTGTTGTTGTTGTCTGTACTTATTATCTGTTCGCTCTCCTCGACTATCATATTCTAAATGGGTTTTCTTCATCTCGCGGTCCTTTGGTGGAGCGGGAGGACTGCGAGGACCGTGCTCAACAGGAGGAGCTTGAGTGGGACTGGGTGGCTTAGGTGCAATGGGTGAAGTAGGGGAACTAGAACGAGACCTATCCGTGTCTGACTCGGAGTCTGAAGGAGTCTCAGATTCTGATGCTGTATGAGAAGTGGAACGATTTTTAACGCTGTTGGGTTTTGAAGCCTGGAATGTATAATAGTAAGTATTGTTAAATAATATTGGATATCAACTAGGGGAGGCAACGGTGCGCGAGTGGGGAGGGGGTGGGGAGTGCCTGTCATGGATGACCATATACTACAAGACTATCTTACGTTTCCATCCTTTCTGTTACTTGCTCCAACTAGGGGAGGCAACGGTGCGCGAGTGGGGAGGGGGTGGGGAGTGCCTGTCATGGATGACCATATACTACAAGACTATCTTACGTTTCCATCCTTTCTGTTACTTGCACCAACTAGGGGAGGCAACGGTGTGCGAGTGGGGAGGGGGTGGGGAGTGCCTGTCATGGATGACCATATACTACAAGACTATCTTACGTTTCCATCCTTTCTGTTACTTGCAACAACTAGGGGAGGCAACGGTTTGTGCGCGAGTGGGGAGTGGGTGGGGAGTGGTCATGGATGACCATATACTACAAGACTATCTTACGTTTCCATCCTTTCTGTTACTTGCTTCAACTAGGGGAGGCAACGGTGCGCGAGTGGGGAGGGGGTGGGGAGTGCCTGTCATGGATGACCATATACTACAAGACTATCTTACGTTTCCATCCTTTCTGTTACTTGCAACAACTAGGGGAGGTAACGGTTTGTGCGCGAGTGGGGAGTGGGTGGGGAGTGCCTGTCATGGATGACCATATACTACAAGACTATCTTACGTTTTCATCCTTTCTGTTACTTGCACGGCTCGATGTACTCGAACGATCACTTTCCGATGAAGGCGTTCCAGATCGTGATCGTGATCTCGACGAAGCTTCGGAATGTGTTCGTGATGGACTGCGACTCGGAGTTCTAGAGACTGACCTCGATGATGATCGTGACTCTGAACCGGTAGAGGATGGAGTGCGTGATCTTGAGCGTGACGAGCGTGACGAACCAGTGGAAGATGAACTACTGCGTGACGAGTAGGATGATGTAGTAGATCGTCTCCGTGGTGACCGTCGTTTTGGGGATGTAGTTCTTTGCCATGGATCATGCCATTCATCATTGGCCAGTCTATCATTGGATATACCAAGGTATCCACCTTTGGCTTTAGACTTATCGCCCTCACCAGCCTCGCTTTCACTTGCTCCTTTGTTTTTACTGGTAGGTTTTACGTCCTTTGATTCTGGTTCTACATTCGAGTCTTTAGTACTGGAGACTGGTGTTGCAACATCTTTGTCTTTCTTCTTAGCCTGGTCACTTGGCTTGGGTTTGGTAGGTCGGTCTTTCTCTTTCTTCTTGTCCAAATCTTTCGATGCATCACTAGGCTGCTTGGAGCTTTCTTTGTTGTCACGGCGACGATCGTATTTGTTTCTAATAACAAAGAGAAACATTTAAAGTTAGTTACATAACAATAATAATAATAATAATAATAATAATAATAATAACAATAATAATTAAAATCAGCGTCTTTGAGCTAATTTGAACTCCACGCCACTGTAGTTGCCTCGGTAGCTCAGTGGGTAGAGCACCTGTCATGTAATTCCGCTCGAGGCAAATTCCGAACATTTGTTCTGTATATACTCATCATAGTTTCTTTATCAGTAATAATAATAATAATTTTAACAATAATAATAATTTTAATAATAATAATAATTTTAATAATAATAATAATTTTAATAATAATAATGACGTTCTTGTACGCATAGAAGAATCTGTATGCGTTGATAAATAATAGTTAACTAGCTAAATTCAACAACAACAACAACAAAAAGTAACAACGTACTGCGAGGATCAATGGCATAACTGATACCTTTCTGGTGATGATGAAGGTGATCGTCGAGAACGGTTCCTTTTCTTCTTGTCCTTATCCTGAAAACAAAGAACACCGATTACGTCAGGAGATTGTGTACAATGTATCTAGTGCCAAGATTTTGCTGTCATCCAGTAGCCTGCATAGCCAGGCTCTAGGGGAAGGGAATGAGAGGGGATACCTCCCCTTCCCTTTTCCCCCATCCTTCCCCCTCCCTTCCCCTAGAGTGCAGGCTATCATCCAGTACAACCACATGACTGTACTCCTGCCTATGACGATTATTACTAGTAGATACCGGTAGATAGTAAGGAGAATATATTTTACATAGGAATTCAGTTTCCTCCTGCTATTATCCACCCTTGTCATGTATTACTTTTGTTGTTGTTTGTATAGTTGTTTGATTATTTTGGGAAGTTATTAAATAAATAAAACCCAACTTTTCTGTCTCATTTTCACTTCCCTGTTATTCACTTCTTTATTTCCATTTCCCATTTGTTTCATTACCTTGTAGTGGTATCGCGAGGCTTCCCCACTGTCTCTCCTTCGTGAGCCACTATTGCCTGCTCTATAGTCTCTATCACTATCAGCATCCTTTTTACCGCGATCTCTCGTCTCTTTTCGTTGGGTTTCTTCTTCTTCAGCATCTACACTTATGCTTAGTAACATACGCTTTTGTTCAAAGTCTGCATCTTCTACTTTACGACGCATGGCAGCCTTTTTGTTCTGGAAACATAACGTAAGCACAGTTTGAAGTGCGTTTCACATCACTTTTGGAGAGAAGGTTATTACGGTAAGTTTGTTCGGGCGTTCAAACTTTGGCAACATAGTTCATTTCAAAGTACCCAAGTACAAACTGTACAAGACGAACTTCAGACTAAACTTCCAAACGAACTTTGGAATCCAAAATAACTCAAAAATCGTTAACAAATGGCAGATACTTTTTCAATTTCTGTACTCTTATTGATCATGGCTGAGAACCAATCAGCATGACAGAAATTGAAGAAATGTTGTAAAATGGACACTACTTATAGTACTGACCTCTTTAGCAAGTCTTATTCCTCTCTCCCATGCCGTCTCTTTCTCTGGTATCATAGGTTTAGTATCAGGAGCCATGGGAGCATCAGGTTCAAGGTCCTGGAATCAAATAGTAACATGTACAAGTTGTTATATCATCACCGTTAATTACCACACAGAAACAGTGCCGTAGCCAGAAAATGTAAAAATCTAGGTTCTCTGAGATGCTATTCCCTGGAATCTGGGAGCATTTGCAATCAAAACTTTAAGGCAGTGGATGACAGATTTTAACAATCAACAGATGTATTTTATAATAATTGTGTGATAAAAGCAGAGGGAGGGGGTGTAGCCTCCTTGTTCCCCACCTATGATCATTATCCTCACAAAGCTGTAGAGGCCTGTAACCTTTATTTATGCAGGGTAACCCATTCAGTGGCTAGGCTAGTATCCATAGAGACCCTGTGTAATGTCGGTTGATGTAATATAAACTGTTGTTTATATTAATAATATCATAAGAGTTGTGCTGTTACCTCTGGTTGCTCATATTCTGATACGTGAGCCTGGACATTCTGCGTTGCTTCTGGCATGATAGGGAAGGTAGTAGGTGGTGGTGGTGGTGGTCGTACATATGGTACAGGGTATTGGCCAGGATGGGGGAGCATATGATATGCACCTGAAATACATACATACATATTCATTTAGTACTAGATACAGCAATATGCAGAAATTCTGATCCTTTTAACTAAAATACACACATATATCAAATATCTACTTTAAATCATGGGATAGCTTCCATGATATTTTTTTCATAAAGCCTCGCTGGCAGACAACTAGAAAAAAATATCAGCGTAGCCATCCCATAATTTTAAGTAGTTTTTTTATATATATGTATTTTAGTCAAAATGATCAGAATTTCTGCATATATTAACACATAGTATTATCAGGAGCCCATTACTAGGAGCCTTCCTCTCCTATAATAGGTTTGTGTGACATCAAATGCACAAATTGGGCTAAAAATAGAACACTCATTAAAAATTCCGCACAATTAACCAATCATGTCGCGTCTTACACAATAGAAATTTGATGTCAGATTCAACACTGCTAGCTTTGCTTTCAATGTCGGCCGAAAGCGTACCGTGTAGTTCCAGTGATTCTAATAAAAGAATCAGAATCTAGTGAAATTTCAGATCAGTTTCGTCGTTTGCCGACTTCAGTACTTCATCAAGCGAGGAAGAACAATGATTGAAAACATTAAAAACAAAACAAAAAAGCAACTCCAGGTATTATTATTTATATCAAAACTTCAAGTGCGAGAACTTCTAAAAACAAAGTTACTAGTTAAAAAGGCCAGTTCAAAACCCGGCCAAAAAATGAACATATTCTGCTCTTTCTGAGAAGGAATTCAACGATCTGGTATCATGGATAATCTCTTACGAAGAACCTAATTAAACTTGTGCAGGACTAGCAGTGAGAACCAAGCTAATGAATATTCCAAACCGGCGGTGTGTTTTGCTAATTAGCAATTGTTATCTGAAACGCAGCAAAATGAATCACAAACTTTGAAGCTAATTGAAGTAGGATTTTGTCGAAAATTCTCGACATTGTCACAAAGTTCCTTCTAAAACAGCGAAGTGAGGTACAGAGGAGCTTCTTTTTCTGTGGTCTGGATAAAGATTTTATCGCATTTTTATTCATCGGCTGATCTTGGAGTGCCGGCTTTCTTGCCTTCTTTGAACTGAAGACGCCTTTGGCGAATGAACTTCGCATACACTCAGTGATAACCCTCTTGTTTTAGTGTTCTTTGCCGCTCTTTAAGGCACGAATCGTCGGTTGAAAGTTTCAGTTGTTTTTCGACTATCTTTCGGCGAAGAAGTTCTTTAGCAAAGTGCACATTTGTGTGGTTTAATTGTTATGTTGGCGCCGCTATCCAACTTTTGCTTCATCAGAGTCGAAATCATTGGAGAATGCTTCATTCTTACGAAGACTAAATCATGAATCAAAAACCAACAAAAGAAAGTTGATAAAACAAGAATAAACATATGAAGCGATAGGTATAAGAACGTAGAAGAATTTCGCGACAACGTAAGTCGCCAAACTAAAAGTCTCCACTAAGCGCTCTGGCAGTATGTCAGTTTATTGATACATGTGATTCATTCATTGTACATAGTTGTCTAGCTCGTTCTTGTGCAAGGGAAAAATAGACTTGGACTTCCATGGATTAAGAATATCAATATTTTGGATCAAGTCCTCACGTCTTCCGTTTGGCGGCCATTTTATTTTTCAATTTGAAATTCTTCGGAAATTTGCATATCTAAAAATAGCCCAATTTGTGCATTTGATGTCACATGAACCTATTACTAGAGGAAGGCTCCTAGTAATGGGCTCCTGTTATTATTAATAACTATTAAAATGTTAAATGGCACCGCAAATGTTTTAATATTGTAACTGGAAACTAGCGAGTACACTAGTATGGGCTGTGTCGGTGTATAATGATAAATAATTATCCAAAGGTTAAAAGAAATCTATAACACTGTGAAAAAGAGTACTTAACTTTACTGACATTACGAGCCCTTTGTTGGAATAAGATCAGAAAGACTCCAACTAAGGGCTAAGGCTGGAAACGTGAGTAAAGTTAAGTACTCGTTTCATGATGTTATAGATTTCCTTTAACCTTTGAATATTTTAACTGGCAAACTCTAGCGACTACTTTCCAAATCAGCCAACCAACTGCTAATGATTGGTCTATTACAACAAATATCATCAAAATAATGGACGTACCTTTATCATTTACACCAGGATGTAGAAATCTGCATGAGATACCCCAGGTACAACTACCTAGTTATCAACAAAACACTAAACTATTTTAGACACTTATGACAATTTAAGGGAACTACCAAAACACTTAGTGGTTGAGTTAATTAGTCTGAGGAGAAAGTGCTGCCTTTGTAATTACATAATGGTTAGACCATCGCAACTAGACACTCAATAGACTGAATGCAATAATGATGTCCAATATCAATTGCTATTGTTCTGGACTGACTAGCCTCTCATACAGGTGAACATGCTTTTGTGTTTCCACATGAACACAAGGCTAGTCAGTCTAGAACAATGTCAATTGAAATTGGATGTCATTATTGCATTCAAATTCTATAATTACTCATATAAAGTATTTATTTTACCTGACACAAAGTAGCGGCAAAGTTTTCTTGGGATTCCTCTTCCTGTAGGCACAATGATTGTACAAGATTCAAAACAGAAATTCATCTAATAATAATATTAATAATAGTGTCTTGAAAGAGGGGGGCATTGGGGTTTGCGGTGTTGCGGTGCTGGGCAATTTTTACTGTAGTGTTGCGGTGAAAAAAAATAAACATTGCGGTGTTGCGGTGATCGTAAATCCTGCGGGATGCAGTGTTTGTGTTTCTAAACCTACGATGTTCGGTGAAGCGATATATATTATTTGCGAAGTTGCGGTGTCAAACCCTTTTTTCGATCTGGTCAGTTTTCAGGTTTTTTTCTGTGATGCAGTGTTTTTGGAATTTTTTTGCGGTGTTGCGGTGTTCAGAACCCCCCAATGTCCCCCTCTTGAAAGACATAACAACTCACTTCTCTATGCTTGTAAGTAACGGAAATGTTTCAACAAACCTTGATTAGATGGATAGGAATCCATCTGATCTCTCACTTCACCATCTTCTAGGTCATCCTATCATAGAAAGATAACACGTTCAGTGTGTGTAAAAAGTTTCATGCCTGTTCTGCTTCACATGAAAGTATTCTTCCACAATAGGAACAGTGCACCCCCCCCCCCCCCCCCCCCACACACACACTTTAATTCCATGATTCTAATCTCTTTGCACATCCAAAGATGTATAACATTGTGCCTAGTCATCCACCAGACAAAGCCTTTTAGTATATACCACACAAGTGAATAGTACTTTTCGCACACTCTTGATTGGCTACTCAATCATGGAATATCCTTGGCTATTCACCTCCCAGCAAAACAAGATGGCTTCGCATCACAAGTGTCTCTCTTTCTTCTTGAAAATAAATTTTATATATTTGGCTGGCTATTCACTTGTGTAGTATATACTAAAACAATTATTCCCCTCAGTGTCGGTGAGTAGTGGTAGATATTTAACTTGCCACTCGAAAACTCACAGCTTGGTAAATATCCACCACTACTCACCTCCACTTCGGGGAATAATAATGTTAAATAACAGCAGCCAGAAATATGAGTTTGCAGCCCTGCTTTACTAACTTAAACGCCTGTTTACCTCATTGATTTCTCCATCTTCCTTATCAACTTTTTTCTTAGGTATGTCCTGGTAACAATGAAGAAAATGCATGGTAATACTTGCATTAATGTCAGTAATACATTAGATAAAATAAATATCAATGTTGGATTTCAACAACAGTTCCCATGGACAGTATCTGAGGGTCCTTGCAAGAACAACCATCTGTCCCTGGTTGCAAAAAAGGTGAATAGCATATCCACCAGATAAGTCTTATCCAACGGATAAAATTGATGCAGTTATCCAATAAAGACTTATCCGGTGGATAGCGCTATTCACCTTTCGTGCAACCAGAGCCTGGGCTTTTTGAATTCTAAAGGAGAAGTTTGATATTCCAAGTCGTTGTTACTGTTTTTGCACATATGATAGTTGCCCCTTGATGAAGCCAAACATCATGATGTAGCAGCGCTATGAAACTAACCTCTTTATCAGACAAGATCTCCCCTTCTTCTCCATCACTATTCACTTCACCATCTTCTAGTTCTCCTTCCTCGGCATCACTGCCTTTATCTTTAGTGGAGGTCTTTTTAGTGTCAGAAGTGTCCAAGGTCTCTCCTTCATCTTCCTCATAGTCTAATTCTCCCTCCTACAGTTCATTATATTACACATGATTACAGTTGAACCAAGAAAACCATGGACACCTAAAATATGTCTGGAATGTTCATTGTGTTGTGACCAATCACATGCAAGATCTTGAAACCACAGATCGTTATCAATCAACGCACAAGGCCGATAAGATTCAATTCTACGTACTCTCATATGTGATTGGTCACAATGAACTTTCCAGACATATTTTAGGTGTCCACGGTTTTCTTGGTTGGACTGTAAGATACATGTATTGACAAGAATGGACTGTCATTACTGTGAAATGATAATGTACAGCCACTAAGAACAGTCTATTCTACTCTATTTAAGTAGGAATATCAATGATACAAAACTAGATACTAGCAGTGTATAATAATAATAATAGTAATAATAATGTTCTTTATTAAATAGACACTTAGAGTTTTACTGGAATTAACTTGCACTTGTGAAATTCGAACAAAACTACATCTCGGAACCTAGTGGCATATTTTCCATATTCGATGATGTCGGGATCAGTACTTTTAGGTAAAAAAACCCAAATATTTCACATATTTTTTGTTTATATAATAAAAAGAAAATTACATTGCAGCTTGAAGATATGAATTTTATTTTCTCGTGTTAAAAACACTATTTTACTCAGTTGCTGTGCTCGTTCGTAAAATATTGTTTTGCTGCTAGAAAATAAAATTCATATCTTCGCGCCACTGCGTAATATCCTCTCTATATATTGTAGCGCATATATAGCTAATTGCATAATCGCTGTCGGGTTGAAAATTATGAAAGCTATGACCAAAAGGAATTCTGGGAAATTAAAACTCTCAAATAACACCGTCAAATCATCGACCTTTTTATCCAGACTTGTAGGATCTTAATTAAATAGCTCGTATACCTTCAAAACTACGAGAACATTGAATATATCTGTATGTAATGCAGGTCATGAACTGATTTCCCATCCATCCTTGCGGTCTCAGCTTCTATGATTTATGATTTTCAACCTGACAACGATTATGCAATTAGCTATATACCATTTCTATATCACCACCAATAACATGTATGTACAGGGTTCTAACTAGAAGCCAGCAGCTGGTGGAATTCTGCCATTATTTTCATTATTACATGCCAGCTGTTCAAAAATCTACTGTATATTTACATGTATATATATTCAAATTGGAGAGAACTGTGTACATACTGTAATGCTGACCCTCGGGAAATAGCCAACTGACCACTTAATAGAGGTCCAAGCATTCCGATTGGTTGAGCAAAGACTTTGTGCACTGTGATTGGTTGAAATGATGTCTTCGATACCGTACCGTAACTCTGTGCTGTAGGTTTCCTACTCGTACCAAAATGACTCTATCCAACCTTATTGTAGTACCTTTTGGTTGTCAAGCACATTGCGGCAACATTGACTAGTTTATACTCTTAGAGTACAACTCTACTATCTTGAGCACTCCAGTCACAAGACAAATGAGATCAAAGCACACACATAATGGGGTTTTAAATAAGAATATTGTTACAACACTCACCTCTCCTTCCAATATCCCATCCTTACTAGTGTCATTTTTAGAAGTAGAGACTTGTGGTGGATTCTCATTGTGGTTGGCAATAGCTTTGTTCTCTAAGGTAATATCACCTACCCTTGAAGCAATGTCATTATCTTGTTTATCTAATGATGTACTAGCTGCTGGCGCACTGCCTTGGTCAGCCATGCTGGGGGTTTACTTTCTGAATAAAACAATATTGATTGAGGAAAATGTGTAATTAACTAAATAAACTGATAACCATAATACTGTTGAACCCCTGTTAAGCAGCCACCCCCTAATAAGCAGCCACCCCCTAATAAGCAGCCACCCCCTAATAAGCAGCCACCCTCTAAGCAGCCACCCCCTAACAAGCAGCCACCCCCTAATAAGCAGCCACCCCCTAACAAGCAGCCACTCCCTAATATGTAGCCACCCCCTAACAAGCAGCCACCCCCTAACAAGCAGCCACCCCCTAACAAGCAGCCACCCCCTAACAAGCAGCCACCCCCTAACAAGCAGCCACCCCCTAACAAGCAGCCACCCCCTAACAAGCAGCCACCCCCTAACAAGCAGCCACCCCCTAACAAGCAGCCACCCCCTAAGCAGCCACCCTCTAAGCAGCCACCCCCTAACAAGCAGCCACCCCCTAACAAGCAGCCACCCCCTAACAAGCAGCCACCCTCTAACAAGCAGCCACCCCCTAACAAGCAGCCACCACCTAACAAGCAGCTACCCCCTATTAAGCAATCACCCTCTAACAAGCAGCCACCCCCTAACAAGCAGCCACCCCCTAACAAACAGCCACCCTCTAACAAGCAGCCACCCCCTAACAAGCAGCCACCCTCTAACAAGCAGCCACCCCCTAACAAGCAGCCACCCCCTAACTAAGCAGCCACCCCCTAACAAGCAGCCACCCCCTAACAAGCAGCCACCCTCTAACAAGCAGCCACCCCCTAACAAGCAGCCACCCCCTAACAAGCAGCCACCCCCTAACAAGCAGCCACCCCCTAACAAGCAGCCACCCCTAACAAGCAGCCACCCCCTAACAAGCAGCCACCCCCTAACAAACAACCACCCACTAACAAGCAGCCACCCCCTAACAAGCAGCCACCCCCTATTAAGCAATCACCCTCTAACAAGCAGCCACCCCCTAACAAGCAGCCACCCCCTAACAAACAGCCACCCCCTAACAAGCAGCCACCCCCTAACAAACATCCACCCCCTAACAAGCAGCCACCCTCTAAGCAGCCACCCCCTAACAAGCAGCCACCCTCTAACAAGCAGCCACCCCCTAACAAGCAGCCACCCCCTAACAAACAGCCACCCCCTAACAAGCAGCCACCCCCTAACAAACATCCACCCCCTAACAAGCAGCCACCCTCTAAGCAGCCACCCCCTAACAAGCAGCCACCCTCTAACAAGCAGCCACCCCCTAACAAGCAGCCACCCTCTAACAAGCAGCCACCCCCTAACAAGCAGCCACCCCCTAAGCAGCCACCCCCTAACAAGCAGCCACCCCCTAACAAGCAGCCACCCCCTAACAAGCAGCCACCCCCTAACAAGCAGCCACCCCCTAACAAGCAGCCACCCCCTAACAAACAACCACCCACTAACAAGCAGCCACCCCCTAACAAGCAGCCACCCCCTAACAAGCAGCCACCCCCTAACAAACAACCACCCCCTAACAAGCAGCCACCCCCTAACAAGCAACCACCCCCTAATATGCAGCCACCCCTAACAAGCAGCCACCCTCTAAGCAGCCATCCCATAACAAGCAGCCACCCCCTAATATGCAGCCACCCCTAACAAGCAGCCCCCCCTAATAAGCAGCCCCCCCTAACAAGCAGCCCCCCCTAACAAGCAGCCCCCCCTAATAAGCAGCAGCCCCCCCTAATAAGCAACCACCCCCTAACAAGCAGCCACCCCCTATTAAGCAGCCAACCCCTGACAAGCATCCAACCCCCTATGAAGTATCCACCCCCTAATAAGCAGCCCCCCTAATAAGTAACCATCCACTAACAAGCAGCTACCCCCTATTAATCAGCCAACCCCTGACAAGCATCCAACCCCCTATGAAGTATCCACCCCCTAATAAGCAGCCCCCCTAATAAGTAACCATCCACTAACAAGCAGCCACCCTCTATTAATCAGCCACCCCCTGACAAGCATCCAACCCCCTATTAAGTAGCCACCCCCTAATAAGTAGCCAGTTATCGAAGTCCCAAAATTATTTTCTCTATTCTGATGAGCCACTATTACGTGGGCAACCTCGAGCTACTTCCCCTAGCGTGAATGCTAAATAGGGGATTCACTCTATATATTGATATAACTGACAGGGACCAACTGTTAAACTAGTTTAGACCGTGTCAGCGTATATCAATTGAACAAGTGTGTAGAGAGAATCTTGAACGCCAATGTAAAACAGCACTGAATTTACTGATGTTTCGGATGTTATAGTCCTTCGTCAGAGCAAAAGAGCAATATGAAAATCACACAAGAAATGAAGAATTGAAATTGGATTGATTGTATATTATTTTAGTATTAGGTGGACTACCTGTAAACTAGCATGGAGCTAGGTCACAGTAGTAACAACGTTAAATTTAGTATTGTTGTTGCTGTTGCTCAAGTAAAGGCTTACAATCTTAACAATTACTGTTGCTTTGGAAACAAGGTACTGTGTAAGTATGTTTATTAGAATTCTTCACAGCACCTTGCAAATTGGTCATTTATACACTGTATAACTTAAACATGAACAATGTTCAGAATGAAGAAGATGTTGAAGATATTCTTTCAGAAGGACACAAGAACGAAGATCTAACGGTAATGAATGTAATCAAGGACGTTTATTCACCTCACAGCTGTCCTGAACTGATGAAGTCTGACGATAGAGTTTAACTAAGACACAACACCAATCAACCTCATATAACACAATTTACTTACAGTAACATGGACAGAATAAGGAGAAACGCAACGAATCACGAGCAGACGACACAGTAAATCAAATGAATGACTTCTCGGTAAATTAGATTATGGTGAATGAAGACTGAACAACGTGCTGGCTTAACTTTATCATAAAATACCGAAAAACATCACAACGAACTAACCTACCGTGTATATCTTTGAAGACACTTGAAGCACCCAGTGTTATATTCTTTGTAGCATGATTTCAAGTTTTAAGATGTGTTTTACAAAAAGAACGCGAAGTATTCTTCACACATCGAGTTTGCCATGAAGACAAGAAGGAAAATGGCCGACATGCTGGAGATAACGATGTCTCTGATTGGCTACTTACTGTCATGTGACCGACGACCACGAGCAACTGTTCAGCGGACATCATATTTGGTGAAAAGTAACATAAATCTTTACTAGAAGCAAGATGGCGGATGAATGAACAAGGAAATTATTGGAATAATATCAGATCAGTATGATTCGTTTAGGGGTTCGTTTAGGTGGGTCTATCAATGCTCTTCCTAAAGGAACAATGGTTGTGCGTAGCTGTACAGGTCGTGTTTTCTCGAAATGCGCTACATTATCAACTTTGTCATGTCGACAGAGTCACGTGTTTCCAAGAAGAAGTGCAACTAAAATGCACAGTTCCACGATGTCACAACAAAGCCATGATCTCTCTAACAAGACGAACTGGAGCCTCGTATATGAAGGGCCGCTGTCTAAGTCAGTCAAGTATGTTAAAAGTTTTTCCCTGACCACAGCTGCTGCGTCTCTGATTGGTTCGCCTATTCTGGTTTACTGTGGAAAGCAAAGTGTGCCATTAGCGGGCAAACTAGCTATTGCAGGACTACTCTGCATTGTTGGTACCTCAACAACTGTTCTGTTACACTGGTTTACTAAAGCATACGTCCATAGATTGTACTTTGACTCCACACGTCAGGTTTTCTCTGCCGAGACTTTGTCTTTCTTTGGAAGCAGACAGAAAACCGAGTTTCAGGTTAAAGACATCGTGTTTCCTGAAGTAGAAGGCGCTTTTTCAACTTTTCAAGCAAATGGGAAACAGTTTTTCATTCATCAAGAAATGGTCGAAGCTCAGCAAGTTTTACATTTTGTACGAGAATCTCAAACCTGATGCTGGAAAACAACGACTGAAACTGGATTGAACTCGGCAACAGTTCGGCACAGTTGCATTCATAAAAGCACTTTGCAGTTAATGTAGGCAAATGTGAGTGTAATAAAAGTGAACGATATGGTGGCACTAACGCATTGTTTGTTGAGTAAGGGGACGGTCATCATTAATTACTAGGAGGAAGGGGGAGGGGTGGGGATCTGGGAGGGAGGGAGGGGGGGTTGCTAGTGCAAATGAGGAATATCATGTTCAACTTTCGTTGCTGCCTCCCTATTTGCACCAGCTCCCCTCACTGTAATTAATGACTGGTCCCTAACAATTCCTGTTTTCTGGCGTTTTTGCTAATAAAGCCGCGATGCAAGCTGCAACTTTGTCGGATCGTATGCGCATGGTGAAAATCGCTAACTCGGGTAGCCGTGAAAACGCTAACTCATGCTTGTCTTGTTTGGTGGTGATCACTACTAAGTCGTCACTGGCACAGGCGATGCAACAATCGACAGAAATTAAACTCGAGTTGAAATTTGCGCGACAAATTTGAAGATTCATTTATCCCTCTGCATGTTTCCACGCCCACGCTACCTCAAAGGTAAACCGAATCTACGCGACTCGAACCCACGACCTCTGGATCACTACTTAATTATGGCACCCCCTGGACACTTAAAAAGAAAAAAGAAATAAATGATTAAAAAATGGGACGATTCTCCCGAGACATTCTGAGAAGCTGAGACATCGAATCGACTTACGTAAAGGGTGAAGATTTCGGCCCTACCCGCGCTATTCCGGTGCTATATAAAACTAAGTCATAACCAAAAGGCCAGGGAGGGAGGGGATATCCGGCCCCTGTTACTTCAGATATCCTCTATTAGACCATTGCTCTATCTAGACACACATATAATACAAATGTCAAATTGTATTGTATTGTCTAATTGAATGGCTTTCAGTTGGGCTTCACACGTGTGAGTTACAGAGGTTTGAAATCTCAATATGCAAATCAGATGACGTAAATTCAGTCATCATTTATTATACAAAAACGCCTTTGTGCAAATTACTGACATTTCTAAACTTGCGATATCTTTCCACAGTTTATAGAAATAGTTGTATGAATTTTTTTCCTATTTCAGAAAAAAGCACTACTTGAAAAAATATAATTTAGTTATGACAAATTCCCGAATTGACGTCACCAAATTAGCATATTGAGATTTCAAACCTCTATAACTCACAAATGCGAAGCCCAAACCAAGAAACTACTACACCACCCCATTATTTACTTCATAAAGAATCGATTTCCAAAATATTTTTTTTGGCCATATATAGACAACCCTTTCTTTGGAGTGGTATACCTGTGTATTTCGCTACTCTCGACACAGGAATCCCAGTACAGTGTTGCCAGAGGCTAAGATTCCTAAAGTAAAATTTAAACAAGACGCTCAATGAGCGTACACTCGGGCTTATGACAAGGACAATGTCAGTTGCGTGAGGAGAGACCTGACAATGACTGACAGTTGCGTGACGAGGGAGACTATGTATATACATGTATGTGTCGAGTTCATTTGATTTGCCTTTGACTTTGAGTTCATTTGATTACCTTTTGACTTTGAGTTCAATTGATTTGATTTTGATGAATTCGTGTAAAGGCCCCCTCTCTAGCTTCAGATCCCGAAACGTCGAGTTTGGAATCGAGTTCGAGTTCGGGTTCGAGTTACGGTTCGAACGTCGAATAAAACAAGGACATCTTCTTCAATACAATATCATTTCTCTGACGTCATGACAATCAGTGACAGTTGAGTGACGAGGGAGACTATGTGTCGGGTGAATACGTACATGATACGTCTGGAGGTTGCATAGGTCAGATGGTTCTGATAACGCCCTCACGTTTGTTTTTGTTAAATATATTTTAAGCGAGCTTCTAGACCTTCTACCACTTCTAGTCATTGAACGATGAACTAGAATCCTGACCTTTTAATAGCTTGAAGATCTACAGCTGCTTTCAAAACTAAGATTCAAATCTACTTGAGTCCTGTGTGTCGTTTGTTTTTTTCTTATCTGCTGAGTAATCTTGAAACTCGATACGATTAAATACGTCGCATACTTTCTTCATTCTTTAGCCGAACAAAACTACGACTACTACTACCGAAAAACGCATTTTATAACTCGGGCTTCCTTCGGAAGGGCCCGAGTAAAAATTACGTTTCCTTTTTACTCGGACACTTTTTATTCTTGGTAGTACACAGAATGCGAAATATGTGATCGTATCGGTCAGGAATGTCTGTTTCAGGGTTTCGATTGGCTGAAAACTGGGGCGATGATATCCGAACACGTAATGAAGTAATTCTATGCTCAAACGGGTCAATTAAAAAAATATATCTGAAGCCGGCGGCTCGGATCTTTCACATACAAAAGCATACGCCGATTCGTGTGGGCCCACTCTGAAAGATGTCGTTTCATTTATAACAAAAACAAACGCGCCTTCATTACAACAAACGAAAAACTTTATCAGAACCATCTGACCATATGCATGAATATGCAACTGACCTCAACTGGACGTTCGAAGTACGTACTGCAGACGGACGATTCGGAGATCTTTATCTATCCTCACCGACACAGTCTCCCTAGTCACGCAACTGTCATTGTCATTGTCATAAATGTCCGAGTGTACGCTCATTGAGCGTTTTGTTAGAATAAAGTCACAAAATATTTATAAAACCGAATTTCAAGAACTAAAATGCAAAACGATTAAAAAAATCGAAGAAAAAAATAAGTAGTTTGAAAGTCTCCCGGTACGAGGGTCGAACCCACGACCTTCGGATCTATGCTAAATCGTTAGTAACGTGGCACCCCCCTGTCAATGAAAAAGAAAAATGAAATAGAAAATCAAAATATGGGACGATTCTCCCGAGACATTCTGAGAAGCTGAGACATTGAATCGGCTTACGTATAGGGTGAAGATTTCGGCCCCACCCGCGCTATCCCGGTGCATAAAACTAAGTCATAACCAAAAGGCCAGGGAGGGAGGGGATATCCGGCCCCTAAGCCAGTTACTTCAGATATCCTCTATTAGACCATTGCTCTATCTAGACAACCATAAAATATAAATGTCTAATTGAAGTAGTCTATTCGGCGAAGTGTCATTGTCATGCTAATACATTGGTTCCGAATCCTCTGGGAAATATTCGATCCAATCATACTGAAGTCTATCTAAAGATTTCCTCTGGGACTTTAGAAAGCATTATGATTCATGAATTTCATATTCTTACGACTGCGGTCTATTGTGGTGTTTTGGGGGAGTAGGAAAGGGGAAATTAGAGCTCACGCGAAGTCACTGGGGACGAAAATAATATGGCGGCCAGATTTAAATTCGAACAAGACGCTCAATGAGCGTTCACTCGGGCATTGTGAAAAGGAAAATGTCAGTTGTTCGAGGAAGTACTTGAAAATGAATGCCAGTTGGTTGAAGAACAAGGACAATGTCAGCTGCGCGAGGAGAGACCTGACAATGACTGACAGTTGCGTGACGAGGGAGACTATGTATATACATGTATGTGTCGAGTTCATTTGATTTGCCTTTGAGTTCATTTGATTACCTTTTGACTTTGAGTTCAATTGATTTGATTTTGATGAGTTTGTGTAAAGGCCCCCTCTCTAGCTTCAGATCCCGAAACGTCGAGTTTGGAATCGAGTTCGGGTTCGAGTTACGGTTCGAACGTCGAATAGGACATCTTAATATAATTTCTCTGACGTCATGACAATCAGTGACAGTTGAGTGACGACTCAAGGTACTTAAGGCCTGGTTCAAAAAGGCAACTTGGAAAATCACATTTCTTGTAATAACTCGCTGCTCTAATTTACTTAGGCACTCATATTTAGGCATAAGGTTATATACAAGATTTGAGAGAATTTGGATCTAACAATTGTGACGTCATGTGGTCACGTGACCTTATGGAGGAAAATATAGTTTTTCTTAAATGCGGTCGCGAATTCAATTCACAATGAAATACCTTTTACGTAATAGCGTTAAGGATAACCAGTTAAACAAGATAGCGTTTAGAAAACCTCGGAATTATATATAGTTTAAGAGAAAACTACAGAAATATAATCTGATGAAATGGTCACGTGACCTCTTTTCCGAAATATTCTCCTTGCAAAAAGCGGGAGACAGGTTTTCTAAACGAGGGTTAATAGATGATCATAAACGTGATTATACACAACTATTTGCTTTCACTTTCCTCTTAAACTGGCGACCGCATTTTATATTTTGTTTTCAAAATTCTTTGTCACGTGGTTAACCACGTGATACGCTGTTTTGGATTTCATTCACTCAAATGAGTAGAGGATATAAAACTCTCAAGCTGTGCCAAGTTTTGTGATGTTTAGTCAAAATGATTAGACATTATAATTTTTTTCGTTTTTCTGCTATTTAAGGCTTGAACCAGGCCTTAAGTACCTTGAGGAGGGAGACTATTAGTCCGGTGAGTACGAACATGATACGTCTTGAGGTTGCATAGGTCAGATGGTTCCGATAACGGCCTCGCGTTTGTTTAAAAAAAAATATATTTTAAGCGAGCTTCTAGTCCTTTTACCACTTCTAGTCATTGAACGATGAACTAGAATCCTGACCTTTTAATAGCTTGAAGATCTACAGCTGCTTTCAAAACTAAGATTCATAATCTACTTGAGTCCTGTGTCTCCTTTATCTTTTCAAATCTGCGGAGTAATCTTGAAACTCCGGATACGATTAAATACGTCGCATACTCGTCATTTTGAAGCCGAACAAAACTACTACTACTACTACTACTACTACTACTACTACCGAAATCCGCATTTTCTAACTCGGGCGGCCTGCGGCCTGGGCCCGAGTAATAAATAAAAACATCTTTGCGTCTTTTTATGGGTTTCCTGTTGTAGAGCGCACGCGCGCGCGAAATACGTAAGGTTGGGTTCCCTGTGCATAAAAATGTATGATTATTATTGTATTTCTTTTTTTTTTAATATTAGGTATGATTTTTTTTGTTCTATGTTAATGTAAAAATACGTAAGTTTTATGCGTTTTTAAAATTTCTTCTTCTTCTTCTTAATATCTCAATACAGAGTGGTAGGGGCTGAAGGGAAATATATTATCACACTCCACTTTGAAAAGGCATTGGACTTTGTTGCCGTTGATTACAATTTTTGTACTGAATAATTTTTAATTTGCCATTTATTTTAAGGAAAAACTATGAAAAGTAATACAAGCCGCAGATAAATCCCAGGCTTGTCCATAATCCTTCCACCGCAAGTTCCTTCTCATTCGGTGACTGGCAAGAACCGTTTCACATTGTTGGATTCACGATCAAATGGACTGTACTATTACTCAATCTATAACCTTTATTTGCACTCTCAGAATAGAATAGATTATATATTTACAAGAAAAATACTTTTCAGGGAGGAGCAGTTAATACCTGACAATAGCAAAAACTAATCGAGCTGGTAGCTGTAGGAGGTATATAGGGGCATACAGCTGTCATCAGTGCGCTGTGAAAATTGAAGGCCATACCCAAGAACATTACCGGGGCGTATTTTTCAGTTACGCGCGGGCGTCGCATGTACGAAACGTGTCGTGTTCGAGAATCGTTTTCGTACGAGTAGGTAATAGTTACGGTAACGTAACCGTGTCAAAGCATTTTGATTGGTCGAGCAATGATTTTGCGCGCCGTGATTGGTTGAATAGATGTCTTCGATTCCGTACCGTGACTAACTTCCCACTCAATACGAAAACGACTATTTACCGTGACTTTTACGAAAAGTTGTGTCACTAGTGCAAGCCAAAAATCGCTCGTGTATATAGAGGTTATTACACGGGTAGTTGTGTAATACGGCTGGATATTTTTACGAGTCGTGCCGTATTTTGACGAGCCCGTGTAATAAATTGTTTATTATACGACAACAAAATTAACAAAAAAACAAACGTCTTTTTCTCTTTCTTTTTATTTGCGACCGGACAAAACAAGAAACAAACTGAGCGCGCGCGCAAAATTGACGTGTCCGAATTCTAAAACGTGTAATACGCTGTCATATTTGTACTCGTATTTGTACTGTAAGATTACAAGTTGTGTAATAACGTCGCGTATTCAAGACCGACACAAGTCACATTTAAAATGTTCTTTAATGTTTTTCTTGTGTTGTTACTAGCACAGGTGTACGCTAGTTGATGATGAATGAAATGAGTACAAAATCCTAAATTGTATTAATAATAAAACTATTACTTGTAATGCGGAATATTTGTGCCTATATTTATAGTCTAATGTGCAAGGATACTGTATTTAGCAATTATAATAGTTTATATGAACTACAATTGAATCATCAGAAACATGTTTATATTCCAATGCGTCAACAGGCGACTTGCATGATGACGTTGTTTTACTACAAGTACCAGAATGCTTTTGGAATTTTCTTTCTTATTCAGATTTGTATTCCCTCATGAGAATAGTAAGACAATCGGTGCTAATTATCTAACAAATGGGCAAAGCATTCTGGTACTTGTAGTCTATGACGTCATCATGCAAGTCACCTATACTGTTACTGTTTCATTTATTTCAATGGACCTTTTCGTAGTTTCCCAGAATGCTTCAGGATTCTGCGCGCGCAAGCGAAGTCAGGGTACAAAATAGATCGAAAATATTAAGACTTTTAGATTAAAAGTGCGTAAGAAGAATTATAAAGATGGATGCAAATTCTCAAGCAAATAAAAAATTATTTTCCTGTTCTTGATTAGATACAGTTGTCGTATTTTCCTCAATACACGATCAATTCTAAATATTTTTTTCCCCTGACCTCGCTTGCGCGCGCAGAATCATGAAGCATTCTGGGAAACTACGAAAAGGTCCATGGCCATGGCGTTTGGTTGTCAATAAAGTTTTTTTTACTAAGAATTGTACAGCTTTACTTGTCCAGTCGTAAGAAATAAACTATACATCGCTGGAATCGTCGCTTCGCACCCTGGCAAACAGAAACAACGTTTGTTAGATTACAAAGACCGTATGCCTGTCTTCACTTATATTAGTCTGCACGGCACTTTCCATATGTCTGTCTGTCTGTCCGCCAACTTTAATGACATCACTCAAGCAGCCGTCATCTTGAACACGGACAGGACGTACAAAAGGACTACCTTGACACCAGGTCTAGATATCTGACTGACCGGTCTGTCTGTCCGTTGATTATTCTAAATAACTCAAGCAGCCGTCATCTTGAACACGGACAGGACGCACAAAAGGACTACCTTGATACGAAAGCTGGATAGCGCTATCCGTTGGATAAATCGTGTATAAGTTGATGCTGTTATGTAATAAAGTTATCCACTGGATAAGGATTTATCCAACGGATAGCGCTATCTACCTTTAAATACAACCGGGACATAGTCTCGATTTACAGACAGACAGACAGACAGACAGACAGACAGACAGATCGGTCTGCTCGGTCAAATGGAAAGTCTGTTAGCCTGCGGTGATGGGACGGTGTCAACCTGCCTGTCATTCTCTCTGCCTGTCAACCTGCCTGTCATTCTGTCTGTCTGTCAACCTGCCTGTCATTCTGTCTGTCTGTCAACCTGCCTGTCATTCTGTCTGTCTGTCAACCTGCCTGTCATTCTCTCTGCCTGGCAACCTGCCTGTCATTCTCTCTGCCTGGCAACCTGCCTGTCATTCTCTCTGCCTGGCAACCTGCCTGTCATTCTCTCTGCCTGGCAACCTGCCTGTCATTCTCTCTGCCTGGCAACCTGCCTGTCATTCTACAATACAATACAATACAATACAATAGTTTATTTAGACACGTGTCGTCCAAGAGCGCGAAGCTCGTTCAAAATACGAACGTATCTGTCAACCAATAAAGTTTATTATTATTATTATTATTAACCTGTGTCTGTCTGTCTATCAACCTGCCTGTCATTCTGTGTCTATCAACTTGCCGGTCATTGTGTCTGTTTGTCTGATCGTATGAATGGTACATCTCATTCACGTTGACTATTGGTCATCAAAGTGTTACTGTTGACAACAGAGACAAAGCATGACTACCATAAAGAATGTATGCCGCCTTGTTTACATGCTCGAGAATCCATCGGTGCTCTTCGGCGTGGGCTCGGATGAAACATCGCCCCGCCAGAGAACCGCTGGAGAACTTGCCTGCTAGAACGGCTGCTTCTGGAGCGCGAGACAATGCTGGCTTATGATTGACCCTATTTCTTGTCAAACCGTAATGAGATTGTCTCCGCCCAGGTTGATGCGCTCGAGTGCGTATCACGCCCCAGAAGCCGTTCTAGCAGGCAAGTTCTCCAGCGGTTCTCTGGCGGGGCGATTTCCGAGCCCACGCCGAAGAGCACCGATGGATTCTCGAGCATGCCTTGTTTACGATTACGACACAGCTTATAATCCAGATAATATAATGGTTGCCATGGAAGCACAACTTTAACTTTACATTTTCAATAGCAAAAGCAAAGGCCAACCTGTACAGAAGCACGTTACAGAGATACACAAAGAACAGACACTACTCCGTGTACCTGGCCGCCCTCTCTCGTTGAAGTTTCTGTAGGTTGGTTTGGTTAGCAAGTAGCTGTCGACCAAGAGTCTCCATGTGTAGTACGTGTCTGTTGCGTATCTCGAGAGCTTGTTCTTGAGACACTGCACCGGTTTGCTGGTTCAGTTGGTTCATAGTTTCGTGGTTGAGCTTTTCTTCAGTCGCCATCTGAGAAGATATTTCGTTGACTCGATCACGTAGTCCTTGTATCGAGGCATACAGGTTTTCATCGTCACCCTATAAACGTGAAACAAGATCGAATCTGCGGGAAATTTTAAAACTTGACTATCATCAAGAACTCTTGCTACATCCTGGTCTGGGTTCCTGGAAGGCTGATTAGCGCTAACCCAGGATTCATTTGAATCCAGGATTACAGTGAGGACACACTAACCGGGACCACTTGAGCAGAATACACCTGAAAATAATCACATTCCAACAAAAGTTGTCTGGACCAATCAGCGTTATAGTCATAATGATGATTGGCGCAGATGACTTTTGCTGGAATGTGATTATTTTCAGGTGTAATCTGATTGGTCAGTTTTGCTCAAGTGGTCCCGGTTAGCGTGTCCTCACTGTAAACCTTTAGAAAACTATTCATTTGAACCCAGGTCGACAAGTCTTGAAAAATCTCCCAGCATACCTTGGCGCTTCGAATGTCAAAGTGAACGAGTAGTGATGACATCTCGTATTCCTCGCTGTACGAGTTCTTTAACGGTACAGACCTATAACCTAACGACATGTTGGATATAGTACATATAGAAACAACTACACTACTGAAACATAGTTACATAGGAAATAAACCCAGTAAAATCAGTTTCATAGGACGGGATTCTACGAACCCCAAAAGACCGGGACTCCAGTGTGCCTTGTCCCTCCCATCTCCGTAGAGCATGTTTTGGTATGGGTTTTCCCCCACACCTCTCCGTAGAGCATGATTTGGCATGGGTTCTCCCCCTCCCCTTCCCGTAGGGCATGTTTTGGTAAGGGTTCCCCCTTCCCCTCTCCGTAGAACATGTTTTGGTATGGGTTCCCCCTTCCCCTCTCCGTAGAGCATGTTTTGGTAAGGGTTCCCCCCTCCCCTCTCCGTAGAGCATGTTTTGGTATGGGTTCCCCCTTCCCCTCTCCGTAGAGCATGTTTTGGTATGGGTTCCCCCCCTCTTCCCCCCCCTCTCCGTAGAGCATGTTTTTTGGTAAGGGTTCCCCCTTCCCCTCTCCGTAGAGCATGTTTTGGTATGGGTTCCCCCTTCCCCTCTCCGTAGAGCATGTTTTGGTATGGGTTCCCCCTTCCCCTCTCCGTAGAGCATGTTTTTTGTATGGGTTCTCCCCGCACCTCTCCGTAGAGCATGTTTTGGTATGGGTTCTCCCCGCACCTCTCCGTAGAGCATGTTTTGGTATGGGTTCCCTCTTCCCCTCTCCGTAGAGCATGTTTTGGGGTATGGGTTCCCCCCTTCCCCTCTCCGTAGAGCATGTTTTGGGTATGGGTTCCCCCCTTCCCCTCTCCGTAGAGCATGTTTTGGTATGGGTTCCCCCTTCCCCTCTCCGTAGAGCATGTTTTGGTATGGTTTCTCCCCGCACCTCTCCGTAGAGCATGTTTTGGTATGGGTTCTCCCCCGCACCCTCTCCGTAGAGCATGTTTTGGTATGGGTTCTCCGTAGAGCATGTTTCCTCTCCGTAGAGCATGTTTTGGTATGGGTTCTCCCTGCACCTCTCCGTAGAGCATGTTTTGGTATGGGTTCTCCCCGCACCTCTCCGTAGAGCATGTTTTGGTATGGGTTCCCCCTTCCCCTCTCCGTAGAGCATGTTTTGGTATGGGTTCCCCCTTCCCCTCTCCGTAGAGCATGTTTTGGTATGGGTTCCCCCTTCCCCTCTCCGTAGAGCATGATTTGGTATGGGTTCTTCCCCACACCTCTCCGTAGAGCATGTTTTGGTATGGGTTCTTCCCCTCCCATCTCCGAAGAGCATGTTTTGGTATGGGTTCTCCCCCTTCCATCTTCGTAGAGCATATTTTGGCATGGGCTCTCCCCCTTCCATCTCCGTAGAGCATATTTTGGCATGGGCTCTCCCCCGCCCGCACCTCTCCGTAGAGCATGCTTTGGTATGGGTTCTTCCCCACACCTCTCCATGGAGCATGTTTTGGTATGGGTTCTCTCCCACCCTTCTTCATAGAGCAGTTTTAGTATGGGTTGTCCCCCGCTCTCATTAGAGCATGTCTTGGCATGGTTGGGTTAGTACCTATTCTAAGGCTTCCCATAGGAAATATAGCATGTCCAATGAAGTTAGGTTCACCAAACATATCCTCATCAAACACCACAAAACGTACAAATGCTAGAGGTGGGTTGAGTATGTCTGCCTCAAAAGTCATGAACCACACAGGGTTTAAGCCATTGTCAACTAAAACACAAAACAATTAAGCATTAATATTTCAACATCAATTTAGTACAATGCTAAATATCAAAGAAATCTCTATTGTAAAAAAAAATTACAATTAAAAAAAATATATATATATAAAAAAATTTTTTTTAATTTTTTTTTTTTTTTTGTTTTTGTACAATACTAGCTAGACTGCAAACCAGGCACTACTTTTGCGTGAAACTCTGCCAAGAAGATTTGAAGTTTGATTCAGTGTTAACTCGATCGACTTCAACTCTTCTTGGCAGAGTTTCGTGAAAAAGTAGTGTCTGTTTTGCAGTCTTAATACTGCAGTCCTTGGTAGGCTAGTACAATTATTCATGAGTGCTTACCTTTCGTTTCAGTTCTAAATTTGGCGCAGTCGTAAGGAGCACCGACTATCTCACATTCAACAAATGGAGAAGCGATTCCTCGTCCTGACTTGACAAGATGTCGTGCACCGATAATCTGAAATAGTTTTAAAAGCAGAATTTGAGAACCTATGTCCATTCTACTAAATACAAATACGTAAAGAAGAAGAAATACGCCATACAGCAACGTTGGGTGTTTAATCAGAGGCCTTTCGACCTTACGGTCCTCGTCAGTGATATGTCCATTCTACTAAATACGTAAAGATGAAGAAATACGCCATACAGCAACGTTGGGTGTTTAATCAGAGGTCTTTCGACCTTTCGGACTCGTCAGTGATATGTCCATTCTACTAAATACGTAAAGAAGAAGAAATACGCCATACAGCAACGTTGGGTGTTTAATCAGAGGCCTTTCGACCTTTCGGACTCGTCAGTGATATGTCCATTCTACACACTCTTCAAATTTATCCCGCATCCCGCAGGCCCACATCCCGAGAAAATTCAATTTTGTACCACAGGAAACCCATCAAGACTAATCAATAAAAAGGCACACACAGGTAACCCAAACATATTTTTACAGCCAGATAAATGGTTGGGTTTCCTGTGGCATATAACTATAATGACTTACCGTGAATGTTAGTGTCAGTGGTTCAACGCCACTAGTTTCTCTCTCATGAGGACAGAATCCATCCTGCCTGAGATTGTCTGACATTAAAACATAACCACACCTACAACAGTGAAGATATGATATCAGAATGAGAGGTGGAGCAATTCAGCTGAAAGCTGTGTTAGTACTGTAGTATTGTTAGTGTATGGATAGTCGTTTTCGTATGAGTGGGAAAGTGGTACCGTGCTGTGCCGTATTGAAAGAGTTTGATTGGATGAGATGTATCTGCACGCTTTGTGATTGGTTCAGAAAGAAAGCCATTTAAGTGTCACGGTACCGTAGGTTTCCCACTCATACGAAAACAACTCTTTCACAGTCTTGACTTACCGTCCATTATCAAGAAACCTTCCATGATTGATTTGCATGAAACGATCTAAAACAACAACATTTTATTAGAATTAAAATATCATACTGCGAACACTGCAGCCCAACTCAATGGAGTTTGGCAATTTATTATTACCTGCAGTTTGGTAATTGAGAGCGCACAACTGAACACCACAGTTCCACAGCATAACTGGATCATAGTTAGACGAATCTATTCTACTGCCTTTAGGATAAACACGGCTGATTTGCTTACGATGATACCTGAGTGACTAGTTAAGGACTGAACTTACTCTAGTGTGTGACGGCACAATGCAATACATATCACCATTTTACTCATGCAATAGTAGATCATGACACAATCACAAAATATGTGCGTTGTTATGATTTTATATACCGTATTTGCCGGTGTATAAGTCGACTCGGTGTATAAGTCGACCCTCTAAAATGAGGTCAAAATTCCTGATTTTATCATAATTTATATTCTTTGTATAAGTCGACCCTACTTTTCTGAGAGCATCAAGTATATTTTGATGTCAAATCTATTCGAAGTTAGATGCAAGCATAAACAAAAGTGTAAACAAAAGTTCAAGTTGAGACGCCAACAACATTGGGCTTCAAAAACAAGCAAATTTGTAGCTATTTTATCAGACCAAAGAACTTCAAACGCTAATAATAAAAAGGTTACCGTATTTATAAAAACGATGTTGAACTTCTTGACGGTTAATATGGACTGGAAACTACTAAACAAAGTCATGTGGTTTACAAACAACATGGCGGCTCATCATGTCCCTCGTGTCTGAAGTCTGATAGTTTGTGGCTCTTCTTTTGCGAATAATCCCAACAAACATCATTTAAAAGATGTTTATCATCGGGTTTAAGGTACAGTGATGACCAAAAGGAAACTACTAAACAAAGTTATGCGATTTACGAACAACATGCATGGTGGCTCCGATTGAAGTCTCAAGTTCGTAGCCAATTCGTTGGTTCTAATAAACACTTTTACGCTTCTTCTTTTGAAAATTATGTGTCATTTATCCCAACAAACATCATTTAGATGTTTATCCTAGATAAAGCTATTGATTTAAATGGGTTTAAGGTCATTTTTGCTTTGATCCCCAGTGGTGATCAAAAGATCGATTTTCATACCCGGTGTATAAGTCGAGGTCGATTTTTCAAGCTAAATTTTAGAGGTTAATAGGTCGACTTATACACCGGCAAATACGGTACGTGGAAGTTGTGGCGTAGTCAGTAAGCACTTTTGTAAACAGGGATAAGCAAACAAGACAAGTACGACAAAGGATACTTGACAAACTGCTTGCTGCTCTTTTTGTGGATGTATCTATCGGCTTTTGTCTCGGGGAACGAGGACATTTCATAATGTTTACCAGAGAAGTCTGAAATATAAACAATATAGCGAGTATCAGTTTCCATTGCTAGTGATGATGATTATAAATGACAGGTGGATGGTTGAACATATGGATGGATGAACATATGGATGGATGAACATATGGATGGATGGTTGAACACATGGATGGATGAACATATGGATGGATGGATGAACATATGGATGGATGGATGAACATATGGATGGATGAACATATGGATGGATGAACATATGGATGGATGAACATATGGATGGATGAACATATGGATGGATGAACATATGGATGGATGAACATATGGATGGATGGATAAACACATGAATGGATGAACATATGGATGGATGGATAAACACATGGATGGATGAACATATGGATGGATGGATAAACACATGGATGGATGAACATATGGATGGATGGATAAACACATGGATGGATGAACATATGGATGGATGGATGGATGGATAAACACATGGATGGATGAACATATGGATGGATGGATAAACACATGGATGGATGAACATATGGATGGATGGATAAACACATGGATGGATGAACATATGGATGGATGGATAAACACATGGATGGATGAACATATGGATGGATGGATAAACACATGGATGGATGAACATATGGATGGATGGATAAACATGTGGATGGATGAACATATGGATGGATGGATAAACACATGGATGGATGAACATATGGATGGATGAACATATGGATGGATGGATAAACACATGGATGGATGAACATATGGATGGATGGATAAACACATGGATGGATGAACATATGGATGGATGGATAAACACGTGGATGGATGAACATATGGATGGATGGATAAACACATGGATGGATGAACATATGGATGGATGGATAAACACATGGATGGATAAACATATGGATGGATGGATACATATGGATGGATGAACAACACATGGATGGATGGTTGAACACATGGATGGATGAACATATGGATGGATGGATGAACATATGGATGGATGGATAAACACATGGATGGATGAACATATGGATGGACGGATAAACACATGGATGGATGAACACATGGATGGATGAACATATGGATGGATGAGTGCTCGAACAAGAAATGAGTTGTTTTATTACCACCATCTGCATTAGTATTGACGTGATCACCTGGGTTTAAAGTCGTGATCGATGAGATTGCCCCCCATATTTCATTCCCCTAATTTCAACTCACTCTCTATATCAAATGGTACAGGTTGGCAATAAACTATCAATTCTGATAGCTCGGGGCTGATATTCTGTCTGATTGATTGTTTTCTCATAATTTCTTTTTCCTCTGGCGCAGTAGCAGCCGCTTCTTGAAGTTTCACCAGCCACTCATTCAATTCCTTAAATAAACGAACAGTTTGAACTTCAAATGATGGATAACAGGAATTGACATGAGAACTCCATTAAAATAATAAAGAAATAAAGAAATATAAATTTCTGCTTGAGATAACCAAGTTAATAGAGTTAATGATTGATAAGACAATTTATTTATACAGGATAATCACATCAGTTATAGAAACTATCTGTGAAAAAAAAAAAAAAAAAAAACACACAGAAAGAATTGCAGTGATTTCCCCACAAAGGGTTCTACTGTATCATGAGTGTCGATACTTACATCTTGAGTCTCTGCAGCAGCTTCCAGCACCATCTGTCCATGTTTAAGGATCCTGACAAGATGACGTTGACTGCCCTTAGGTGGTGGCATTTCTACAATATAAAGTACAATTTCTTTATACACACAGTATCAATCTATTGATACACCACAGTGCAGTCGTTCCCATGTCGCTGGTGCTTAATTCCTATTTCTGTAGCAGGAAGTGACTAGGATACCAATACACACACCAGCATGTACAAACATCAGATTAAAAGTATGACTTTTACCAATGAATCAATCAGAAAGCAAGGCCAAAAATTATAGTAAATAAACACCACACAAGTATAGGCAACTCTCTCTGTATGCATACACCGACAAAGCTGGACACTGACCTGTCTAAGATGGACCCTACTGCACTGTTTGACTATAAATACACTCTCTCTATGGCAGACACCTTTGTCTGGTCCCTACTGCACTGTTTACCTATAAATACACTCTCTCTAAGACAGACACCCTGTTAAGCCAGACAGTAAAAGTCGGTCCTGATTGAGGGTGTCCGGCTTAAAAAGACAATTGACTGTTTTAACAGCACTGTTGGTACTGACCTATTGTACAGCCTTGTACATCCATGGCTCCCTTCTGTAGATCACCCAGTACTTTGCCTTCTTTTTCAGGGTTTAACTGATGAATGGAAGGAACATTTAAAATACACATACATGTAATAATGGATAATCTCTTTCTTTAAACATTTATTACCATCCAGCAGGCATAGTAATAGCAGAACAATTAGAGTAGAACCTGCTATCTCGAATACTAAAAGGTTGAGATTACTGACTGCAGTTTGAAATAGCGAGGTCCAAGTCATGCACTGTACCCAAATCCAAAGCATATACATTTCTGTTTGAGATAACTGAAGTCGAGATAGCAGCGGGGCTACACTGTAGTTCGTCCCACAACATAATTGAAAAGAGCAAACTAAACAACATACCAACAAAGAAGTCAGTTGTTTCTTTTACCTTTTCTCACAGAATGCAACAGAGAACAACGAAATAGAATAGAAAACACAAAGGAAGTGAGAAGAGAAGAGAATGAGTGAAGAGGAACAAGGCAAGAAGTAAGCACGGGGTATTGGACTAGATTTCATACCTCTTCTTCCTCTTTCGTGACTGGTTCCTCGGCAATGTAATTGATTTCTTCACAATAGTTTGCGGGGAAAAGTCTTTGTTTTTGGTCGCCATAATCACCACACCACCTGTAATCATGAAGCAAGACTCAACTCATGCTCACACAAACCTAGTCCTCAGTCTACTACTTCTAGATATCCCATCATGTATTGCCAGCTTTCTTCAAAATGGTGGACGCTTTGATCCCCAAATGCATGGTGCTAACAGAAAGATCACAGTATAGCAATACGCATCAACAAGCCTCAGGACAAGGCTAAGTTAAACCTTAATATATATTTTATTGTCATAAGAGTGCTGCGTGACCACAACGGCTGCGAAGGAGACCAATTGTGATTCCAAACTAGAGGTAAAACATTTGAACCATTGAGCTAACATTGATCCCGCATAATTTGGTTATAACAAGGACAGTATTTGAAATGTTCCAATAAATTATTAGTAATGAATAAACTGACCAGCCACTGTCATCTTTGACAACGTTAGTAATAAAAGCTCCTCTACAAAACGTCATCTCTTGGTCATTGATTCCTTCATAGTCCCATAATGCTCTGCAGGCAGGCTATGAATAAAAAACATTGAACTGATGTCACGTCGTCTCTTACAAATACATAAGACTGGACGAAGCACTGAGCAAGAACTACATGTACAGTGCTCTTGTTTTCAGCGCACTTTCTTCGGTAAAGAAAATCTGGAGACCATGATACAGAATAACACAGAACAACAAGTACAACAACAACAGCAAAAATAAACATGGATGTGTGGTTACCTTGGTAACAATGGCGTTAGGAGTGTGATAAAGTTCTCCTGTTCCATATATGGCTTCTTCTTCAGGCGTCTGACATGAAACAAAACCTAAATGAAGTCAATATTGAATAGCAATATAATAAACATAAAGCAAGTTTACCTGGCCAACTTTAGACAAGATCTGAAAGAAAGAAACATTGACATTTAGTACTAAGAGGTTTTTGACTAGAAATATAAATGAAAAAAGTGCAAGAAGCAAGCAGACAACCATCATTACTTACAGCTTCATTAATGGCGTACTTGAGCTTCATTCCTTTGTAAAGTGGGTGTTTCATGTAAAACTCAACCAGCTCAACAAGACTTTCAAACTGCGCTGTACCGATAGTGAATAGACGACCTTCTCTCTTCAGCTTACAGTGTTTAATCTTTCCTTCAGCTCTTGAATTAGGAAATGGCAAGCAAGAACTGAATAACAAGAATGTAGAAAAAGCTTATTGCACTAATATTCAAATCAACCATTGACGTCCGTGACGACAATCTACGATGTGAAAACAGGTGAAGTGCCATCATAGATTGTCGTCATGGACGTCAACGGTCGTTTCGACCATCATTTGTCAGTGCGTGCACCGTCCGTGTTGACAAAAATGTCTGCTGCTTAAGCTCTCTATTTACCTGAATGAAATGGCGTAGGATTCTGCTTCTCCAGTTCTTTCATCCTTTTCTCTTCTTCTCACCAGAAACGCACCATTGCGGCGAACTCTCTTCAACATGTCTTCAGCAGCGCTTCGTGTCAGGTTGTCATGGTACCAGCTGTGACAAAATGACAGTTTGTACCTTGACTTTGTTTTTCATGCTTTTTTGTGTGTGTTAAATTTCACATTCATTTGTTATTCTCAAACAAAGAAGAAACACACACAAAAACAACAGAGGCAAACTACAAAAACTTGAGGCAAAATAAACAATACAAAGCAAGATAATGTTGTACTTACTCTTTGTCCAGATGAGCGTTAGGCTAATAAAACCAAATAATGACAGTTTAGTAGTTACCCTACAGCATTACAAGTGTAGAGTCTTACAAACCTGTGGAATGGCATCTGTCAAAGTCATTTCAAAGTTGTTGCTTCTCATGGCATGTGACTGATAGTAATTAACAAGACTGTAAAGACTATCAAACGTGACTTGGTCTACCAGGTAGTACTTTGTCTGGCCATTCTCTTGCTTGGATCTTATTCTACAATGTTGAACTTTACCCTTCCGCCTGTAAGACAGTATAAGTGAGAGAATGAAGACAGGTTATTTAAAGGGATGTGTGTGTTGTTAATACTAAACCTACCAGAATGACAGTGAGAAGTCACCCACAAATGTTGTGCTCTCTCGTACAAGGAACGAGCCATCTCCACGGTTGAACTGATTCAAATAATGCTCAGCTACTTTACGACCATCAGGCAGTTTACCATGGAACCACCTTGGTAGAAGAAATGCTACTTAATGAATGGGTGGGGGCTAAAAGGGATGCCTCACAAGGACCTCATTAAATATTCAATTCCACGACGTCACAGATAATGTACGACAATCCCCCGAGCTCATTTCCCGAAGAATCAAATTCAATGTGGCGGAACACATGGGGAAATCAAAAGCACAATCGCTGGCTCTGAGTGTACTGAAAGAAAGTTGGTTTTATTTATTATGATGGAGTGATGAGTATCATCGATTATCACTTATGTTAATTTTTATCGGAGAATATTTGTTGCAGTGTTCAGAATCATGTATAGTGTCACAACCTAACGCTGACCTCATTTTAATCGTACTGATTCCTCTTCAGTAAACTCTATACTATCCATGTCTACACAAGGAAAAAAAACTTTTCTGAGGAAAAGTTCGCCGCCCTTGTGTCAGTTCCCAAACAATTGCCTCCAAAAAGGGATTTTTTAAATGAAACTCTTCAAAGACCGTACACCGTCTAGACTGCGCGCGGCATTGTTTTTGTGTCAATTTCTCAACTTGGCAATTACAAAGAGCATTTCATTTCGATTTTTCTCGGTAGTAAATAAAAATCATACCATGACATCCTGAGAGAAATGAATAAATGTGGCAGCTAGTCGGCACACTGAAGCTTAAAGTAACTTTTACGTCTTACTGCAATTTTACGCCAAAACCGATCTTGCAAGTCACCTGCAGAACACTGACAGCCGATTCAAGTATACCTCCCCAGGGATACAGGCTGGGACGAGCTTATTCAGTATCTGCGCTAACTTAATGATGTTCTTCAACACTTTTCGGTCGCACGCTTAAAACTGAAAAATGCCCAGGAACGCGCCTGTAATATCTCTTTTGTTTACCGAAATATTTGCTATAAAAGGAAGAAAATCGAGTTGTTGTGATGGTTTCGAACTGCATTAGAGCTTGATATGTTTCTTCTATATCTTTAGCTTAGCCAAACTAGTGAGTCGTCTATTGCAACAAAATTGTTCATCTTTTCAAGTAGTTATTTTAAAATTTAAAATATTCCTGCTCTTTCCCGCATTATTATTACCAAAACATTAACGCCCCTGGCTCAATATAATGCAGTTCTCGAAATTCCAGTCGATCAGTCGATCAAAAAGAAAACGAAACCCGAGAACTCTTTCGGAGAGCGTCGACTGACGTCATGGAAATCAATATTTAATAAGGTCCTTTTGAGGCATCCCTTTTAGCCTCCACCTAGTGAATGAATGAATGGATGAAAAGACTAACAAATGAACAAATGAATACAAGAAAAAGAGAATGAGTGAACAAAGAAAAGAGTGAACAAATGAAAGAGTAAATGGTCAATGAAATGAAAGAATGAATGAAAGACTTCATCAATTAATATCACAACAATAAAGATTACTGCAAGTCAAATGATTTCTTACTTTTCTCCATAGTGAAGCTCATCTTTCTACAGATACAAAGGAAGGCATTATTATACAATATTTAATATTTCAGAACGAGTTATTTTATGCCCCATACTAGAGTTTACCTCTCCATTTCCAACTCCCTCCAACAACCCTTCGTCATCTTCATCTTCTTCTAATGCTGTTTGCTCTTCTGTCCAAAACATCTTGTTTTTCACCGTTAAACAGAAAAAGTGCTTCTTCCAACTCTGAACAATTCAGGCAAAAAAATACATCTTAATACATTCTCTTGATGCATTGACATTTCAATAGTTTTCTTCTAAGACAATTTAATCTATAATAATAATAATAATATTATGTATTGCAAGGAGCAAGGATGGCTTAGTTGGTGACATTTAGTGTGCGGCCTTCTAAGCAAAAGGTGCCCAGGTTTTTTAATTATACTCTTCATGACCTCACATCCTTGTTTCAACATCCCTCTAATCCGTGTAGCTCATTGCAGCTTTAAATACCCATAGAACGGAGCACTGATGGAGGGAGGGGGTAAATGGCGCACCTCCGAGCACTTTATACATGAGCCCTGGCTTGGGAGATTGGGCAACCACTTCCCACATTTCAAAGTAAAACACTAGCTTTACCTATATTTAAGCATATAATAGTCTATGTACTTACATGGTCTATTTCATCTTCCATTATACATGAGATAAAACACTAGCTTTACCTATATTTAAGCATATAATACAGTCTATGTACTTACATGGTCTATTTCATCTTCCATTATACATGAGATAAAACACTAGCTTTACCTATATTTAAGCATATAATACAGTCTATGTACTTACATGGTCTATTTCATCTTCCAGCATCAGATAACCATTAAATGAATGACTTAGATCATCTTCAGACACTAAATACAATTAATTAATTAATTAATAATATTCTTACTTATGGGGAGTTTAGGCAATAAGTTACTTACACGAGTCAAATGTCTGGTCTACAACTGGCATTTGTGACGGGTCTTTAGGAAGTTTCTTATGCTACAAAACAGGGAAAAAGAAATGTTACCAGTTAGTTGTTCATGTATTCATTAATTTGTTCATTCGCTTTCTCACTCTTTTCTTCCTTCTTTCATCCTTCCTTGTATTACCTTATCCATGCATCCATTCAATTCTGAAATCAACCAAGAATTTGTTCACTCGTCCACTGATTCATTTACTGATTCATTCATTCATTCATCCATTCATTCATGCAATTCATTCAATTCTGAAATCAACCAAGAATTTGTTCACTCGTCCACTGATTCATTCATTCATTCATTCATTCATTCATTCATTCATTCATTCATTCATTCATTCATTCATTCATTCATTCATTCATTCATTCATCCATTCACTCATTCATTTACTCATTCATT
>JAUJYZ010000721.1:0-82500 GCA_033675265.1 Actinostola sp. cb2023 | reverse complement strand
GCAGTTGAGTGGTTTAGTCATGTCTTGGTAAACTGAACAGTGAGCGGAATTGAATGCACTATTGCCTCTTGAATAAAGGAAATCAAAAAACTGAAAACAAAAAGAGAATACAAAAATATGAATAACTCCACAATATGACAAATGACTTTTTATTGATTGGTATGATTCGATTGATATGATTGATTGATTGATTGATGGTATGATTTAGTGATTGATTGATATGACTAACTGATTGATGATTGATTCAATGTGACTGATTGATGATTGATTCAATACAGTCATTTGCAAAAATTCTGGCCGCCACGATATATCAATATATCGGGTGCATTATGGGTAATTCAATAATACTATTTTGAGTTTCCAAACTTATTAAATGAAGCAAAATACAAATGTAAGACTAAAATAAACATCATACTAATTATTTCTACCAACTTTGCTGGCTTTAACTAGCTTTAAAGGGAATTTTTGATTATTTAATTACCCATAATGCACCTGATATATTGATATATTGATATATCGTGGCGGCCAGAATTTTTGCAAATGACTGTAATAATAATTATATATAATAATAATTTATTTATATAGCGCTATTAGCATTAATTGTTCTTAGCACTTAACAAAACTAATTAAAGAAACCCAAAATATTATCAGTGTGACTGATTGATGATTGATTGATATGATTGATTCATTGATAGACTGATTCCGATTCCATAAGTTGGTCTGTTCGCTCTTTGTCGATTCTGACTTTCGCTCACCAACCGACTTATACTAACATTTTGCTGAAATCTATGAGTTTGGAATTTCACTTATTATTATTCATCAGCCTCATTTTCGTTTGCACAGAAAAATAGTAAAAGTGTGATAAGTCGCTAGGTGAGCGACCTCCAGGGTAAAAGAGCGAAAACAGCGACTTATGGAATCAGTCTAATTCATTGATAGAAATGATTGATAGAAATGATTGATTGGTATGATTGACTGTTTGATATGATTGATTGGTATGATTGACTGTTTGATATGATTGATTGGTATGATTGACTGTTTGATATGATTGATTGGTATGATTGACTGTTTGATATGATTGATTGATTGGTATGATTGACTGTTTGATATGATTGATTGGTATGATTGACTGTTTGATATGATTGATTCATTCATTCATTTACCTCTGATACAGTGAAAAATGGATCTGAGTAATTTCTGCTGTTGTCAGACAAATACTCATGCATATAATCCCGTACAATTTCAATATCTCTTGCAGCTCCTTCCTAAAAATATATTGTAAAAGCATTGAAATTATTGAAATTATTACTGTGATATGCATTTTAAGAAATAAATTATTAGTATTAGACGTATAAGCCTACCTGTTGTTCCTCCAATAAAAACTTTTGGAATTTCTTGAGTGGTACGTAAGTCCTAATATAAAATGGCAATAATTATTTGGCTGCATTTTTTACAATAAGGGACACAAGAACAGTATATACAGTCGAAGCTCTCCTTGCGACCACTCTCGTAAGCGACCAGCTCTAGTTAGGACCACCTTTAGGAAACCATGTTTATATTGTCACTGTCTGTAATTAAAAGCTCTTGTAGGCGGCCACTCCCATAAGTGACCACAACCACTTTTGGTATCAAATCAACTGATCGCTAGTACTCACCCATTTTCAATAAAATCAGAAAATTTTGAAGTAAGCTGAAAGATAAAATAAACTTTCAAATCAAACATCTAAATAACATCTGACTACATTTTTATACAAGAATATCACTAAGAATGTCATTAGAAACAGGTAGCTCAGTAGTACACGTAATAGAATAATACCATACCTCTTTGAAGCACATTATTTCATAGTAAATTCTTTTAAATTGCTCAAAGTCAATCTGACCATTTCTGTCAATAGTCTGAAGAAAATAGAAAAAGAAGACATTTTCTCAATTAAACCACCTATAGAATACTTCATAAAATGCATCGTGCTATTTTGATGCTTGTTGAGCTTCTTATAGATTACTGACAACCCCTGTTGCAGAATAAAAAGGAAATTGTATGAACATGCATGTACCTGGAGAAGCTCTTTGATTTTGGTGTTATTCAATTTGATATTTGACTTCTGGAAAAATGCTTTCATTTCTCTCATTCCAACTCTGTTGATCATAGCAAATATGTACAGTTTAATCACCAACTGTACTTGTTAAGCTTGGTTCACACTAGCGTCGGAATTGGAATTGGAAGCAGAAGCAGAGATGGAATCGTAAGAGGAGCTTATGACCAGTGCAAACTAATAATCGGAGTCGGAATCGGATGCAGAAGGGTGACAGAATCGTAATCGGAAGGATCAGAAGGTTTCTTTTTCTTCCGATTTTTACAATTAGGCTTGCGTTGTTAGAATCACACTAGATTGTAAGCTTCTTGCGATTACGAATGCGATTCTGATTTCGCTTCGGAGGCTTCCGACACTAGTGTGAACCAGCCTTTGCTTATCATGCCGTCATTTAACTTAGATAACCAGTTGGCACAGTTGATTGGGCAGCAGTCTTCCATGCATGAGGTGACAGTTAAGTTATCAAAACTACATTTTTAAAATGCTTTTAAGTCTTGTATATAAATGTTCAGCATGGATGGTTCTAAATGTTTATTCTTCCCGTGCAATGCATCATTTACAACACATATATTTAGGATAGTTGAAAATTAATAATATTGTGCATTTCTTCATTCATTTTAATGATTTCATATCCCCAAGATTGCAACAAGGATCAAATGAAAGCAACTAGCATACTATCACGAATCCTGCAATCTGATTGGCTAACGTACTCGTATAGTGAGTAGCGAAAAATCAATAAATATTGGTACAAATTCGAAGGTAGTATGCTAGTTGGTTTCTACTAAAACAATTAGACTACTCGTTCTCATTTTCTACGAGTTCAAATAGTCAACTCGACGCTCCGCGCCTCGTTGACTATTGCCTCAATGAAACCTCGAACTCGTAGTCTAATTGTTAATTGGTGCCATGTGGTTGTACTAATAAAGCCATACACCATTATAGTCGTTTTCGTATGAGTGGGAAACCCGACACCATGGAAGTATTTTTATTACAAGGGGATGGAAATAGAGTTCTAAAAATTGCACACCTTCTGGCTTCCCACTCTATCTACAAAAATAGATACATGTTTTGATATGTAGGCAACTGCAGCTGCGATGCTTTAAAGTTAAGGCAGACTATTTTGGGCTGAAATGGAAGTCCCTTTAACTAAACATAGCAATTATCAATATAATGTGGTGAAATGCAATTCAATTGGGAACAAAACATTTTTAATAGATTGGATCTTCTCATCATTACTAGATGTTTTGTGCTTACTTTTTCTTAATATGCGGAGCTGTGTTAGCTGTTAGAGAGTTCCATTCTCTTAGTAGCCACCTGTGAGATAGGAAAATCAAAGGTGTATTAATTAACGCCCACCAGTAATGTTGTCACCTTAATACTTGCATCAAGCAGACCGCAACAGAAGACTGCCTGAAGCTTGTTATACAAACAAACATAGCAAAAAGCAGACCGCAAATATGAAAGTCAACGAAGAGAGACCAGTGTTACAAAATACAAATCATAATTCGTCCCTCGCCCCAATGACCAGGTTATGAGTTATGTAACAGTCTACTGAACACTAAAATATACATAACTTGTGTATCAATAAATACAGAGGATTAAATACCTGTATGTCAATACTGGTTGTGTTGCTACCATACTTTCATACATTGAAAAGACAAGACCTTTCACCCAGTATTCTCGCTCTTGATGGTTGCGTGCTGCAGACGGGAAAGACATTCAACGAATAAACTTCACAATAGTAAAGTCAGACTAAGCATAGTTATCGTCACCGATCTACCTCAACACTCCACTAGAACAAGCAGTTGCCATAGATTAGCCGTTAATTACATAAAGTGTTACATATTACCTACTAAACTCAGAGTTTTCAGCTTGAACTCGTTGCCGTAGAAAATTACAAAACAGCAGTTGGGGTCGAGTTTGCGAGATAGATCAGGATTTTTCTCAAAGTCTCTAGATCCTTGTCCTCGACGAACCTCGGATATTTCACGGATTTTCACTACACAAGACAAAGAAAATGGAGAATGAATGACAAGGATATTTTATATTTCAATGACCTTAAACTTTGACAGTCAGGAAAAACACACTGCAGTCAATCAGTCAAATGGCTGTCCAGCGACTTCTCGTCTGCCGATCGATACATCTTAACTTACCACATCCCTCTGTTCGGGCGCCCTCTTTACCGCCGCCAGTTCGTGACCATGCAATCTGAAACTCCTCCAGTTGAAGCGAAAAAATCCTCAAGTCGGGCGCTCGTTTGCAGTAGTACCTAGTCATGATATTTCCTCCTTTCAGAGCAGTGATTATTGGTCCCATTTCACTGTTCAAATTTGTTACGGAGTCTGGTGGTTCTGGCTGCACGGCATATCGTTCACTGCCGCTAGCCATGGTCGAACCTTGTGCAGTTGTTACAGCAGTTTTATATTTCTGTTTTACATTAAAGTAGAAAGTTCTCAGCCAACATTATTCCCTTCCTGCTACTGAAGTACAAATATATTACAGAATGGAACACGTGATCAAAGACTCGTTCTCGTGATCAATGATGACCGTGTAGCAACTGGGAATCTGGGACCCAAGAGAGCTGGGGGGCGCGAGGGCGCGCGCTTTTATAAACATTATTTGAACTCGGAAACTTAACTTTAATAAAACAAGTTGTATGCCATATTCTGTAATCTCTTATTGTACCATATTTCTTGGGGATGGGAGGGGAGGGGGTTCGTTTAATCGAGGGGGGGGGGGGGGGGGGGCTTAAACGAGGAAACTGACGGTACTCGTCTAAGCGCCGCCCTCGATTAAGCGCCTCATCAGATAGCAAAATTACTAATAAGCGCCGCATTTATCCACACAAAGCGGCAATTAATCGAAGTTTAAAGACTTTGAATATCTAGCTAAACATGTTGATTTTGTTAACATTTGACTAACGTATAAATGATTTATAAATAGAGATGTTAATTATTTGATAACAATAATAATAATAATAGTAATAATAATAATAATAATAATAACAACAACAACAACAACAACAACAACAACAACAACAACAACAACAACAACAACAACAACAACAACAACAACAACAACAACAACCACCACCACCACCACCACAATGGATGGGTGAATGATTAATAAATGCATGTATGCATGTATGCATGACGAGCTGCAAGATACCACATGATGTCTCTGTTGTGACGCTTCAATTAATCAGATTACTGCAAACACCTCAAAAGTTTTAATCCAGTTCTAGTTTAGAATAACAACAGGCACTAATACTGACAGCCCTCTACAAATAAACTGGAACTCGAGTTGCGTAGCCTGATTGACAGACGACACGATAATCAGGCTACGAGTTGCCCGGAGTGTACTTTATGAGGAGCTTAGGTCACATAATGCATGTAATGGTAGATTCAATCTTCCTTACGTCACGATTTCAAACCCATCCATTCATTCATTTTAATATTCATGCAATGCGATTAAACGCCTACCCCGATTAAGCGCCACACCTGATAGCAACATTAATAAGAACGTTCTCTTCATCACGTACTGCGATAACAAACATAGTACACAAGACGTGATGAAGAGAACGTTCTGCCGCCAGTAAAAGTACGCTACTGTGGATAGATGCCCACCTACTGACCCGTATCACCAAAGGCGTGCGGCTCGCCCCCGGGGGCGGCTCGTCGTGTGATAAATGAATGAATGAATGTACTGGAATGAGGGAGTGAGCTGAAAGAGACCCGGAAGAGACTGAAGGAGGACTGTGGTTAATGACATTAGAACCACATCATTTCCTCGGTGAACTGCAAAGCTAGATCAGTGTCATGCTCGAGAATCCATCGGTGCTCTTCGGCGTGGGCTCGGATGAAACATCGCCCCGGGGCGATTTCCGAGCCCACGCCGAAGAGCACCGATGGATTCTCGAGCATGGATCAGTGTCGGTACTACTGCTCAGCATGCTTAGCGTAGGCATTCACCTTTGCAGTGGAGACGACTGGGAAGCGTAGGCATTAAAGCGGCTAAATCTTTAACGTAAATACATGCGTATTCAGTTATTCGTTTGAATGAGTGATCCTTTTTAACAAATTTCCCGGCGATCATTTCATCATTCCTCGAATTATTTTTGTCATCCGTTGAAGAAATAATGAAGAAGAGCCCTTTTCTACAGTACATGATCCCATCAAACTCTATTAACTATTGTCTCTCAATCAAGATAGTTCATTTACTCTTTTCGTTTGTATGCGAATGCAGACATCACCCCGACAGCCAAGAAAAGAATGCACTAAACAAATGATGTTGAACTTTCTGCGCAACTTCGCACGTGTTCACTCTGCAGCCTGTCTTGCGCTTACGACACGACAATTTCATCACCAGTTTAGTAAAAATTGAAGTCCCCTGTAATACCCGCAGCTCCTCCTTCGAACATTCTCCTTTTTCTAGGAAGACTACGTTGTGAAAGGTGATTCACATACACTAACGTCTACTATGGATCTCTACTATGGAGGCTATCGTCCAGTAAGTCTGGTTTTAACTAGCGACGCAATAATAAGCGTAAAACTGTGGAAAATGTTCTGTTTTTCCTGACACAGAAATAAAGTTATTATTATTCTGATCGCGCACAATCATAAATACAAAATTGTTCCATGTTTAGCCCTTACGCTTATCAAATGGTGTACCATTGCGAGAAATTTTGGAGACAATCCGGCGCCTGATTTCAGCGTGTCCACCTCTGCAATTTGTAGTTCAAAGTATTGTAGAAGTAGGATTGCGACGTACTTCAATAAGCCCGGTATAACTAATCGAACGGTTCGGCAATCGAATTTAAATCGAACCTCGTCGTTCGATTGGGTTCGACGAGGTTCGATTAAATTCGATTGCCGAACCGTTCCATTAGTTACACCGGGAATAAGTTTGGACACAACAATTACAGGGGTGGACAAACACTGCTTGCCAGCAATATTGTGTGCACTGTTACTGACTGTGTATCTGTACCTTTAGGACTAGCTAATGCCACCACTAATAGACAATTCATTTTGTACAACAATTGCAGGGGGGACAAACACTGCTACTGTTACTGACTGTGTATCTGTACCTTTAGGACTAGCTAATGCCACCACTAATAGACAATTCAGTTTGTACAACAATTGCAGGGGTGGACAAACACTGCTTGCCAGCAATATTGTGTGCACTGTTACTGACTGTGTATCTGTACCTTTAGGACTAGCTAATGCCACCACTAATAGACAATTCATTTTGTACAACAATTGCAGGGGTGGACAAACACTGCTTGTATTGTGTGCACTGTTACTGACTGTGTATCTGTACCTTTAGGACTAGCTAATGCCACCACTAATAGACAATTCAGTTTGTACAACAATTGCAGGGGTGGACAAACACTGCTTGTCAGCAATATTGTGTGCACTGTTACTGACTGTGTATCTGTACCTTTAGGACTAGCTAATGCCACCACTAATAGACAATTCAGTTTGTACAACAATTGCAGGGGTGGACAAACACTGCTTGTCAGCAATATCACTGTTACTGACTGTGTATCTGGACCTTTAGGACTAGCTAATGCCACCACTAATAGACAATTCAGTTTGTACAACAATTGCAGGGGTGGACAAACACTGCTTGCCAGCAATATTGTGCGCACTGTTACTGACTGTGTATCTGTACCTTTAGGACTAGCTAATGCCACCACTAATAGACAATTCAGTTTGTACAACAATTGCAGGGGTGGACAAACACTGCTTGTCAGCAATATTGTGTGCACTGTTACTGACTGTGTATCTGTACCTTTAGGACTAGCTAATGCCACCACTAATAGACAATTCAGTTTGTACAACAATTGCAGGGGTGGACAAACACTGCTTGCCAGCAATATTGTGTGCACTGTTACTGACTGTGTATCTGTACCTTTAGGACTAGCTAATGCCACCACTAATAGACAATTCAGTTTGTACAACAATTGCAGGGGTGGACAAACACTGCTTGCCAGCAATATTGTGCGCACTGTTACTGACTGTGTATCTGTACCTTTAGGACTAGCTAATGCCACCACTAATAGACAATTCAGTTTGTACAACAATTGCAGGGGTGGACAAACACTGCTTGCCAGCAATATTGTGTGCACTGTTACTGACTGTGTATCTGTACCTTTAGGACTAGCTAATGCCACCACTAATAGACAATTCAGTTTGTTCAACAATCTTTATTAATTTGGTTTTGTTAGTGCAGGAAGCCAACTTTACTTCTTCTTTTTGATTGCGATTCTTCTTCTTCAAGTACATTTATTAATTTCTTGTTTAATACTTTTCCAACACATTTTGCACTCTGTGAAAAGATACAGAAATAATTACATATATCAATCAATTGATTCTGAATTCAAATGATGACATATGTTAGTAACAACTCACATACCTCCAGCATTTCCAATATAGTCTGTGGGTCTAATCCACCTGTTCCTATCTTCTGTTGGCTACAAATGTTACCATCGCCATTGATGGACACCATGAGATGACAATCACTACATGCTTCTTCCTGAAGACTTGCATCAACAACATGCCGTAAACCAATCTGAAATCAGTTGACAATGAATTACCAAGAAGAGCCAAGAAGCTACAAGGTCTGAGATCTTACCTTTGAAAGTGTAACTATTATAGGCGTGTTATGTACATTTAGACGCCTACAGTCGTATGGATCATCAGAGATTTCTAGTTCCACATCTCCTCCATCAGTTGTTACTGATACATTTGGGATACTATAATCACAAAGCTATTGTCAACTAATGAATGTCGACAAAGATCAAACAAAACGATTCACACAAGACAGAAAAGTCTTCAAAGGACTTCTGCAACAGAACTTTGGTTCTTTGTAGAGTGTTGTCTGATCAACTGATAGTTGTTATACAGTGGAACTAATACTATACTATACTGTACATGTAGTTTTATTGGATAGACATTAGTGTCCATTTGAATTCATCCCTCTAACCTTGTATTATGTAAGGCAGCTTTTACAGCAAGTGAAAGAGCATCATGCAGATTACCACTACCACATTCCAAGACCTGAATAATACAAAAACTACATAAATACACCTGTACATCATACATCACCAGTAATAGATACAAAGATAGGTTCAAGTTATATACAATGTATGCATTTCATTATCCTATTATTGAAGAAATAGAAAACGAGCATGTGTGCTATGTGCAGATTTATAGCATGCAGGGACTGATCAGAACACGAGAGAAGTGTTAGGAGAAGTATGACACGTAGCGGAGTTCTTCTCAACACTTCTTGAGTGTTGTGATCAGTCCCAAGTGCTATAAATCTGCACATAGCACAGCAGACACGTTTTCTATTTCTTTTATAAAATACAATTATGATTTTTTTAAGGCAAGTTTTCAATTTTGTTCGTTACAAAAATGTTTGAATATCTGCGCGTGCGTGCTGTGTGCTCTCATAAAGCATGCGGAATATGCATCCTTTGGCCAATCAGAGCTTGCGTTATATCATAGTTATTTTATAATGTTATATATTATTTCAGTGGCAAAACTAATAAAATAAATAAATGAGATAGAATAACTCTTGCCCTCTTCACTCTTGTGCAATACCTGGACACCCCTGCTATTTAGGGCAAGGGTTTTAATCAAGGATTTCTGATTGGTTAATAAACAATGATGCACATCGCCTACTGTACGCAAACTATGGTTTGGCCCTAATCATATTCAATCATTCACCTATGGCAACCATGAACAGCTGTTTGGTCCTTGTTAGGACTGTGATTTACCCAACATGCCTCAGTTAAGCTTTCTTACCAGAGCATCAATATATATAACCCAGCATTGCTGCCCTGATAGAATAGATAATGAAGATAAATCTATGGCTGATCTGTTATTATAGGCTCTTCCTAATGCTCTTGATAAATCTGCAGCTAAATCTTCCCCTCCTCTGCCATTGAATTCTGGTGATGCGTTAGAGGAACTGAAATAATAATTTTCTTGAGTGAGTTTTGTGAAACTTTTTGAAATGTATAAAACATACTTGAAACAATATGTGGAACCCAAAATAACATTAATATTATTAACATGTTATCAAGTTTTAGACTTTGCGAGTCCACAAGATAGCCATTTAAAAATTTGTGCCATAAACTCTGGTTTGAGTCAGGTCTTCATGTAGTTGCACAAAAGTCAGGTCCACATTTGTCTAAATTAACTTCTAGGGTCCAGTTCTCTATCCTCTGATCAATTACCTGGTTACTAAGCTACGAATGATTGCGGGACAAATTACATAATCTTTCTGAGCTCTCAAAATGCCGACCCTGTTCCACTAGACCAGAAAATGTGTCTACATTGTAATTTTGAGACCCTGTCCCAGATATACAATCTGTATAACTTATATAAGTTAGGACATAACCCCCCCCCCCCCCCCAGCCCGCCCCCCCCCCCCCCCCCCCATCATCATAACCCCCCCCCCCCCCCCCCCCCCCAGGCTACTCCCCCCATGCTACTCCCCCAGGCTACTCCCCCCAGGCTTCAATGACTTTCTTACCAGTCAACAAAGAACTCAATTCTTCCCTGATTGGGTCTTTTTAAGTTTGGTTCTCCAATTTCTGCTTTTACTCCTACTAACACATCTGTTGTGGACTTTGAAGAAAATAAATAAATAAATACAATGAATGAATCATGAAATACTCAAATGATGGAATAAAAGTATAATTAAGTTAAATGATTGCTGCGCTCGTGGTTCCACCTGATTATTAAAATTGAACATTTTCTGACATCATCTATATTGAGTGACTAATGAATATGATCAAACTACAGCAGTGTATAATACCACTGATCGATGACGTCATCATCATCATAAATGTAATCCACTACATTTATGGAGAAATAGTCCTACTCTCCAAAGCAATCGCTCTAATTATACTAGTTTGCTTGTACTTTTCCAACTAAATTGTCTACTGTCTAGTCTCTCTAAATGTGCTTACCAATTGGACACGCGCTGACCCACTAGTGTTTGACACGATCCCTGTCTCTATCTCAAAGTATCTGTAGTCATCACAAGACCTTCCGTCTGATCTGAAGTCTTCTTGGACGCCATTTATGATAAAATTTCGTTCAAAACTGGAAAGACGCGCGTCCGCCATTTTTTATTTCAACTTCTTAATCGGTGTTATGATCACCAAACTAGATAACCGCTGAGTATTTACACTGCAGGCGCAGATGATTGCGGGAGTGATTCAGTTTCCAAGAAATAAAGGGAATTTTGTACTGTATTTCACTCTCGAAGAATGGCATATGCAAGCAGCTCTAAGGCTGCTAAGGGAAATTCGAGTGCAGATAGTAACTTAATATGTTCTATTTGCTTGGATATCTTCGATCGGCCCATAGAAATCCCTTGTGGTCATAGGTAAGCTTATATTAATTAAAACTTGATGAGTTATGAAATGGTGTGTGCCATAATACAATAAAGAAGATCTATACTCTATTTCACACCAACAACAATTTGAACTTCCACGGAATTACGGCAAAAGCTATAATTAAAAACCCGGAAGTGAATAGTTATTCTGTTTTGTTTGACAGTTTCTGCAATGACTGCATAATGGGTTGCCTGAGCAAAGTCACGACTTCTCAGTGTCCCATTTGTAGAACAAGTTTCACAACTGTACAGATGACTGACAACAGGAGATTGATGAGCCTGATGGATTCTACAAGTGACCTCTGCTTAAATTGCAACAAAATGGTAGTGACTATTACTATAGTGCCACCTCTCATGTAAACCTCTCATGTAACTGCATGGGTAGCCTGTGTAGCAGCACTCAAGAAGGGGGAGGGAAGGAGGTTGGGGGAAGTGGGTACAGGAGGAGGCATTGGGGACAAGAGGGGAGAGGAGATGAGGGGAGAGAGAGAGAGGGGGGGGGGGGGGGGGGGGGGGGGGGGGAGTACTCCCAATAATTACATGATATATATGGGCGGTACAGGGTCCAGGTTTTGGGGCATTTTATTCTCTAATCCAGGTAAAATGAACGCATAAAAATCATTAATCCAGGTTATAGCCTAAAAATTTTTTTTTCATTTTTAATAATTTGCATAATGTGGTATCGGCGTTTCAGTAAAACTCCGCATGAACAATAATAATGGTGTCAGTCAGACGTAAAGGTGTTAGAGTGTTAGTCTGGCAAAATATCCTGACGAATGCATTGTATCAGATCGTCAATAAAAATTCGTAAATCCAGTTTTTTTTATTTGGGAAATTCGTAAATCCAGGTTTTTTTATTTGGGAAATTCGTAAATCCAGGTTTTCGAGTGACAAATTCCAAAAACAGGGTCCAGGTCTCTGAACATCTCGCCGCACATACCTAACCCCCCCCCCCCCCCCGGGAGAGAGAGGCATTCGCCAATATGTGGCGAGGGTGGAGTTATACATGTATCACCTTAACTACAAATTTTGAACCCCTCCTCCACCCTGACCTCGATGTACTATGTAGCTCTCCTCCACCCTGACCTCGATGTAGCTGTCCTCCATCCTGACCTCTATGTAGTTCTCCTCCACCTTGACCTCTATGTAGTTCTCCTCCACCCTGACCTCTATGTAGTTCTCCTTCACCCTGACCTCTATGTAGTTCTCCTCCACCCTGACCTCTATGTAGTTCTCCTCCACCCTGACCTCTATGTAGTTCTCCTCCACCCTGACCTCTATGTAGCTCTCTGACCTCCACCCTGACCTCTATGTAGTTCTCCTTCCACCCTGACCTCTATGTAGTCCTCTCCTCTCACCCTGACCTCTATGTAGCTCTCCTCCCTTCACATAGTTCTCCTCCACCCTGACCTCTATGTAGATCTCCTCCTCCCTGACCTTCACATAGTTCTCCTCCACCCTGACCTCTATGTAGCTCTCCTTCACCCTGACCTCTATGTAGTTCTCTTCCACCCTGACCTCTACATAGTTCTCCTCCACCCTGACCTCTATGTAGCTCTCCTTCACCCTGACCTCTATGTAGCTCTCCTTCACCCTGACCTCTATGTAGCTCTCCTGCACCCACCCTGACCTCTATGTAGCTCTCCTTCACCCTGACCTCTATGTAGCTCTCCTTCACCCTGACCTCTATGTAGATCTCCTCCACCTTGACCTCTATGTAGTTCTCCTCCACCCTGACCTCTATGTAGTTCTCCTCCACCCTGACCTCCTATGTAGTTCTCCTTCACCCTGACCTCTATGTAGTTCTCCTCCACCCTGACCTCTATGTAGTTCTCCTCCACCCTGACCTCTATGTAGTTCTCCTCCACCCTGACCTCTATGTAGTTCTCCTCCACCCTGACCTCTATGTAGTTCTCCTTCACCCTGACCTCTATGTAGTTCTCCTCCTCCCTGACCCTGACCTCTATGTAGTTCTCCTCCACCCTGACCTCTATGTAGTTCTCCCACCACCCTGACCTCTATGTAGTTCTAGTCTCCCCCCCTGACCTCTATGTAGTTCTGGCCTCTATGTAGTTCTCCTGACCTCTATGTAGCTCTCCTCCACCCTGACATCTATGTAGATCTCCTCCTCCCTGACCTTCACATAGTTCTCCTCCACCCTGATCTCTATGTAGCTCTCCTTCACCCTGACCTCTATGTAGTTCTCCTCCACCCTGACCTCTACATAGTTCTCCTCCACCCTGACCTCTATGTAGCTCTCCTTCACCCTGACCTCTATGTAGCTCTCCTTCACCCTGACCTCTATGTAGCTCTCCTGCACCCTGACCTCTATGTAGCTCTCCTTCACCCTGACCTCTATGTAGCTCTCCTTCACCCTGACCTCTATGTAGATCTCCTCCACCCTGACCTCTATGTAGATCTCCTCCACCCTGACCTCTATGTAGCTCTCCTCCAGGTGCCCTGGGTTCTGCACCACCCTGACCTCTATGTAGCTCTCCTCCACCCTGACCTCTATGTAGATCTCCTCCACCCTGACCTCTATGTAGCTCTCCTCCAGGTGCCCTGGGTTCTGCACCACCCTGACCTCTATGTCGCTCTCCTCCAGGTGCCCTGGTTCTGCACCACCCTGACCTCTATGTAGCTCTCCTCCACCCTGACCTCTATGTAGCTCTCCTCCACCCTGACCTCTATGTAGTTCTCCTCCAGGTGCCCTGGTTCTCCACCACCTTGACTTCTAATGTTTCATGAGGGTTGTTCTTTCAGGTTGCTTTGTCGTCATTTAAAAATCACAAGAAAGTCTGTGCAAGTGGATCACAGCCCAAACAACCTCAGGCATTTAAACCATTGGCTACAACATCTGAGCCTACTCCAAGGTATGTTCATATATCATTAATAAAGATTATTAGTGTGGTTGAGAACAAGGACATCCATTAGCAATGTGACATGTGTTTGTATTTGTCATAGAGCTCTAAATCGTTCAACATTCAAGTGTCCATACTGTGATATGATTAACTTGGACAGAGATGGGTTAATAGAGCATGTTAACAAGTTCCATACACATGACAGTGAACAAGTGGTAGGTTAATTACAATAAAATACATCTCATTAGTCTGCATTACATTACCAGACAGTTTATAATATGGATACATATAAATTCTCTTTCTTATATGTTTCACGTTTTTGTTGTCAGGTTTGCCCAATTTGTATATCAATGCCTTGGGGAAATCCTGACCAAAAAAGTGCTGACTTTAAACAGCATCTTAATGTGAGACACAAATTCAACTACGACACTTATGTGGTAAGGGCAACTTATTAATAATATTAGCCAGTGACCGAATGCATGTAACGCAGCAGTACATGTACGTTTGATCTTGCTGCACATGATGATTCTCCACAACAACTTCTGCAATTTGTTTTCTATCATGATATTTAAATTCTCATTTATTATATGCACAGGATTTCGATGATGATGAAGATGAGATCTTGCAGTCTGTGTTGCAGAAGTCTATGACAGACATCTGATTGAGTACATTACAGTCGGGGAATGAAGAGAAAAAGGAACACAGTTATTGCATTAATTTAAAAGCAAAACTTATAGCATAAACTCTAGAAAAAGTGTTGTACAATATTAGTTGTTTTGACATTATATAATAATAATAGTAATAATAATAATAATAATAACAATAATATTATTGTAGGGCATCGCTGCAAATCTTACTACAACCATAGACAAAATGACAATAATTTATTACATATCAACCAGTAATTATTATAATTATGTCACATTGTTTCTTGTGAGTTTACCTGCCCTCTTCCCCCATCCATCAATGTTGGAATTCATTCTGACATGACGATGTGGTAGAATATGACCACACACAGATTTGTAACAACGCTGATGGGTGGGGGGGGGGGGGGGGGGGGGGGGGGGGGGGGGGTAGGGGATTCCTCATGATAAGGATTGTTGTAACATGTTCAATGGGTACAACAATTGACGTTCACCTGCTTCACTTGTGAGAAAAAGAAAAGCATTGAACAGATATGGTAGGCAGATTCCTCATGACTGAAAAACATTACACATGACACTAGTACACACAGATTCATTTGAAACCCTAAAACATCATGGTCATGGCACAGCATCGTGTCTGTACTGTGAGTTTTTCAGTCATATGAAAATATCCTCTAAGACAGTTTGTTCACACTGTTGTGTAATATAGTGTGTCCATCCCTGCAACATTTCTCGCAATGGACTAGTGCTTGCTCACACGATGCAATTTGTTGCTTGCAATGTTGCTGAAGTAGGAAACATATACTTCAACATTCTTGCAGGGGTGGACACGCTGCAATAGTACATGTTGCCAGCAATGTTGTGTGCAACATGTTGCAGGGGTGGACACGCTGTAATAGTACATGTTGCCGGCGATGTTGTGTGTAACATGTTGCAGGGGTGGACATGCTGTAATAGTACATGTTGCCGGCAATGTTGTGTGTAACATGTTGCAGGGGTGGACATGCTGTAATAGTACATGTTGCCGGCGATGTTGTGTGTAACATGTTGCAGGGGTGGACACGCTGTAATAGTACATGTTGCCGGCAATGTTGTGTGTAACATGTTGCAGGGGTGGACACGCTGTAATAGTACATGTTGCCGGCAATGTTGCGCACAATGATGCACCGTCTGTCTGCACCTTTACTTCACATTATAAACAGGGCCTAAGGACATATTTTCATATAAGTTATTTAATTCATCTTGTATTGCATGTAATAAATAACTGAATTAATGGAGGTTGTTTGTCATCTAAATTCTCTTTGTTGTTGTCGTTTTTTCTGTCTCTTTTTACCAGAACCAGTAACTGAAGGAAGAGGAACACCAAACTGTTGACATAGCCTCTTAAGTGCAGCCTCATAAGCTGTGTTTAGTTGTGCTGATTGCTGGAGAGCAAACTTTAAGTCTTCAATCTCCTCAAAGAATCCCTGAAATGTACATGAAAGTTGTTATGGGGAAAAGAGAGACATTACTGTATGCCAACAAATCCAAACAAATATCAATCATCTTCCTCTAACTTACTCTGTCAAGTAGTTTAAGTTCCTCTGAAAGGAAAGGAAATATAGTAATTTCAACATATATTTAATTGAACATAGATTGATAGTAGAGAGCTTTAGCAAACACGACGCGACGTTTAATTGAACATAGATTGATAGTGAACCACCTAGGTGTGCATAATTAACTTTACCGAGTAATAAACAGAAACAGAAAAATGCATGCATATTGTTAATGTTACCTTTGAATTTCTTCCTTTCGTGTAATAATTTGCTTTTCTCTTTTGTCACTTTGTGAAGGTCTGCCAATAAATCTATATAGTGTTGTCATCATCATTAATAGGTTTATAAATCAACGCTTGAAAAAATAATTTCTGTACCTCGTTTCGATGGAGTCAATCTATCTTTGACAGACATGTTGTTAATCCTCATCTGCAATGCTTCATTCTCCTTTCCCTGTGCAGCAATCTTTTCCTGATATTCTGATAACTTTTGTTTCAGTTCTATATTTCCAAGCTATGCACATGTATTCACATGGTCATAAATCGATTAGTTACAATAATAATATCATTCACATTATTTTTCATTTTCACAGTGGCAGCTGTACGCAGAACATTTTATGCAAAAAAAATTATTTGACATTTCAGAGAAAGTAAATAACGTGAACTGATTTGAAATTATCAACTTGCAAAATGTTGCAATATATTTTTCATTACCGTGAGAGTAGCTATTTGTTCAACTTGCAAAGTGTTGGTCTTAAGTTCCTTCTGATACCTCTTCATTAGGCTTGAATGCATTGACAGCAACCTGCAAGAGTAATAGTGTAGATAGCCTGGATGTCCAAAAACATGATGGCCATCATGAGCATACAGCAGTAACCAATGTTAAAACTACCACCTGCTACTTAGATACAAGTATGTTACTGCCTCTCACCAACCTCTTCATTTTCTGACTTGTCCGATCCAACAACTACATGACAGTATGACAGTATTTCCACACATTACTACTGATAAAGGCCCGGACACACATGGTGCAACTTTTCTTCCAACATTGCGCGCAACAGTTGCAGAAGTACATGTATGATCGAGTTCTACTAAGTCTTCTGCAACTGTTGGGACTGAAACTAAGAACGGCTGCGAGGGAAACTATGCATTGTGTGAACCCAAAAAGTCCTTGTTGCGTGCAACATTGCGCATCGTGTGTCTGGGTCTTAACAATATGTTGGTATTACAATACATTGTATGTGACCACTGGAGATGAACATCACAACTGGCAAATTTGTAATAGACATCTGTCAATCATACACATCAAATATTCTGAATGCAGCTTCTTTGATGTCAGAAGTCTACAGCCTGCATTACAGCTGGAACCAAACCCTGATTAGTACCATTACTAATCAGTACCGTTACTAATCAGTACCATTACTAATCAGTACCGTTACTAATCAGTACCGTTACTAATCAGTACCGTTAATCACTACAGTACCGTTACTAATCAGTACCGTACCGTTACTAATCAGTACCGTTACTAATCAGTACCGTTACTAATCAGTACCGTTACTAATCAGTACCGTTACTAATCAGTACCGTTACTAATCAGTACCGTACCGTTACTAATCAGTACCGTTACTACTATCAGTACCGTTACTAATCAGTACCGTTACTAATCAGTACCGTTACTAATCAGTACCGTTACTAATCAGTACCGTTACTAATCAGTACCGTTACTAATCAGTACCGTTACTAATCAGTACCGTTACTAATCAGTACCGTTACTAATCAGTACCGTTACTAATCAGTACCGTTACTAATCAGTACCGTTACTAATCAGTACTAATCAGTACCGTACTAATCAGTACCGTTACTAATCAGTACCGTTACTAATCAGTACCGTTACTAATCAGTACCGTTACTAATCAGTACCGTACCGTTACTAATCAGTACCGTTACTAATCAGTACCGTTACTAATCGTTACCGTACTAATCAGTACCGTTACTAATCAGTACCGTTACTAATCAGTTACTAATCACTAATCAGTACCGTTACTAATCAGTACCGTTAATCAGTACCGTTACTAATCAGTACCGTTACTAATCAGTACCGTTACTAATCAGTACCGTTACTAATCAGTACCGTTACTAATCAGTACCGTTACTAATCAGTACCGTTACTAATCAGTACCGTTACTAATCAGTACCGTTACTAATCAGTACCGTTACTAATCAGTACCGTTACTAATCAGTACCGTTACTAATCAGTACCGTTACTAATCAGTACCGTTACTAATCAGTACCGTTACTAATCAGTACCGTTACTAATCAGTACCGTTACTAATCAGTACCGTTACTAATCAGTACCGTTACTAATCAGTACCGTTACTAATCAGTACCGTTACTAATCAGTACCGTTACTAATCAGTACCGTTACTAATCAGTACCGTTACTAATCAGTACCGTTACTAATCAGTACCGTTACTAATCAGTACCGTTACTAATCAGTACCGTTACTAATCAGTACCGTTACTAATCAGTACCGTTACTAATCAGTACCGTTACTAATCAGTACCGTTACTAATCAGTACCGTTACTAATCAGTACCGTTACTAATCAGTACCGTTACTAATCAGTACCGTTACTAATCAGTACCGTTACTAATCAGTACCGTTACTAATCAGTACCGTTACTAATCAGTACCGTTAATCAGTACCGTTACTAATCAGTACCGTTACTAATCAGTACCGTTACTAATCAGTACCGTTACTAATCAGTACCGTTACTAATCAGTACCGTTACTAATCAGTACCGTTACTAATCAGTACCGTTACTAATCAGTACCGTTACTAATCAGTACCGTTACTAATCAGTACCGTTACTAATCAGTACCGTTACTAATCAGTACCGTTACTAATCAGTACCGTTACTAATCAGTACCGTTACTAATCAGTACCGTTACTAATCAGTACCGTTACTAATCAGTACCGTTACTAATCAGTACCGTTACTAATCAGTACCGTTACTAATCAGTACCGTTACTAATCAGTACCGTTACTAATCAGTACCGTTTGGTAACGGCTGTCATGCAGGCTAAAAGTCTATTGCAAACTGCAACTCATGACTTACGTCTTGGCTGGTTACATTGTGTTTTAATTAAAATTCTGGTATTAAATAATAATAATAATAACTTTATTTGAATAGTTGAATATTTTGAATGCACCTAAATCAATTTCATACTTGTCTGATTTTAATTCTATCTGTTCATCTGGGTTTGTTTGTTTTGATGCAGCACCTCGTGGTACTTTTGCTGTAACAGGGCGAGATATTGGTAACTTGCGTTCAGTTTGAACTTGAACACTACAATAAAATAAATAATAACATGGAGCAATTCCTATAAGTTACTAATAATAATAAGCTTACAAATATAACAATATATTTTAAATCACCGACTAATGTACCAGTCAAATCGGCGAGGAGGGAATTTGACAATCAATGAAGCTTCGATTTGACCGGTACATAACTACAGTAGCTGTACATGTACAACACCTTCTAGTAGGACCCTGCCTATCAAAGAACTCATCATTCTTGAAATATTCTTTTAACTTCTTCAGCTCCTTGGCAAGTACTACATTTCTCTTCTGAAGTTTTTTATATTTGGTTTTGATTCGTTCATTTTCGGAGGAAAGCTACGAAAAAAACATTGAAGATTTATATTCTAAACTACATGTAAAGCTTGCGACTGTTGACCATGATAATGTACGGTACCTTTAGACAGCTGTGTATGCTAGGCATTGAACTCATCATTATTAGCCCTGTTGATCGTCATTACATGGTCTATAATCACCAATAATCACAAGACACAACATAAACAACCCAACAACAACATTCAAATATGGCGCTGTTATGAACAACCGCTGTCCCTACAAACTGCAGGCTTCGCCTCCGATCCTTTTGACCAGCGGATTGCCATAACGCTGAATCAACCTTGAAGTTGAACCGGTGAAAAAAATACACGATTTGAGTTTTGTTGGCGCTATTATAATGCTATACTACGAGCAGAGGTTATATCAAGTTCTATAGATGTCAATGACGCGATTGTAAGTTATAAAGAGCAGTGATTTCCAGTGCAAACTGTGTTTGTTTATATTGCTATGTGTTGTAATTTGATTAGAATGTTCCTAATCATCGTCGTTGTAATATAGATAAGCTTTATACCGTTTAATACATGTCAAGGAAAAGGCTGAATTAAGAATGAAAACATGGATAGACCTGCTGTGGAGTTTCCTTTGTTTTGGATCTTTCTGTGGGACACAGGAAGCCCATCACATGACCAAAGATGACATGATACGTTATAGGTAATGATGGTGATGATGTTTATCGAAATGTTATAATTAAGCTTAAGTTCTTATTAATTTCTTACAATGATAAATACTAAATAACTGAACTTAGATCAAGATGAATTAATAGAAGTATCAAACAATATTTTACTAACAAAAGAATTATGATGATAATAATAATAATAATAATGTTGTCATAATAGTTGCTAGATAAAATATATATATAATATGTAAAAGGCTGAGATTTGAAAATAAATAATTTGTTTAAAAACTTTTTCGACTGTTAAAGTCATCATCAGTTATGATGATGACTTTAACAGTCGAAAAAGTTTTTAAACAAATTATTTATTTTCAAATCTCAGCCTTTTACATATATATATATAATAATAATAATGATTATTAATAAAACATTTGGACGCAGAGCGTTTTCTGTGGCTGCCCCACAACTTTGGAACAATCTTCCACCTGATCTACGTAGATGTACTTCTCTTGTAAGCTTCAAGTCCCAACTAAAGACCTTTCTATTTAAATCGGCCAACAAGCTGCAATAGTCCTTTTTACAATAACCTAGCGTAATCTCGCAATCTGATTGGCTCTCAGCCATTGTCAATAAGAGTACAGACACATGCAATGACGAATCGCTCGCGCACGGATCCAGCGCGCGCTTGAAACGGTTTTTCTCTCAAACTTTATCCTTGTTTTTGGATGTTTTTTGATTTTGTTATTGTAAAAAAGAAATCGCAAGCGGTTTTCCATTGTCTATACTCTTATTGACAATGGATTTGACGTCACAAAATGTTCAAAACTTTGCAGTGAAACCACTCGCTACGCTCGTGGTTCCACTTGAGTTTTGAACATTTTGTGACGTCAAATCCATTGTCAATAAGAGTACAGACAATGGAAAACCGCTTGCGATTTGTTAAATTTACCTTTATATTATATTATTTTATTTTATTTGTCAGCGCTTAGAACAGTCCTGTATAGGCGCTATATAAGTAATTATTATTATTATTATTATTATTTATATAGCGCCTGTTCGAAGCACTTTACAATAATAATTCTAAAAATTAAAAAAGAGAAAATAATTCACTGAAAGTTAACTTGATGATGATGTTTATGTTGTCAGAGAGAAGGCAAAGTCAATGTTTTACCATGGATATGATAACTATTTAAAGCATGCCTATCCATATGATGAATTAAAACCATTGTCATGTACTGGACAAGATACATGGGGCAGGTAAATGAACATCACTCATCAATCCACAGGCAGCCCAACCATAGCTTCTGAGACTACTAAATAATAAATAAAAATATATTTTCATCTTTTTGGTGGGTTTCCTGTGGTAGAGAGAACGCGCGCATGCAATACGTAAGGTTGGGTTCCCTGTGCATAAAAATGTATAATGTTGGGCTCACTGTGCACATCCCGCAAGACGTACCCGCACAAGTGTAGTAGTGATACCTTGTTTTAATACTACACCTGTGTGGGCACTGTTTCGTTAAGTAATCAGAACAATAAGTTAATTATTAATTCATGACAAGGAAGTAGATCATGTTTCAATCAGCAATAAGTTTATCGAGATTCAACAAGTCATTTAAGTTTGCTAACCGGGAAAAGTGAAACAGCTAACCAGTATGAATATGGAACCTTATTAAGACCCGCCACAGAAGTAAGTAACAATGATTGTAAAATTATAGAAGAGTTCAATTCACTGATCGTAGCATTTGTATGTTAAGAAGTTATAAATTGTATTGTTTATTCTTTTCATAGATCGAATAGCATATTAAAGCATAAGCAAAGGCAAAGAGCAACAGTAATGCTATAAGCCGAATAAACCTGAGTTGTTATACGATTTGTGGTAGTCAAACTGGTTCATACGACCGTGATATAATTGCGGAACCAGGCACATCTTGCGGGACATACACAGGGAGCCCAACATACGTTTCTACACACAGGGAGCCCAACATAATAGGTATTGCAAGTGTGTGCGCTCTGCAACAGGAAACCCATAGAAAGATGCAAATATATTTTTATTTCCATTATTTAGTAGCCTCAGAAGCAATGGTTGGGCTGCCTGTGATCAATCTACTTTAAATGACACCTTAAAATAATAGTTACATGCAGACTGATGCCATAAGTTGATCTGTTTAAGTGAGCTTTATAGAATCCACAGTAAATATATATATGTATATATGCATAACAAACATCAGCTATTTCCAATAAGTACATGTAGGTAATTGAATGTATATCATTTTGAATTAATAAGTGATTTTTTATGTATTTTAGTTATTCATTAACATTGGTTGATTCACTGGACACATTGCTTGTGAGTAAAGTTCTACTTCATGTCGATAATAATAATAATAATAATTATATTTATAATTATAATTGTAATTGTAATTTATCTTGTTCTCGTATATAGGCGAAGTAAAATAAAATAAAATAAGATAATAACATATCACACCTCCCTGGTCTGCTACTTACCACACATCCCTGGTCTGCTATTTACCACATCCCTGGTCTGCTATTTACCACACAACCCTGGTCTGCTATTTACCACACATCCCTGGTCTGCTATTTACCACACATCCCTGGTCTGCTATTTACCACACATCCCTGGTCTGCTATTTACCACACATCCCTGGTCTGCTATTTACCACACCTCCCTGGTCTGCTATTTACCACACATCCCTGGTCAGCTACTTGCCACACCTCCCTGGTCTGCTACTTGCCACACATCCCTGGTCTGCTACTTGCCACACATCCCTGGTCTGCTACTTACCACACTTCCCTGGTCTGCTATTTACCACACCTCCCTGGTCTGCTACTTGCCACACATCCCTGGTCTGCTACTTACCACACTTCCCTGGTCTGCTACTTACCACACCTCCCTGGTCTGCTACTTACCACACCTGCCTGGTCTGCTACTTGCCACACATCCCTGGTCTGCTACTTACCACACCTGCCTGGTCTGCTACTTACCACACATCCCTGGTCTGCTAGCTACTTACCACACATCCCTGGTCTGTTATTTACCACACATCCCTGGTCTGTTATTTACCACACATCCCTGGTCTGCTACTTACCACACCTCCCTGGTCTGTTATTTACCACACATCCCTGGTCTGCTACTTACCACACCTCCCTGGTCTGCTACTTACCACACCTCCCTGGTCTGCTACTTGCCACACATCCCTGGTCTGCTACGTACTTAGGCTTTCCTCTCACAATCTTTAACTTCTGTGACTTATTATTTAATGTCCGTGGTGGGGTTACCATGGTTACCTCCTTGTCGTGTGTGGACAGCACGCGTTCTGCATGGTATGTTCAAGGCACCTAATTCCAAGCTCATCCAGGCTGATGAGTTTAATAGTATGCTACAATCTTCTGCAAAAATATATACACTTATGCCACCAAGAAGACTGAGGACTTTTATCCCCTCTCCCCTCTTCCCCTTTGACAATGTTGTGCTTGTTGTGCTTGTTGTGAGTATCCAGAACCACACCCAAAACAACATAATCAATGCTGCATTGTCTGAACATTGGGTGGGGAATGGGGGCAAAGTGGCACAGCATTTTTGCAGCCGATTTTAGCTAATACTGTTTCTATCTCTGTTGCAGATTATGGGAAATGTGACTGAGTTTCAAAGAGTTTCTAGATTACTTGAGCAAACATTAAACTTTGATGATGACATTAATGTGTCAGTGTTTGAGACAAACATCAGAGGTAATTTAATGACAGCGCAGACATGTAAAATCAACATGTATTGTGTGTACTTGTAATACTGTGAAACATATTATAGACTCTTTATTATCATTCGATGTTTTTATGCTTTGTAGTTGTTGGAGGTTTGTTGTCTGCTCATTTGCTGGCCATAAGAGCTGGTGTTTCTGTAGAGGAAGACTGGCCATGTCAGGGACCACTTCTCAGACTTGCAACACAGGCTGCAGAGAGGCTTCTTCCAGGTAACCCTGAATAATGCTATATTTGCTCCATGTAGGAAGGAATGGTTGCTATACATGTGTACTCAGTAAGATTATCCATAAAATCCAACCACAACTTCTCCATGTTCCCTACAAGAACAATGTAAGTGATCTATTACCAAAATCTAAATTCTCCTTGAGATTCTTTGAATTTCAATGGAGAATTTGGGTCAAGTCACTTACTCTGTTCTTACAGGGACCCCTTCATATGTGAAACCTACTTTCAATGGGGTAAACACAAAAGTTACACAAGAATATAAAGTGCCTTATTATATGACTCATATTTCCCGACTCGCACGCTCATAATAAAACCACTGGAAAAAGAGGGTCTGGTTTGTCATATGATAAAATGCTTATTGAATGAGTTAGGTCGGGCCGGACGGGAAACTATTTGGTGCTTGGTCCGTACAGCCATGACCTCAAGCCAAATAATTTCCCGTCTGGCCCTCCCACTCAGTCAATAAGTTCATATTATGTCATTGTAAGTATTAAATGCCTTAATTCTCACAACAAGATGTGAAAATACTGAAAGTGGATTTCTGAGTGTTTAAATGTCTTGGCAGCATTTGATACACCCACTGGTATGCCATATGGTACGATAAACCTGCGCTATGGAGTACCTCAAGGCGAGACACCCATTACCTGTACAGCTGGATGTGGAACGTTTGTATTAGAATTTGGAACACTCAGTGCTTTGACTGGTGACAAACGATTCATTGACACAGCATTGAAGGCCTTGGATGGACTTTGGACAAGCAAATCAGAGTTAGGATTGGTAGGGAGTGGATTTGTAATACAAAATATTGTTAGTAGTATATTAAGCTTGGAAGCAAAATGTACAACTTTGCAATCATTAGAAGCTAGCAGCTAGTGAATGCGCAGCTACATGCACATGTGCATTCAAAATCAGGGCTGCCTACTTTTGTAAGAGCCACCAGCCGATTGTTTATTTGACGCCTTTTAATTCATTGTCATGTCGGCATATACTCTACAGGACCATAGCCGCCAGTATGGTTGGTCCAGTTTCAACCGGACCACTTTTCAAATAATACAGATTCAATTTATTTACATTTTTAATTTTTCGGATATTTTTTTATGAGAAACAAAGTTTGAAAACCTGACCACTCAAAAACTGGTGGCTACTGCCCTGCTCTAGTAGGACCAGTGGCCCCCTTCTTCAAATGTTATAACTCTTAAGTTCTTTGAAGTAAATATGTCTACATGTGCCAGGTTGGCAACCATATAGATGTCATTACTGGTAAATGGACAGCACTGGATTCTGGGATAGGCGCTGGGGTGGACTCCTACTTTGAGTATCTTCTCAAAGGTGGCATATTGTTTGGAATGCCAAAGCTTATCAACATGTTTGAAGGTACGTGTTACAATAGGCCTTTTGTAGCTTATAGTCACATGTTGACATGATGCTTGAATGATGTTGTGACAAAGACGACTTTGCTGGATGCCAAACAAACTTTCAAGATGCTGTTCTATAATGATTGACAATCAACTGGAGGTTGAAAAATAGCATTTGAAGGAGATTTCTCTAATGATATTACTGCATATCTTGTGTAAGCATCTTCAATAAAAGGGGTGTTGAATGGTCCCTGCAAAAAGTCAGAGTCTCGCAAAATTTCGGTCAAATTTCGAGGGTCTCGAAGTCTTGCTTTTTTTTTACAAAAAGCCGTCTCAGATTCTTGAATTTTGAAAACAAAGGAAATCGGTGAAAAAGCGTCTCAGGCTTGCAAAAAAAATGCCTGGTCTCGGAGTCTCGCAAAGTCTCGTCTGGACCATTCGATACCCCTAAATTAACAAACTCCAATTATTTGCCATCCACAGTACACACACCTACTATTAAAGAGCCTATCCAATCACACAATTATTATTGGATTATGTAATAAAAATTATTGTTATTCTGTTTTAACGTTATTATTTCAGAATTTTATGGAAACATTAAAAAGTACTTGAAGCACAGCGACTGGTATATCTGGGTAAACATGAACAAAGGCCAAATCACAATGCCTATATTCCAGTCACTAGAGGCTTTTTGGCCAGGTTTGCAGGTAATTTATAAAAGTAGTTGCTTGGGCTACCTACCAGGTACGTATACCAATCTTCATTGATATCTCATAGGTTCTCTGGGGGGACGTTGGAGCAGCGTCAAGGACTATTGAAAACTACCATCGAGTTTGGAAACATTTTGGGTTTATTCCAGAATTTTACCAGATATCATCTGGTGAGCCATTTACTGGCAGGGAATCCTACCCCCTGCGACCAGGTACGCTATAGTTTTCATGTTAGTGGGAAACCTACATATGTACAGTACGTTATTGAAGACATCTATTCAACCAATCACAGCATGCAAAATCATTGATCAACCAATCAGAATGCTTGGACACGGCATAGTTACTGCATGGCACAGTTACCACACGGCACAATCCATACCATATCTACTTCCCACTAATAGGAAAACAAGTCTATTACTGACTTTCCTCCATAGAACTCTGTACCACTGATAAATTGATTGTCATGATGATTGCACATTATGTTCTTCAATCATTTTCACCATTTTTTTCATGCCGTTCTTACTTATTTTCAGAATTAATTGAAAGTGCAATGTATCTATTCCAAGCAACTAAGGATCCATATTTCTTAGAAATTGGGAGGGACATGTTGGAATCTATTGAGAAAAGTGCAAAAACTCCATGTGGTTATGCTACAGTAAGTACATATTACAAACTAGTATCCGCTACTACTCAACTTAGTGATCCTGAAACATGACATAGCTAGGCCATTTTATCTAGCAGAAACATCTACAACTGTGACAACTAATTTCACGTGTAAATGCAATAATTCCCACAAATTACACATGTACAGTCAACTCTCACCTTGACAGGGGCGTAGGCAGGGGGTCCCAGGGTGTCTGAGACCCCCCTTCCTCTGGGTCTACTCTTTAAATTTATATGTTTGAGGAGGGGGAGGGGTTTGGTGGTGAACGATATGGAGTGTGACTCCCCCAATGGAAAACCCTGGCTTCACCCCTGCTTGAGGACACATCTCTATTGCCAACATATCCCACTATTACAGACAAGATTCACAGCTGGCTAAACTGTGCACTTTAACGAGAGTTCACTGTACCTACTTACAATAAGTTGTAAAACAATAACATGTTGTACAGGAGAGGGAAGTGGGTGCAGCTCATGTCTCATGTTTTTATCCCCAGATTAAGAATGTCAAGACACATGAAAAAGAAGATAGAATGGAATCATTCTTCTTGGCAGAGACAACAAAATATCTTTATCTTTTATTTGACGAACATAATTTTATACATCTAAGTAACGGGACAAGAGACACTGCCTTCAAAAGCAAGGCAACCATGTCTCCTTCTTGTACAGCAGGTAGCAGTGGCTATATTTTCAACACAGAAGCTCATCCTATTGACGTGGGAGCTATACACTGTTGCAAACCACACAAACAGACACAAATACATGAAGATATTATTTTAACCGACAAAGCAGATAAAGGACTAAAAGATGGAATTACAGATGAAGAACAAACATTTACTGGAAAACACAGCTGTAAAGCAAGACCTTTTCAAAAAAGATTTTCAGTCCTAGGAGCCTTTTTCGAAAACTTTGATGACCCTTGACAGAGTCTGATCTTTAAATGATAGTAGCCATCGTGCTAGCCTCCTTTTGGAGATGCTCTTTGTGTGACACAAAAGGAGGCTACCATCGTGCAAGACAATATGAATATTCCAGCAAAAAAAATGAATTTATATAATAATATTATTTGATAAATGAGTCTATAATAAATTATTACAGTGCGACTACACTAACCAAGGCCACCCAAGCAAATTTTCATACAAATTATCCAATCACAATTGAGTATTTAAACAATAGAATCTGCACAAATTGTCAAATTTTCGCTTTAAAAGCATATATTTTACTTTATATGTGTATGTATATGATCAAGAGTGAACAAGAAACAGTTTAAAATGTAGAATTCGACATCATTCTGTTATTCAGCGTCACAAATGTGATTAGAAAATTTGATTCAAAATTTGTTTGGGTGGCCTTGGTTGGTGTAGTTGCACTGTAATTTATTACTGTACCTTTTCCTATATCTACATGTTTGTTGATTATTTTAATAAAAAGATGCTGCATGTGTTTGTTTGTTTTTGTTTCTAGTCAGGTTCCTCCACTACTACAGTACTAGTGCATGTGCAGTTAATCAGACGGGTATTCAATTACTTCAATCTGTTGGCAGAGTGTTTTTGCCAAAGCCTCGGTGCAAGCACCCATGATGGATCTTGACATCATGTTCAATGGTCCGCCTGAATACACATCAAAATATTATTATTTTCTAGACATTTTAAAGTTCGGCAGATGAAATGAAGGGCTCGCTACAAGAACAACGTAAGTGATCTCTGATCTAAATCGAAATTCTCCTCGACATTCGTTGAATTTCAAAGGAGAATTTGGGTTTTAATCACAAGTCACTTAGCCGTTCTTGCAGGGACCCCTTCAAATGCAAAATGTAGTACCCTGCTATCTCCAACACCCCAGACTCCCGTATATAAAGTGGTGGGGGTGCTCATCGGAAACTTTGAAAATGACCCCAGGTCCCCAAGTCTCTTCCAAGTGGGCGTGGCATGAAATAATTTTCACTCCAAAGAGGTATCAAGTCTAAAACAAGGATATTAATTCCTTTGAGTCTTGCAGTTAATTTGTGATGCCTCGGAAGCTTCGCAAAAACAATTAATGTTAGGGGGCTGTCGAAATATAAGTACAGTGTGACGACTTCAACAGGGGCCACTTAGATAACAAGATTGCTCTCTCCTGATTGGCTGAAGTACACAAATTTGAAATTGGCTTTGTTTTTGTCTAAATTGTGATTGGTTCTCGTTGTCTAAGTGGCCCCGGTTGAAGTCGTCGCACTGTAAAATCTGCAACACTTGCTGTCATTATTTGATTTGCTGTTACACCCTGACAAGTACCAACTTGCTGTTGTCTTGGTGGTCCTTTTAAATCTGAGACCCCCTAAGCGGTACCAAATTGCGGATCTGAACCCCTGAAAGGTACGACAAGCATCCCCACCACTTTATATATGGGAGTCCCCCCCCTGGGTCCAACACTCGAGGAACAATGGAAATAGTTCAAGATAGCAGGAGTTTGAAATCATAGTGAGGTCCAAATCCAATGGATATCCAGCAGGAAGCTTGAAATCAAAGAATGTCTCACCCTTGGGGTTTGTAACTACTCCACCAGCCTCTACCAAGATGAGTATGCCGGCAGCAATGTCCCAACAATGGATACCAAACTCATAATAAGCCTCGGCAGCCCCACGTGCAACAGTACAAAGGTTATAGGCTGCTGAACCTTGTAATCGTACGCTAAATAACAATATTCAATGTGATTGGTTTGTACATTATTATTACATGTTGCTTTCACATCAATATATTGCATGATTGATACCCGTGAGCAGCATTAGGTTCCTTTGCAATAGAACGTAGGTTTTTCATTATGATGTCAAGCTTCTCTTTCTCCCTGTTATATCCCAACTCAGTGATAATCAAGGATTTGCCAAGTTCTATGGGGGAAATCAGAACCAAGTTGTTAAATCAGATTATTTCTTCCAAGGCTAGATATTGATAAAAATAAAAGGATATGTAGTAATAATAGGACGTTTCTTATAGCTAGTAGATCATATCTTTTCTCATGACCACATCAGCATTCATGCTGCACTAAACTAATTGTGAATAAATAATTGCAATTGAATTTAATTATTTTCTTGTATTAGGAGAAAGCTTTGTAAATAAATAGCGCATTTCATATTGTCTTAATGCTCTTTACAACGTACCGATGGAGGAATTTTTTCGGGCTGCTTATGATAGGCACCCATGGCAGCCGAGCAGCTTACAATCATGAGGAGATAGTGCGTATGTTAGCATGTTAAAAACTTATGCCTCCAAATTAGGGTTTCCTGTGGTAGAGTGCTACAGAATTGCTTACAAGTGTTGATACACCAGAGAAAAGATATCCACAATCTACCACAGAAAGCCCATCAAAAACAACAATAGCATCACAAGAAATAGCTGGACTGTATGTAGTACTAGTTACCTGTCTCATTGGTCGTCATTATTTTCTTCCCGTTCAAGAATGATCCCTTGCCTTTGACTGCAGTATACATTTCATTTAACACACAATTGTATATCACAGCTACTTGAACCTAAAATGAAAAATAATCTTTGAGTTTAGAAGTAAGAAACACTAATAATGCATGTTTCTTCTGTTCCATTTCAAGTGTTTGCTCATTCATCCATGCATCTATTTATTCAGTTATTCAAATTAGGTAGAGTATCAGGGGGGGGGGGAGGGGTACTCCCAACATAATATGGATTATGTCCAGTGGTCCCAGGTTTTGGGCAATTTGTATTCTTCAATCCAGGTCTGAATTAAATCCAGATCAGATTTTTAAAACCATAGTCGCACATGCCTAACTATTTGCTAATGAGGTGAATGCATGCACGGCTATATGCTCCAATTTATTACTCTGATAAATACTCACAATATTGAAGACGAAAAACTAAATTTATACATAGAAAATATTTAATATTTTATTCTCTGCTCCAGTTTTTCTGTCTGCACTTTTATTTACTCTCATTTAACATCCAGCATGTAGCGCATACCTCAATTAGCATGCTATATAGCGAATTAAACATCCAGCATGTAGCGCATACCTCAATTAGCATGCTATATAGCGAATTGTGCAAAAACATTCTAATACTTGTGCTTTTAACATCTTGATGTATATATATATTTTTTTCCTTTCTGACATACTTAATTTTAGATTTTTTTGAATTGTATATATGTAAAGCGTACTTGGGCATTTCTGGAGAGTGCGCTATATAAATAATATATTATTATTATTATTATTACAAGTGTTGTGTTGTTTTATTATTATTATTATTTTTTATATATTTTTTACTATTTAGTGTTGTAAGCATTACCTCTTTATCTATTGCCAGACCAATACTAACACAAAATAATGGATACCTGACAATATAAACACAAAATAAAGACGATTACCATATAAATAGCATTGATGAAAGAAGAATTTCCAATCCCCCTCCCCTACCCTCCCTTATTGCTATATTGCAGACCTGCCAACCCCCCGAGCCCTCAAATCTTGAGACTGGGAAAATTAGGCTAAATTACCGTGCTTTCATACCAAAAACAAAACTATGGCGGACAACCCCGAACATTTCCGAACCTCCCCCCCCCCTCCTCCCCCCCCCCCCCCCTTCTTAAAAAAAAATTAGGGGATTTGTATCGCCTGATAAACGGATAAAACGAGCGTTTCACATAAAAAGACGCATATTCTGATATTGAAAAGATCGTTACGTTGTATTATGCAATTTTAACCGTAAAGTTGGCCGTGACCGTGTTTAGCCGGAGACCTGTCTTCTAACCGGGAGACCGGGAGATGAGGTCCAAAATCTGGAGACTCCCGGCTAAACGGGGAGAGTTGGCAGGTCTGATATTGTTATCTTACACATAGCTCACCTATGAACAAAACTAGTTGTTCCATCAATGGGGTCAATAATCCATTTGGATTGTCAGTCAGATTACAAGGTTCTCCAGCTGATACTGATTCTTCACCTATAAAACTAAAGTTAGACCATAGTTATTGGGCTACCTGTGTTAACTAAAGTTAGACCATGGTTATTGGGCTACCTGTGTTAACTAAAGTTAGACCATGGTTATTGGGCTACCTGTGTTAACTAAAGTTAGATCATGGTTATTGGGCTACCTGTGTTAACTAAAGTTAGACCATGGTTATTGGGCTACCTGTGTTAACTAAAGTTAGACCATAGTTATTGGGCTACCTGTGTTAACTAAAGTTAGACCATGGTTATTGGGCTACCTGTGTTAACTAAAGTTAGACCATAGTTATTGGGCTACCTGTGTTAACTAAAGTTAGACCATGGTTATTGGGCTACCTGTGTTAACTAAAGTTAGACCATAGTTATTGGGCTACCTGTGTTAACTAAAGTTAGACCATGGTTATTGGGCTACCTGTGTTAACTAAAGTTAGACCATGGTTATTGGGCTACCTGTGTTAACTAAAGTTAGATCATGGTTATTGGGCTACCTGTGTTAACTAAAGTTAGACCATGGTTATTGGGCTACCTGTGTTAACTAAAGTTAGACCATGGTTATTGGGCTACCTGTGTTAACTAAAGTTTGACCATAGTTATTGGGCTACCTGTGTTAACTAAAGTTAGACCATAGTTATTGGGCTACCTGTGTTAACTAAAGTTAGACCATGATTATTGGGCTACCTGTGTTAACTAAAGTTAGACCATGGTTATTGGGCTACCTGTGTTAACTAAAGTTAGACCATGTTATTGGGCTACCTGTGTTAACTAAAGTTAGACCATGGATATTGGGCTACCTGTGTTAACTAAAGTTAGACCATAGTTATTGGGCTACCTGTGTTAACTAAAGTTTGACCATAGTTATTGGGCTACCTGTGTTAACTAAAGTTAGACCATGATTATTGGGCTACCTGTGTTAACTAAAGTTTGACCATGGTTATTGGGCTACCTGTGTTAACTAAAGTTTGACCATAGTTATTGGGCTACCTGTGTTAACTAAAGTTAGACCATGGTTATTGGGCTACCTGTGTTAACTAAAGTTAGACCATGGTTATTGGGCTACCTGTGTTAACTAAAGTTAGACCATGTTTATTGGGCTACCTGTGTTAACTAAAGTTAGACCATAGTTATTGGGCTACCTGTGTTAACTAAAGTTAGACCATAGTTATTGGGCTACCTGTGTTAACTAAAGTTAGACCATGGTTATTGGGCTACCTATGTTAACTAAAGTTTGACCATAGTTATTGGGCTACCTGTGTTAACTAAAGTTAGACCATGGTTATTGGGCTACCTGTGTTAACTAAAGTTAGACCATGGTTATTGGGCTACCTGTGTTAACTAAAGTTAGACCATGGTTATTGGGCTACCTGTGTTAACTAAAGTTAGACCATGGTTATTGGGCTACCTGTGTTAACTAAAGTTAGACCATGGTTATTGGGCTACCTGTGTTAACTAATATTGGGCTACCTGTGTTAACTAAAGTTAGACCATAGTTAATGGGCTGCCTGTGTTAACTAAAGTTAGACCATAGTTATTGGGCTACCTGTGTTAACTAAAGTTAGGCCATAGTTATTGGGCTACCTGTGTTAACTAAAGTTAGACCAAAGTTATTGGGCTACCTGTGTTAACTAAAGTTAGACCATGGTTATTGGGCTACCTGTTCGGAAAACTAAGACCCCCAAAACTAAGACCCTAAGACCCTAAGACCCTAAGACCCTAAGAAATTATAAAATGTCCAAATGTTCTGTACTTTAATATTAATTGGGTGACGTTCAGCTCAGCTAGTTCAAAAAAGTTTGAGTGATAAATTGCCGGGATGATATGCCGAATAGGACTTAAAATATCCTGTCTTTTCGACTTTTTCGGCTTGCCATGAATAAAACCACCCCCAGAAAAAACAGATTCTTACTTTGAGGAGTAAAATTCACGTATCCAGTGGTTTTCCAGTGGCAGTTTTTCAAATCAATCAGTCAAGATAAGTCGTGTCTTACGGCAGCGACAAAGCAGCCGCCATCTTTGACACAGGTAACCACATACACACAGGATATATCATTAACTATTCTTCCAATTAGTTAATTTCATTCTTGAGTGACACATTTACATATTAAATCCATCTTCTTGATGTTTTAACGCGTATGGTTCTTTTGGTTGATAAGTCTAAAGGAGGAACGCTGTTTCCTTCCATTAGGACCGGCTCTATGGGTTTCCTGTGGTAGGGCATAATTGTGATATGGCGGCTACTGACTATCCGTAAAAACTTATCTTGCCAACTGATTTGAAAAATTACCACTGGAAAACCACTGGACACGTGAATTTTACTCCTCAAAGTAAGAAGCTGTTATTCTGGGGGTAGTTTATATTCATGGAAAGCCGAAAAGACAGGATATTTTAAGTTCTATTCGATATCATCGAGCCAACTATCACCGGCTCAGACGGCAGAGAAACTCATGGAATTTTGAAGCTAAACGTGGTCCGAACACAGCCTTTCCTCTGTTCTCTTCTTTTTTTATTAAAGTACAGAACATTGGATTTGCCAGATTTGGACATTTTATAATTTCTTAGGGTCTTAGGGTCTTAGGGTCTTAGTTTTGGGGGTCTTAGTTTTCCGAACACCCGCTACCTGTGTTAACTAAAGTTAGACCATGGTTATTGGCTACCTGTGTTAACTAAAGTTAGACCATGGTTATTGGGATACCTGTGTTAACTAAAGTTAGACCATGGTTATTGGGCTACCTGTGTTAACTAAAGTTAGACCATGGTTATTGGGCTACCTGTGTTAACTAAAGTTAGACCATGGTTATTGGGCTACCTGTGTTAACTAAAGTTAGACCATGGTTATTGGGCTACCTGTGTTAACTAAAGTTAGACCATGGTTATTGGGCTATTTGTGTGTTAACTAAAGTTAGACCATGGTTATTGGGCTACCTGTGTTAACTAAAGTTAGACCATGGTTATTGGGCTACCTGTGTTAACTAAAGTTAGACCATGGTTATTGGGCTACCTGTGTTAACTAAAGTTAGACCATGGTTATTGGGCTACCTGTGTTAACTAAAGTTAGACCATAGTTATTGGGCTACCTGTGTCACGGTAGGTAAAAAAAAGTCTAACAAGAAAATCATTCAATAATCATTTATCTTGTGGGCATTTTGTAATAGAAGAGAAGAAATGAAATATATCACTTTCACAGGCTTCAAACTCATTGAATACTCTCATGAATGACAAGGAGGGGGGTATAGGGGGAGGGTTTAGGGGGCTGGAACAGCCAGCCTACTCTGTATTACAATTGTAGCAGGTGATTGAGTGGAAGCATGTGCTTAGTACCTGTGAGAAGGGAATGTCTCTTTCAGTGTTCCTATGATCAGCTTTTCAACGAATTCATCGGTTTCTGTCACCAAATCAGTCAAGACACTTTTTGTCGAGATCACTTTTTCCTTGTGAAAAGCTTCGTTGATCACCTAAAAACGTTCACAAAATGAGCACATAGAATGCCTGCCACGGATAATACTATTGTGGTGTACCTCTCCAGCTTTTCTTGCTACTTCAACAGCTGAATCTAAGTACCTTTGCAGTTCTACGTCCGCCATTTTGTATCTCCCAGAAACGATAAACCACAGGAAGCCCGAAATGGTGAATTATTTTTCTTTTGTTTTTTTCTTCTTGTTTTTGTTTTATCGTAATATTGATGTACAGCTATTATGTACAACCAATTAACTTGAGCTGATAAAATATGTTCTAGTATGGGATAGTAAATATGGCTATAATATATCAACTCTAGACAGAATGGAAGGGAAATCAATGGGAAAACTGTGGAACTAAAAAATGTTGTAGTTGCAGATTCCTTGATGGGGATACTTTCAGTACTACAATATGTAATAGAATTATAATCCATAATAATCAATGTTTGTGAATGTTCAAAGGGAAACATGACACATCACAAAATACCCCCCCCCCCCCCCCCCCCCAAGCCCACCCCACCCCCATCCCCCATCCTAGCAACCCCACAACAACAAAGTTGGACTTTTATTTTATTTGAAATAAAATAGAGCATGGAGAAAAAAGAATATTCACCAATAGTCCAAACTGTACCACATAATTACATAATATTCCATTTATATTTACAAATAACATGTACAAAGTAAAATAATGTATGCACCAGTGACACAAGGCATTATTTCACTGTGAAAACAGGCCTGATACAAGTATGAACATCAAGATCATTTTATGTTCTATGTGCTTACTGTAAATATTGTATTTAGTTTTGAGATATAAACCTGTTTTCACAGTCTGTCATGCTTGCACTTGTACTTGTCTCATTAGTGAAAACCATGGAATAATTTATTATTCTGGGCCCACGGAAGGGGCTGGTACTTCTTTGTCCACGGATAGTAATTTTTTTAAGGACATTTTAAAAATGGTATCGTTATTGCTACCCTTGTATGAAGTACATTTTTAGCTCCGCAGGCCCTGGTATTGACTGTGCACTGAGTGTACATTGTGTTGCAAATAAGTTCAATAATTATTATTGTATTTTGAATGCTATTAAAATTATAATATTCTTGAAGGCAGAAGATATTGATTAATTATTGGCAGCATTGATTAGAATAATATTTTGAAGTCTTTGTGGCACAGCTACACTAACAATGGCAACATTACTATTAATAATAATACTTTCACCAGTAACTTCTATGCCATTTTCAAATTAGTAACTTCTACACCATTTTTTTATTTTTATTTTTTTTTCTTTAAAAAAAAAAAAAAAAAAAAAAAAAAAAAAAAAAAAAAAAAAAAAAAAAAAACTTCTACACCATTTTAATTCAAATCATATGCCAAGCATATGAAATGTTTCTGCTAAATATAATTTGTACTTTGTTGAAGTACATTTATAACCTATCATTTGCAATTATCGTTTGCAAAATAGCTTGACATGCTGTCAGAAATTGGGACACTTTTTTGAGCACACTATTTTAGATTTCAACCCCCCTCCCCCTTCCAATGTTGTTTGAGATCTACTGCGTCGTGCTCACTACTCAACATTGTAGTGGTAGGAGGGGGTTTGGTAGTTGTAGTGGGGGGGGGGGGGGGAGGGGGTTTGGTAGTTGTAGTGGGGGGGGGGGGGGGGGGGTGGTAGTTCTATGAGAAATATTTCAGTCGCAGCGTCACATTTCTGAAATATAGGTATAAAAACCTATTTGTGTCAACTATTTTGCATACTACTGTAGTTATATATTCTGAATAAAACAAGGTAGTGTTGTAGCTACTCTTGAATGTTTCATATCTGAATGTCATTAATTAGGTTATATCACTTAGTTATATATATTTTTATATTTACATCATTTATTTAATTATTTGGTTACCAGTAGTTGATTTTATCTAAATGACAATAGGGAGCGTTTTTGCCAACACGGATGGCAAATACCGAGGAGGGATTGAGTCGAAAACGGCGTCCGTGACATTTTGAATTGAATTTCCATTGAATTGATCCACTCGTACGGCACTCTTCAAAATCATACCAACACAGTCAATGAAATGATGGGACAGGCTTGGTAAACGAGAGGTATTTTGTCCTCATGCCGTCCGTGTTGACAAAAACGTCTGTTGCTTAAGCTCCCTAATATGAATTGATCCCTTACTTTAATTACTGAAATTTATATAATTTTAAATATGTTGGAATTCAGTTCCTGCATTATTTCATTCTGAAAACTCAATCAGAAGGATACTCGATGACATCGATCTGTTGACTGAGAGTTTTGACCAAATCCTCAGTACCAGCGCACATGACCAGGCGAGACATGATATTTATAGGTCCACCTAAACAAAACATTTAGTACAGACGGCAATTAGCAATCTTGAATCTTGATGCAACAAACTGTTACCAGTAATCATTTCACTTTTCAGTTATTTAATAGATTTGACCACTTAGTTTCCCTTCATTAGGTGGTCACCTTCAGCCATTCTCTGAGGGCCATTCTCTGAGGGCCATTCTCTGAGGGCCATTTTCTGAGTGCTTATCCTCTGAGGGCCATTCTCTGAGGGCCATTCTCTGAGGGCCATTTTCTGAGTGCTTATTCTCTGAGGGCCATTCTCTGAGGGCCATTCTCTGAGGGCCATTCTCAGGGCCATTCTCTGAAGGCCATTCTCTGAGGGCCATTCTCAGGGCCATTCTCTAAGGGCCATTCTCTGAGGGCCATTCTCTGAGGGCCATTCTCTGAGGATAGCTGCTTAATACACTCACCTCTAGGGTCAATGACTACCCCTCCAGCCTCAGTAACAATCAATATGCCTGCGGCAATGTCCCATACATGGATACCAAATTGAAAATAACCATCAGCACCTCCACGTGCAATAGTGCAAAGGTTATACGCTGCTGAACCCCCTATACGAATACTGGACAAACAAAAGACATATATAATAAAATAATGAATGGTATATACAAAAGTATCAATTAAATTGAGTGCACAAATATAAATGACTGGTGATTAAAATCCATATTCTTAATTTTAATTAAAGAGCTTAAAGGTGAACATAGTTTTTGATATGTTTATGCATGGTCCACTTCAATATTGTTTTATATACACTATATAGGTGTTACCCATGGGCTGCATCTGGTTCTTCTGCAATTGTTCGTAGGTTTTTCATCACAATGTCAAGTCTCTCCTTCTTACGGTTTGATCCTAACTCAGTGATGATCAATGACCTAGCAAGTTCTACAGAATGTGAAATAGAAGACTATATGTCACTATATCATACCATATCATACCATATCATATCAGGACCTGGGACTAAAACAAATGAACTCCAAAAGATACATACATGTATATAATACTGTATTAATTAATAACAAGCCTTACAGGAACAAGGAATATAGATGTGTAAACATTTCAGTAGATTATAAACATCTAAAAATCTTCTTCTTCTTCTGTTCTCACAATAAATTGTTTTCTAAGTCTATACAAAGTAAGTATTGACCCATTCATTCATCCCTCTATTCAATGAGTCATTCATCCATTCATTTGTAAATTCATCTATTCATTCATATTTAGTCATCCATTCATTCATTCATTACCTCTCTCTTTACTTGATGATATTTTCTTGTCATTCAAAAATGCTCCTTTTCCTTTTATTGCGGTGTACATCTCATTCAAGACACTATTGTAAACTACACCAACTTGAATCTAAAAAGACAATACAAACATGAGAACATACAGCAATATACTGCTGGTACAACCAATCTATTTGGGTAATGTTGTCATAGAAACATTGATAGACTAGCATCCGCATTTAAAGTGCTTACTTATGATGAAATTCATACCATTGCTAAAGAAATTATTTATTCGTAAAATAGTCTTTTAAGCTCCAAGATAGCAGTTTTAGTTCTTTATAAGTCAATATAAGAATAAAGAAGTGAAATATTGGCTCTCAAAACAGGCAAAAATACGCTTAGCATAAATAATGTTTTATACACATGTTCAGACCTAGGACCATGTCTGTCATAGAGGGAATAAAATAATACTTGTAAGAAACATTGGAACAGAGACATCAACCTGTTGGTCCATCTTGAAGAACAAGAGAATCTGTTTAGGGAGGGTTAACTGTACAATAGTGATGTTCAGTTTGTAAACATTGAGGTCACATTGACTTTGTAATGTTAAATTGCCAACAATGATTATGCTAGCTCATCAGCCAATTAATCTCTGGTTGATGGCACATTACCCAACAGTGACTTATGTCACAGCGACCATCGCTATACAATATGGTCAATAAAATGATGAATTTATATTTAAGATTTGATTTGCTGTTTTATTACCTCTTTATTTATTGCTAAACCAATACTAACACAGACAAAGGGATACCTGACAAGAACAAATATTAACAGAGTTAAAGTATTATTTCCATCAGTCTTGAGAGATTGATAACACATGAAAATCTCACCTATGAATAAAATTAGTTGTTCCATCAATGGGGTCAATAATCCATGTTGGATTGTCAGTCAGATTACAAGGTTCTCCAGCTGATACTGATTCTTCACCTATAAAACTAAAGTTTGACCATAGTTATTGGGCTACCTGTGTTAACTAAAGTTAGACCATGGTTATTGGGCTACCTGTGTTAACTAAAGATTGGGCTACCTGTTTTAACTAAAGTTAGACCATGGTTATTGGGCTACCTGTGTTAACTAAAGTTTGACCATGGTTATTGGGCTACCTGTGTTAACTAAAGTTTGACCATGGTTATTGGGCTACCTGTGTTAACTAAAGTTTGACCATGGTTATTGGGCTACCTGTGTTAACTAAAGTTAGACCATGGTTATTGGGCTACCTGTGTTAACTAAAGTTAGACCATGGATATTGGGCTACCTGTGTTAACTAAAGTTAGACCATGGTTATTGGGCTACCTGTGTTAACTAAAGTTAGACCATGGTTATTGGGCTACCTGTGTTAACTAAAGTTTGACCATCGTTATTGGGCTACCTGTTTTAACTAAAGTTAGATGGTTATTGACCCATCATCACAGACCCCACCAGACTCCTCCCTCCCTCCACCAATCATCACAGACAGACAGACAGACAGACAGACAAAATTTTATGTATTCATGGTAAGAATCATCAGTTTAGAATAATATACAATAACTTAAAATCTAGTATATAATTATCTAGTAAAAATAAAACTGTTTCACATGTTTGCCGTGTGCGAGTCTGATTTAGAAGACCCCAGACCCCACCAGACTTCTTGCCCCATCATTACAGACCCCACCAGACCTCTTGCCCCATCATTACAGACCCCACCATCACAGACCCCACCAGACCTCTTGCCCCATCATTACAGACCCCACCAGACCCCTTGCCCCATCATCACAGACCCCACCAAACCCCTTACCCCATCATCATAGAACCCACCAGACCTCGTGCCCCATCATCACAGACCCCACCAGACCTCTTGCCCCATCATTACAGACCCCACCAGACCCCTTGCCCCATCATCACAGACCCCACCAAATCCCTTACCCCATCATCATTTATACTGATGATTTTATCGTGTTTCTAAATAAACTTTATGTATGTATGTATGTATCATAGAACCCACCAGACCTCTTGCCCCATCATCACAGACCCCACAGACCCCTTGCCCCATCATCACAGACCCAACCAGACCTCTTGACCCATCAATACAAACCCTACCAGATCCCTTGCCCCATCATCACAGACCCCACCAAACCCCTTACCCCATCATTACAGACCCCATCAGACTCCTCCCTCCACCCATCATTACAGACCCCACCAGACTCCTCCCTCCACCCATCATTACAGACCCCACCAGACCCCTTGCCCCATCATCACAGACCCCACCAGAGCTCTTGTCCCATCATCAGACCCCACCAGACCTCTTGCCCCATCATCACATACCCCACCAGACCTCTTGCCCCATCATCATACATACATACATACATAAAGTTTATTTATAAACACGGTAAAATCATCAGAGTGAGTATAAATACAATACAATGGTTATCTAAAATATTAAAAAATAAGTTACATCATATGTTACTGTTTTACATGATTGCCATGTGGGAATTAAATGATCATAAAATTCCGTTAATTTCTCTCTTGAATTGACCAAGCGAGCTGATTGACCTGATACTTTGTGGTAAGAAATTCGGTAACCACTTCATGTAGGCACAACCGTTCGCTTTTGCAAACGAAGCAGTTTGCTGAAGATCAAAACTTAGACACTTTACCTTTTTTTTGCTGTCTTTTATCCATTCATCTCGATATTTTATCATTCTGAAGACTAAAGTTACTATTTACTCTATATTGCATAGGGACCATTGCGTGATTGTGCCTACACGGAGTAGTTCCCAGAAATTCCACAGTTTAGCACCGCTGTAAGAAAAGCTTCGCTTAAGGTAGTTAGTGCGTGGCTTGGGCAGTGCGAGTTTAATATCAGAATTTCGTAAGTTATAATTGGTGTGGCGAAGAGTAAAGAGGTCTTGTAAGTATTGTGGGGCTAATTCATGGATGGACTTAAACATAAGCGTTACCCCACCAGACCTCTTGCCCCATCATTACAGACCCCACCAGACCCCTTGCCCCATCATCACAGACCCCACCAAATCCCTTACCCCATCATCATTTATACGTCTGATGATTTTATCGTGTTTCTAAATAAACTTTATATATGTATGTATGTATCATAGAACCCACCAGACCTCTTGCCCCATCATCACAGACCCCACAGACCCCTTGCCCCATCATCACAGACCCAACCAGACCTCTTGACCCATCAATACAAACCCTACCAGACCCCTTGCCCCATCATCACAGACCCCACCAAACCCCTTACCCCATCATTACAGACCCCATCAGACTCCTCCCTCCACCCATCATTACAGACCCCACGAGACCTCTTGCCCCATCATTACAGACCCCACCAGACCCCTTGCCCCATCATCACAGACCCCACCAGAGCTCTTGCCCCATCATCAGACCCCACCAGACCTCTTGCCCCATCATCACATACCCCACCAGACCTCTTGCCCCATCATCACAGACCCCACCAGACCTCTTGCCCCATCATTACAGACCCCACCAGACCCCTTGCCCCATCATCACAGACCCCACCAAATCTCTTACCCCATCATCATTTATACTGATGATTTTATCGTGTTTCTAAATAAACTTTATATATGTATGTATGTATCATAGAACCCACCAGACCTCTTGCCCCATCATCACAGACCCCACAGACCCCTTGCCCCATCATCACAGACCCAACCAGACCTCTTGACCCATCAATACAAACCCTACCAGACCCCTTGCCCCATCATCACAGACCCCATCAAACCCCTTACCCCATCATTACAGACCCCATCAGACTCCTCCCTCCACCCATCATTACAGACCCCACGAGACCTCTTGCCCCATCATTACAGACCCCACCAGACCCCTTGCCCCATCATCACAGACCCCACCAGAGCTCTTGCCCCATCATCAGACCCCACCAGACCTCTTGCCCCATCATCACATACCCCACCAGACCTCTTGCCCCATCATCACAGACCCCACCAGACCTCTTGCCCCATCATTACAGACCCCACCAGACCCCTTGCCCCATCATCACAGATCCCACTAGACCTCTTGCCCCATCATTACAGACCCCACCAGACCTCTTGCCCTATCATTACAGACCCCACCAGACCTCTTGCCCCATCATCACAGACCCCACCAGACCTCTTGCCCCATCATTAGACTCCGCCAGATTCCTCCCTCCACCCATCATTACAGACCCCACCAGACCTCTTGCTCCATCATTACAGACCCCACCAGAGCTCTTGCCCCATCATCACAGACCCCTGGGCCCGGTTGCACGAAAGGTGAATAGCGCTATCCACCGGATAAGTCTTATGCAACGGATAAAACTGATGCAGTTATCCAATAAATTTTATCCGTTGGATAGGACTTATCCGGTGGATAGCGCTATTCACCTTTCGTGCAACCGGGCCCAGACCTCTTGCCCCATCATTACAGACCCCACCAGACCTCTTGCCCCATCATCATAGACACCACCAGACCCCTTACCCCATCATCACAGACCCCACCAGACCTCTTGCCCCATCATTACAGACCCCACCAGACCCCTTGCCCCATCATCACAGACCCCACCAAACCCGGCCCTTACCCCATCATCATAGACCCCACCAGACCTCTTGCCCCATAATCACATATCCCACTAGACCTCTTGCCCCATCATTACAGACCCCACCAGACCTCTTGCCCCATCATTACAGACCCCACCAGACCTCTTGCCCCATCATCACAGACCCCACCAGACCTCTTGCCCCATCATTACAGACTCCACCAGATTCCTCCCTCCATCCATCATTACAGACCCCACCAGACCTCTTGCTCCTTCATTACAGACCCCACCAGAGCTCTTGCCCCATCATTACAGACCCCACCAGACCTCTTGCCCCATCATCACAGACCCACCAGACCTCTTGCCCCATCATTACAGACCCCACCAGACCTCTTGCCCCATCATTACAGACCCCACCAGACCTCTTGCCCCATCATTACAGACCCCACCAGACCTCTTGCCCCATCATTACAGACCCCACCAGACCTCTTGCCCCATCATTACAGACCCCACCAGACCTCTTGCCCCATCATTACAGACCCCACCAGACCTCTTGCCCCATCATTACAGACCCCACCAGACCTCTTGCCCCATCATCACAGGCATTAACAATGGTTATATTTAATCATTCAATAACTAAAATTGACAAAATAGAAAACCCACTTATCAGTATTCAGATCTTTTCACATGCTAATTTTTGTGGCTAATGTGTTTGCGCAGCTAGCCACTATTGCCATTATCTGAGTTTTCCGAAAGTAAATAAGTAAGTAACAATAGATAAACTTCGGAACCAATCATTGCCATCGTCTGAGTTTTCCGAAAGTAAATAAGTAAGTAACAATAGATAAACTTCGGAACCAATCATTGCCATCGTCTGAGTTTTCCGAAATTAAATAAGTAAGTAACAATAGATAAAATTCGGAACCAATCACCACCCAAGTAGAGAAATCTGGCTGATAGATAAACTTCGGAACCAATCACCACCCGAGTAAAGAAATCACCATATCACTTCATATTACCGAGAGCGAGCCGAGAGCGGCGTACGTGCTCAACCGATTGCTTGCTCATGATTGTCTGCATCGAATTTCATCGAGTTGTTTTACCTGGAGTAGGTAATAATTTAGTTTCAGAAAATTCACAAATATTATTTATCACAGCTTTCATTCTGTCTTTCTAAACGGTCAGATGAAAGGTTCTGTAAGTGTTATTCAACTTTCAGGCCGATGTTTACGTTTATCTATGAATGTGCTGCATAATCGCGTCTGGAATGCCAAGAATTTGTCTCAGTTGCTGGTTGAAACGTACATGTGATTCTTTAAAATCGTCTAATCAACAGATTTCCCAATGTCCATTTCGGTCTCAGCTTCTATGTTCAATGATTTTGAAAGGGTCAACGTTTGTGCAAATAGAAATATAGCAGTAGCCACATGTACCCCTAAGGGTACCTATTTTTAACTCATGAATTGCAAATCTGTGGCGTGGGTAATAACTTCGTTGCTTTGCCCTCGATCTTTTGAGAATTGAGGGAATAATCCATGTGAAAATCATGTGGCATATTGAATAATGTGAGATTTTGAGTACTCTAACACAGTAAGGAAAGTACTCAGAAATTCGAATAAACATAAATAAGCTTACGGGTACCGGTGATTAATTAATATACCGGCATAAACAAACAGCTGATACATCATACTCGTCATAATCATTTAATGCCTATCACACCAATTGCAAAGAATTAAAGACAAAATAAAGTAAAGGTCTACCTGTGAGAAGGGAATGTCTCTTTCAGTGTTCCTATGATCAGCTTTTCAACGAATTCATCGGTTTCTGTCACCAAATCAGTCAAGACACTTTTTGTCGAGATCACTTTTTCCTTGTGAAAAGCTTCGTTGATCACCTAAAAACGCTCACAAGATGAGCACATAGAATGCCTGCCACTGATAATACTATTGTGGTGTACCTCTCCAGCTTTTCTTGCTACTTCAACAGCTGAATCTAAGTACCTTTGCAGTTCTACGTCCGCCATTTTAACTCAGATTTTAACTCGTACAAATCGTATTTTTTTCTGTTTGGGATACCTTTGGTATGTTTGTCCGTGATTCCTGGACTGTGTGATCCGTGAGATAGTCTATATATAAATTGTTTTTCGGTACGAAAATAACGTCTGCTCAGTCGGCTATGTATGGTGGCCCGTTAGAACAATTTTTTTGTTAGCGCGCACGTCGAAATTTTTTAGAGTACGCACGCAAACCTCAGAATTTATCTTAGTACGCACGCAATCAAGGTCGAGATCTTTTTAGAGTACGCACGCAAACCAGAACTTATTAGAGTACGCACGCCATCAAAAACTTATTAGAGTACGCACGCCAAGAAGAACTGATACTAGTTAATCAGTCGAAGTGACCGTGTTACGGACGACATGCCTTACCAAAACACACGTATCCAATTTTAGTTTTGTCTGTCTTTGAAATGTGTATATCTTATCGTGTAATTCTGTGATATGTGTTGTGTTAGTAATGGTCTGAATCGTTCTAAAATAATCGAATACAGCCATAACAGGCTTTCATGCTGTGACAGACGAAGAAGTCATCCGGCATTATTTTGATCCTTTGTGGCTGGAAATACAAAAGCATTTTGGCTTTCATCAACAAGTAGTTTGGCTTAAACTGGAAGTAAGTTGCCTCTTCGGAATAACTTCTCTTTGAATAAAAAGTACTTCAATTTCCTAAGACTGCGCGCTAACAAAAAAATTGTTCTAACGGGCCACCATAGCTAATTGAGTGATGGATGCGGGGTTGGTCAAAATTACTTCACGGATTTAGTTAGAGCTGATTTCAGTACGACTGTAAAAAAACCCGAGACACGGTACTCACAAATTAATACTGAACACAGACTCGTTAGAAATCCTAGAAAACATCACGGCCGCCCTCGGGCAAGCAGAGCCGGGCGGTCGCGTTGCAAGGTTGTTCAAGGTCAGGACCATTATGACTTTTTGTAAAATATTATTGGAGTTTACTCATGTACACTATATTTGTACCAAGTACCAATAAACATTATTATTACTCGGGCCCAGGCCGCAGGCCGCCCGAGTTAGAAAATGCGGATTTCGGTTTTAGTAGTTTTTTTCGGCTTCAAAATGACGAGTATGCGAAGTATTTCCGGAGTTTCAGTTTAGCGCGTGACGACAGTCAGGCAGCAAGCAAAGCGATATTAGCTATCTAAACAAAATCTACTGAAAAAACGCTGAAAACAAGTCAGTGAACGGCAAAAATACAATCAAAATCAAAACGTCATTAGAGATTAGGGATCTGTTGAAGAAGAAGACGCTCAATGAGCGTATAGTCGGGTATTAATAATAATATATGATATGTAAATAGAACCTTTTTAACTTATTGTAAAATCTTATTTATATCTATATATACGGCTCTCTGGGAGACCAATCATTTTGTATTGAAGAGACTCCGTTGTAAAATAAAAGCTTTGATTGATGATTGATTGTATTTAATATGACAATGAGAGTTGCGTGACGAGATTCGTGTAGGTATGTCTGTATTACATATTTAACGTACTTGAGGTCACTTGAGGTTGCATATATTAATATCGTCACAAACGTGTCAAATAGTTATTGTTCGCTCAGGGCAGATACTGAGATATTGCTAAGTCATCGTATTCGAAGACTAGAATTGAAAGAAGCAGTTGGCTTGTGCAGAAGTGAAATTATGTTGTATTCAAGGCAAGCCACATACAAACGCATACGCCGATTCGTGTGGGCCCACTCTAAAAGATGTTGAGCGTTTTCGAAAGGGCCTTTACATGAACTCATCAAAAGGAAATCAATTGAACTCAAAGTCCAAAGGTAATCAATTGAATTCAAGCTCAAAAGCAAATCAAATGAACTCAAGAACTATAATACAAATGAACTCTAATGTTGACTTAAATGTGAACTCAACTGAGTACTGCCTAGCCAAGCATGTATACCACAACTTGAAGCCAGATGTACTGATTCAGAAGTGTGATTCCAAAATGGACAAATCCAAAGGTGAGAAAACAACTTTGAAATGGCATCAAGAAGAACACAAATCTGAGGCGAAAATGAAGTCAATCCTTGTTTACATTCTGTTTATATTTTTTATTGTGTTCATGCATGCTGTTAAAACAAGACGCTCAATGAGCGTTCACTCGGGCATTGTGAAAAGGAAAATGTCAGTTGTTCGAGGAAGTACTTGAAAATGAATGCCAGTTGGTTGAAGAACAAGGACAATGTCAGCTGCGCGAGGAGAGACCTGACAATGACTGACAGTTGCGTGACGAGGGAGACTATGTATATACATGTATGTGTCGAGTTCATTTGATTTGCCTTTGAGTTCATTTGATTACCTTTTGACTTTGAGTTCAATTGATTTGATTTTGATGAGTTTGTGTAAAGGCCCCCTCTCTAGCTTCAGATCCCGAAACGTCGAGTTTGGAATCGAGTTCGGGTTCGAGTTACGGTTCGAACGTCGAATAAAACAAGGACATCTTCTTCAATACAATATAATTTCTCTGACGTCATGACAATCAGTGACAGTTGAGTGACGAGGGAGACTATTAGTCCGGTGAGTACGAACATGATACGTCTTGAGGTTGCATAGGTCAGATGGTTCCGATAACGGCCTCGCGTTTGTTTTAAAATATATATATTTTAAGCGAGCTTCTAGTCCTTTTACCACTTCTAGTCATTGAACGATGAACTAGAATCCTGACCTTTTAATAGCTTGAAGATCTACAGCTGCTTTCAAAACTAAGATTCATAATCTACTTGAGTCCTGTGTCTCCTTTATCTTTTCAAATCTGCGGAGTAATCTTGAAACTCCGGATACGATTAAATACGTCGCATACTCGTCATTTTGAAGCCGAACAAAACTACTACTACTACTACTACTACTACTACTACTACTACTACTACTACCGAAATCCGCATTTTCTAACTCGGGCGGCCTGCGGCCTGGGCCCGAGTAAATAGTATTTTTCTATATCAAAGAGAGAGTTTTAACGGAGTGCATATACCGTCGTTATCACCTTCATACCGTCATGGCCAACGATCAAGGTGAACAAGCAAGTTTGACTGAAAATAGACTAAGTGCTATAGATACCTTTGTAAATATATCTGAAGCCAGAGTACAAGTTAAGCTGAATGTCAATAATCATGAATTGAATACAATAAACCATGTAAGATCTCGCTATGCCATGTTTGTTGCTTGTGATAGTACGTCCATGCACACCAAAAAATAGATATGAATATGCTTTTTCTTCAACTAACTGGCAATCATTTTCAGGTTCTTCCTCACGCAACTGAAATTTGCCTTTTCACAATGCCCGAGTAAACGCTCATTGAGCGTCTTGTTATTATTATTATTATTATTTACCCTGCGAGCAGTGGTTTATTTCTATCGCTCCTGGGCGAGTAGAAAAAAACCTCTGCTCGCAGGGATTTTGAAATATGAACATATTTTTCAGTATTTTAGATTGCGCATAGCAAAAGACGCCTGCAAAGGAGGCTAAGCAAAAATAGGCATGTGTAGCAGTATAGTTTATGTGTTACCCTCTTTAAATAAAAGTCTTCATCATAGTCGTTGGTTGAATATTTGTACACATGTGAGCAGCGTAGCGTGACAGTTACGTTGACATTCCAAGGATTCCGAATTCCCCTCGGCGGACACAACTGCCACGCAACTGTTGTTCGCAAATTGACCACAGGCAGCCCGCCCCTCTTCTTTTTGGGGTATTTTTCGAGGAAATGGAAATGGAAATGAAAAAAAAAGGGGGGATGGGGGGGGAAGAGGTTTTCCGACGGCCACCACTACCCTTTTTACCTCGAAGAACTTACCCCCCCTCCTTCCCGGGATCGAAACAAGCCTGAAACTCGGTCACGTGACAGATACGTTTTTGATCGGATTTTTTACAATAATTCACTTCGGTTAGCCGGTCATCATCAGTCAATATAAAATGTCCTTCGTCCTAAACAGGGTCCTAAAATAGAGGGTGTTGTCCTAGACAGGGTATGTATTTTAGATTTTTTTTGTCCTAAACAGGGTCAGGTTTTCAAACCCTCAGCGGCACCCCTATACCCAAACATGGGTCAAGTACCACCCCCCCCCCCCCCCCCCCCCCCCCCCGGGTAGAGCGCTCAAGTGTAAACACGGCATTAATATAACCTCAGAATAAATGGTTCAATAATTTTTGTGTTCACGTGTTCAGAACGTGCCAAACGATAAGTGCGAACAGACGGTTACAAAACACACTTGTAAATATGGTTGGAAATTAGCATCATAATACAAATTACACGAGAAAAAACCGTATGATTTGCTTTTAATAATATACAAGAAAAATTTTTAGCAATTTTTTTGGAGTATTTCACTAAAAAATTCAGCGCCACGTGCTTGATGTTCGTCCGTGGTTATGATGATTGCGTCACTCGTCAACTAGTAGCGCGCGCAACTTCAACTAAAAATTTACTCAAAAAAACAAAAGAATCTTCAACTTTCTTGCCATTTTTATCACCATTCTTGTTCTTTTTTATCAAAACTCCATAGTTTATCGAGAAATACCATACCTGCACTGAAGCAGGGTATATCCTGTTTTGAAAGCTTGCAAAGCATGCTGGTAACTACGTCAATAACGACCTTCGACCAAAACGACTCGACAAACAAAACTGCCGTAAAGTTCACCTACGGTAAGTACAAATAGTCTTATTGCTGCCACTAGATATAAAATCTTTGAGAATACCAACGAACCGATACATTTCTTTGGTCTATTTGGTTGTTTTCGTGTTCGAAGGATCCGTAGTTTGGCACAGATTTCATTATAAATAATTTTTTTTTTCCAGTCTTCAAAACGGATCCTAAACAAACCTACACACAGATTTTGTACATCCACATCGAAAATGGGTAAAGGAAAACAGTTAGCCGAGAGCAGTAAGCTATTCGAGCCGTGTGTGATAGTTCATGGCGGTGCTTGGTACGTTCCTATTCAATTTAAAGAACTATCAGCCGAAGGTGTTCAAGCAGCAGCGAGAACGGGCTATAGAACACTGTTACAGGTAAACCACGATTGATATCAGTACAACTCTTTGATGAATAGACCTTCGCTCGATCAATTACATCGTCTATCGTTGTTAGAAACTTTTATTTAACTTATATAAGCTTTTTTTAATGTTTTTTGTGTGTGTGTTTACATGTAAGTTATGCGTCCCAACTTAAAATATAACTGACGCACCAGTAAAACAGGTTTGGAGTACAAACACTAAACCGCGCAACATCAAAAATAGTACAATTTAGTACTAAATACTGATATTTCTACATTGTATATCGTTTTCCATTGTTTCAATTGTAAAATTAGTACCAGTTTTAGTGTTTGTACCCTACAACACCAGACTGCTACAAGCATTGCAAGGTTCCCAGAGGGGGTTAACAACACTGAATAATATCAACTACATACGTACATACATATAAGTTACTTTATTTCATGTGGGTGGCAAATTCAGTAAAGTAGAACAAAACTAGTTTCCAATTTGGCCCACAAAACTACTACATGTATGTAGAGAAAGATGCAAATGTACCATGAATTAGCAATTATTGGAAATCACGATATATTGCAAAAACCGAGTTCAATAATTGTTTTATCATTCACGTTATTTTCTCTCACCTAAAGCAACAACTCTGGAAAAAATCGAGCTGCCATTGTCGAGGAGAACGAAAGCACTTATTCGTAGGAAGTTATCTGCAGTGACGTAGTCGTCTCTCGACCAATGAAAATCCCGGAGAAAATAACGTGAATGATAAGAATAATTATTCTCCAAGCACCTAAATGTTTTCAAATAGAGTTTTTTACAATAACAGCGTAATCTCGCAATCTGATTGGCTCTCAGCCATTGTCAATAAGAGGACAGACACATAGAATGACGAATCGCTCGCACACGGAGCCAGTGCGCACTTGAAACGGTTTTTCTTTCAAACTTTATCCTTGTTTTTGGATGTTTTTTGACTTTGTTATTGTAAAAAAGAATCGCATGCGGTTTTCCATTGTCTGTATTGACAATGGATTTGACGTCACAAAATGTTCAAAACTTTGCAGTGAAACCACTCGCGTATTTGAACATAACCACAATAGTATTACCTTGCCACTCTGGCAGACACTACGTTGACTTTTTTAGCTTCACAACTCAAATGTTCAGTGGAGAGAAAATGATAGAAATCACCCATGATATACATTATATCCTGGGTCCAAACAGATAAATAGCTGCAATGTTTGACCCCCTAATGGGATTCAAACCCACAACCAGTGATGCAACAATAATATATGCTCTGGCGGTACCAAAATAATAATGATTATCAGAGATAAGTTTAAAACTATTTTTACAATACAGTATTACAGAGATATTTGTTACTGGTCATCTATACATTGGTATATTAATGGTGGCGAATGGAGTGAGACTGTGAAATACCGCAATATTTAAAAATAAATAAAATAATAAAAATCAAGCCCAAGATTTTGGCTTGTAAACAGTATTCAGACATCATCCATCATTAGAGAGATTAGAGATACCCAGACATGTCTGAAGAATATTTTGAAATGCTTCATATTTCTCCAGACCAATCGCCACCGTTATGTTATGTGTTATTGGCCTGGTTAACATACTGTATCAATAGGGAGGTAGTGCTGTTGATGGTGTTGAAGCTGCTGTGAAGAGTCTTGAAGATAATCCAGTATTTAATGCTGGATACGGCTCTGTCTTGACTGAAGATGGCACCGTGGAAATGGATGCCATGATTATGGATGGCAAAACTTTGAATACAGGTACCATCATAGTCCACTATTCTTCAAGTGGACTAATACTGATTGTACCTTCAACAGCTATTTTTGATGAGTAATCAACAGAGAGTGATTCATTGTCAGTAACAGGACAAGATGTGATGATATGTAATTAACTGACATATGACACAATACAATACAATGCTTAATGTGAGAGATAAATCCTGCTGCAAAACAAACATTACGCTGGAATCATTTCCTCAACATGTGTAGAAACATGTTTTTGTAAACTGAAACTGTTTGTTTCCATTTGAAATGTTGTTGTTTCTATGCCATTGCAGGAGGTGTTGCAAGTGTACCTAGCGTGGCTAATCCAGTAGGCCTTGCTCGTCTAGTCATGGAAAAGACTTCCCACTGCTTGTTAGTTGCCGATGGGGCCGTCAAGTTTGCCAAAAAACAAAATGTTCCCATTTTGGAGGATCCCACAGTTCTTGTATCTAAATGGTCTAAGTTAAAGACAGGGCTTGTTAACAAGAGCACAAAACCAGACTTTGACAGCATGGTTGCAGCAACAATGAACACAGAGTCACTGAGTTCAAATCAAGATAAAAGCCTCAATGTCATCGAGCAACGTCTTTCTCAAGAGAACATGCATGATACTGTTGGAGCAGTTGCCATGGATTGCCATGGAAACATTGCATGTGCTACTTCTACTGGTATGTTAGAGAGTATGTAGTATAGTGTTCCAAGATGCAAAGGATCAAGCAATACCTTTGTTACTTACACCTTGCCTCTGCTATGCTTACATTATCTTTTCTGACATTTCAACAGGAGGCATTCCTTTCAAGATGGTAGGGCGTGTTGGTGATTCACCATTGGCTGGATCAGGAGGCTATGCCAACTCCATTGCAGGGGTTTCAACTACAGGGCATGGAGAATCTATCATAAAAACAGTTCTTGCATATGAAGTTGCAACCCAGATTGAAAATGGCTCCTCGCCTTCCCAAGCATGTGCTAACGGCATAAAGAAGATGTATGACCTAACGAAGGGCCAAGGCGGTATCATATGTATTGACAAAAGTGGAGATTTTGGGAAAGCATTCACAACGGGTGCCATGTCATGGGCTTCTCTGAAAGGTGGAATTCTAAGCCATGGTGTTTACCCTGGAGAAATGGAGCAAAAACAGGACTTTTTGGAATGAAATGCATAATTTTGGAGTCTGAATTGTTGAAGGACTGTTAATATTGTACAAACATTGAATATATAGAATGATTGGGAATTAACATGGTAAACTTTGGAACCTTGGGATCAATTAAACATTGTTATTTACATTTAAGCCATCTACGGGTACTGATATAATAGGGTAGGAAATTAGTTGATTTAATGATAATAATGATATAATAGAATGGCCCAGTTGCACAAAAGGTGAATAGCGTTATCCATTGGAGAAGTCCTATCCAACGTATAAAACTGATGCAGTTATGCAATAATTTTTATCCGTTGGATGGGACTTATCCGGTGGATAGCCGGTGGATAGCACTATTACAATGAAGTGTTGTTATTATTTAATTTTATTATTTTTAATTGAAAACCCAATGTAGTTTATCAGCACATGTTTCAGTAGGATTTTACATGAGAAATGTAAATGTCACTAAAATATACTTTTATATCATGCAGTCATTATTTTGTGCTCTGTCAATAGGGCGGGCTCTTCCCATCTCCTCCCCCCCACCAACCCCCCGTAGATCAAACCTCTTTCAGGGCGTGGCATAAACCTTTATTGAAAGTGCAAAATATCAGAGAAAACTGAAAATGAACTAAAAGAGATCTAGAAATGAGGGAGGGAGGGGTAGGGGAAGTGCTTTGTAGCAGTATACAACGTGTGAAGCGAAGTGCAAAGTCTGGGTTTTGGAAATTGTTTTGGTAGTGTGTTCCCAGGGTGTCAAGGGCCATTTCTATCGCTAAAAACTTATTGCCAAACAAACCTCGAGAAAGAACGTAACACTAGGAGTTTCAAAATGAACGACACAATCTGTCCGCGTTATTTTAATACTGTCGTGATAATTTTATATACCTATCCTAATTGGATTAAATTTGTACTTTGGAAACTGGTCTTGATCAGTGTCCTTCCTCTTCTCCCGGGTCTTCTCGATGGCACAACGCTTAGAATCCTGTGCTTTCTTTCCCCTCTCTCTCTCTTAATGATTTCCTTTATTAATCTCAGTCTTTGCGCGTTCGCACATCATTTGTTGCTGTAGCCATAGTAACAGCTACGACATATCACGATTGGTGACAGTTCAGTAACATCATTTCCGGTAGAGCAACCGGATTATATTTCACAATTTTCAAAGCTTCGCGAAAATATTTGCGGAGAAATGCACTGAACAATATCTTAGTATTTGTTCTCAACGGAATTAACAATGTGGGGTTGCATACTCAAGACGCTGTCTTACATCAGACTTCGCTTCTTCAGCATCGGATACAAAAAGAGAATTGCCATCCAAATCCTCTTGCTGTTGTTTCTTGGTGTTACAGGAGTAATGGTGAAGCCATTATTGTTTGCGAACCTCGCTGAACTGGACATGTTTAACCAGTTCAATCAGCATAGTAACTCTAGTGCTGGATGGGATAAATGGTCGAATGAAATGGCAAGAAAAGGTTATCGATCCATAGGCGATGTGTATGATCATTGTGGTAGGTATTTATACATGATTCACAGTACCATACAGTGCCGACAGTGCCATGACGTGTCTTTCGAACCGACGATGGTTATATGTCAAGCCGAACGGTGACTGGACTGTAAGACTACAGATACTCGTATAACTTATTCAAACATTTCACGACAACTTCAATTTCTTGAAGAAACTTTATTTTCAATTTGTTGTCATCTTTTGCAATACTGGCAGTTATCACGCAAGGGTGTGGGAACATTATACAGAACAGCTTGTTTGTGCATAGTAGTGCTTATAAATAGCTGGCGTGTAATGAATTTGTATTCGTATTACACTGCGCGTTTATATCACAAACAAAGCAGCAAATGTTATATTTACAGGAAGTGCAGTTTCCTCACAACAGTCATGTGATTATACCAAGCAATTCACATGACACGTGAACTTGACCGCTAAGGCGAGAGAGTGCAACGGCCGAGCGGGGACTGTGGAAGAGTCTACCTTCAGATTGGCTATAAGCACGGATACATAATGCAACGCTTATAAGTCTGTCCGGCTTGATTTGTCCGTCCGTCTGTCTGTCTATATATCTATCTGTCCGTCCGTCTCTCTATCTGTCCATCTGTCTGTCTGTCTGTCTGTCTGTCTGTCTGTCTGTCTGTCTGTCTGTCTGTCTGTCTGTCTGTCTGTCTGTCTCTCTATATATCTATCTGTCCGTCCGTCTCTCTATCTGTCCGTCTGTCTGTCTGTCTGTCTGTCTGTCTGTCTGTCTGTCTGTCTGTCTGTCTGTCTGTCTGTCTGTCTGTCCGTCCGTCCGTCATCCGTCCGTCTGTCCGTTAGCCTGCGTAGCAAGCGTTTTTTAGGCCGCGCGGAAGAGTTTTCGTTTTTAGGCCGCGCGGAAGTTGGGGCGAGAGCAAAAAGGGGAAGGAGGGGGAGGGGGAAGGTTATCTGTCAGTCTGTTTGTCTGTCTGTCCGATGTCCGTCCATCTGTCTGTGTGTGTCTGTATGTATGTCTTAGTATGTCTGTGTGTTTGTCTCTGTATATCTTGTATGTATGTTGGCATGTATGTATGTCTATCAAATATAAATTTATATTTGTAATCAGTTAATCTTTTAAAATCATGCAGCTTTCCTGAAAAGCAGTTATTTTTAATTGAAGAAATTCTAGTATAAATAAAGTTCATTCATTCATTCTGTATGTCTGTCTGTCTGTCATTTCTGTCTGTGTCTCTGTCTGTGCGTCTGTCTGTATGCATGTTTGTCCGGCTGTATGTCTGTCTGTCTGTATGCATGTTTGTCTGTGTGTCTGTCTGTCTGTATGCATGTTTGTCTGTATGTATGTTTGTCTGTTTGTCTGTCTGTCTGTATGCATGTTTGTCTGTGTGTCTGTCTGTATGCATGTTTGTCTGTATGTATGTTTGTCTGTATGTTTGTCTGTCTGTCTGCCTGTCTGTCTGTCTGTCTGTCTGTGTGTGTATGTCTGTATGTCTGTCTGCCTGTATGTCTGTCTGTGTTATCATTTAATGCAGTAATCAGTTGGATAAATACATGATTATTTGACAGATCCCAAGTCTTCTCGAACCAAAATAGGCAAAGTTCTTATTCATTTTGATAAGACATTGGGACAAGTCGTAGCGACAGCAACGGCCAACTTTACCATGCGTAAGTAACTCGTTGTTTCATGATACAAAGCCGTACTCCCTCTAACTGATTCTTGTTATCCTTTACAGCGGTGTCCCTCTAACTGATTCTTGTTATCCTTTACAACGGTGTCGCTTGATACAAAGCCGTACTCCCTCTAACTGATTCTAGTTTTCCTTTACAGCGGTGTCGCTTGATACAAAGCCGTACTCCTTCTAACTGATTCTAGTTTTCCTTTACAGCGGTGTCGCTTGATACAAAGCCGTACTCCCTCTAACTGATTCTAGTTTTCCGTTACAGCGCTGTCGCTTGATACAAAGCGGTGTCGCTTGATACTCCCTCCCTCTAACTGATTCTAGTTTTCCCCTTTATACAAAGCGGTGTCGCTTGATACAAAGCCGTACTCCCTCTAACTGATTCTAGTTTTCCTTTACAGCGGTGTCGCTTGATACAAAGCCGTTGATACAAAGTTTTCCGTATACAAAGCCGTACTCCCTCTAACTGATTCTAGTTTTACTCCTTTACAATTCTAGTTTTCCTCGCTCGATATACAAAGCCGTACTCCCTCTAACTGATTCTAGTTTTCCTTTACAGCGGTGTCGCTTGATACAAAGCCGTACTCCCTCTAACTGATTCTAGTTTTCCTTTACAACGGTGTCGCTTGATACAAAGCCGTACTCCCTCTAACTGATTCTAGTTTTCCTCCTTTACAGCGGTGTCGCTTGATACAAAGCCGTACTCCCTCTAAGTTTTCCTTTACAGATTCTAGTTTTCCTTTACAAAGCGGTGATCGCTTGATACAAAGCCGTACTCCCTCTAACTTCTAGTTTTCCTTTAGTTATTGATACCCGTTTCTAACAGCGGTGTCGCTTGATACAAAGCCGTACTCCCTCTAACTGATTCTAGTTTTTCCTTTACAGCGGTGTCGCTTGATACAAAGCCGTACTCCCTCTAACTGATTCTAGTTTTCCTTTACAACGGTGTCGCTTGATACAAAGCCGTACTCCCTCTAACTGATTCTAGTTATCCTTTACAACGGTGTCGCTTGATACAAAGCCGTACTCCCTCTAACTGATTCTAGTTTTCCTTTACAACGGTGTCGCTTGATACAAAGCCGTACTCCCTCTAACTGATTCTAGATTTTTTTCCGTTACAGCGGTGTCGCTCGCTTGATACACAAGCCGTACTCCCTCTAACTGATTCTAGTTTTCCTTTACAGCGGTGTCGCTTGATACTGTTAGGGGACCCCTTAATCGGCGCGTAGGCAAGCACGACAGTCAGGATCGGTTCTTTTGGTTTATTACAAGTTGCCCATAAAATACAATGTTAGTCACTCCGACGCTGCTTCTAGATCAACTACACTGTTCCTAATGAGTGAATTCCTTTTATAATGTTTAGCCAGACATGCCACAACGGGACGAGTGTTTTGGTTAAGTCAATCAGGTTGGACGGCGCCTTTTCCAACGTGATTGGTTGAATGATAAAACATGCCAATCTAACAAAATAGTGGCCAACACAAAGATATCGGCTAACGCATTACTCGAGGAATGCCAAGGCTAAACTATCACGTGACATATCCCTTTTTGACATTGTTGGAAATGATACGTAGTTTTAAATATTACAAGTATTCAATAACTTTCCTAGGAGAAACGTGAACGTAAAAGTCGGCCTGCACTTGACGTATATATTACACTATACAAGCGGATATTATGCTTACACGAGATGTTGCCGAATCTACTCTGCATGTATGTGTCAACAAAAGTCATAAAGAACTAACGCTTAAATCCAGCAAAAGCTAGTTGAAGAAATGCAATAAACTGGTTCTTGAAAAAAAAGAAAAACTTAAAAAAAATACACAACAACAACAAAAAACAATACTAGGACAGCACGCGCAAGTACGTCAACAAGTCAAGAAGACATATATTTCAATAGAATACACATGCAATACCGTATTACATATATGACTTGGAAAGCAAACTGATGAAAAAGCCACATAGCAAATGTTAAAGATTAAAGTGAGTCTCGACGAGCGAAAAGAGTCAATTAAAAGAAGAAGTACACAACCAAGCACGCCGCAAATGGGACAGTCTTCGTACGTCACATCGAAACAACGAGTCCAAAGCGAATGCGGACACTCATCAAGTAAATATGTTGAAACAAGAAGTAACAAACAGCCACAACCGCAGGACTCCATGTATTGTAATGACTGTTGTTAATACCAACACGTATAAATAATTTACTTTCAATTTTTCTCTACCTAGCTCCCAGGTGCACCAGGAGATGCACCAATCTAACCGGGGGGGGGGGGGGGGGGGGGGGGCATGTCATGCCACGCTTTTCAGCAGATATATTATTTATTACATTTTCACGAATTACGTCTTGCTCAGCCAATTTAGGAAACAGGGGAATACCCGAATCATAGCTCAGTGACCTTGTGTCAGTGTATTTAGTCTAACAGCTAAGTGGTAACGTATACGAAGATGAATGTCTTCATTTTGCTTAGGTTGCACTTCCAGATTCAGTAATGAACGTTCATTAAAGATAGTTTATACAAATTTCAGTCTGTCACGTGAGTATGTTGTACTTGTTAAGCTTGTGTTTGCTGGTTCCAATCGTGTTTCTCTTTGTCTTTGTGTTTCAGGGTATTGTAGGCCTGTTGGTCTAGAAACTCAATATAATAGTTCACGTTAAACACTTCCTCATTTTCTCAGTCTAGTTCAGTTTCTTAGCTTCAGTTTAGAAAAGTATAGATCGTATCTCCGATATCAATACAGTTTTAGTGATTTCTTCGACGTTTGACTGATTGTTGGCTTGATAACTTTTTAATCGTGGCATACATACAATCCGTCTCAGTGTTTCATTTCCTCACTTCAATTTCAAATATTCTGTAAATTTCAGTTCTTTGCAGAGTCAAATCGGTCAGTAATGAATAGTGAGTGACAGTCGTACATTTTCTGTTCATAAATTAACCACTGTTCAACTTAATTTCTTTCCTCAGTGTACACTTGTTAACTTCCATAAATGTTGTCCGTAGGCTATTGGTGCCCCCCCCCCCCCCCCCCCCCCCCCCCCCCCCCCCCCCCCCCCCCCCCCCGGGGCTATTGGTAACTTCGGCTTGTTGACGGTAACCATTTGCAGCGCTGTGTCAGCTTTTCTTCTTCTTTTTTTTGGTCGGCGTTATTATTATGTGTATCCGGCTACAGAATTCGTTACTGCTTACACTCCAGCGGAAACTCAGCTTTTATAATTATAAGTTATGTTGTTATTGGACATAAGTTAGAAACATTCCTTTAGATGGAAGCAATAGTTGTGTTCTTATTAGTATTTTGTTGTTGAATCTAACGACGATTTTACATTAACGATTATTAATAAACATTATTGAGAACATAACATAAGACAATTCACTCACAGAACGCCTTCCAAACTAATTTGCGCTTTTCCAAAATAAATAAAAAACGTTTATTCTCCTTAAATATCATTGAAAATATAATATTTCCGTTGTGAAGTACTATAACCTCAACGAAAAAATAAACGATCCGTAACATTTCATTGAATACTGACTACAGAAATTTTGTTTCTGATGAAAAACACAGAATCGTTATGACATTCCGAGTATTTCAGCCCATTCACTAGGTTCACTAAAAGGGTCCGAATTTCGGACCCTTTTGATTGCTCCGAGTATTTCAGTCTATTTACTAGGTTCACTAAAGGGGTCCGAATTTCGGACCCTTTTGATAGCTCCGAGTATTTCAGCCCTTTCACTAGGTTCACTAAAGGGGTCCGAATTTCGGACCCTTTTGATAGCTCCGAGTATTTCAGCCCTTTCACTAGGTTCACCCTTTTGGTTGTTGCGAGTATTTCCGCCCATTCACTTTCTGCAGAAATTCTGCAGCCCTTTTGTAAACCATTTAATTTTAAAAATACAACACTGAAATACATAAAAGAATGATACAAAGTTTGTCACTGACCAGGATTTGCAGTTGTACATTGCGTTTGTTTGCAGTTTATTTACACTTGATAGTACACATTAGTTACTGAAAATCAACTGGGCTAGCTGAGCTGAAAATGTTTTCAGAAATTTCTGAGTACATTTGCTCTATTATTAGTAGAAACCAACTGGCTACATTTGCTCTTATTCTATAAGTAAAGTTTATAGAAATTAACTTCGACGAAAACGTCATATACATACATTAAATAGAGGTTATTACACGGATAGCGTTTTTTCTCTTATTTTCTACACATATCATATATTTAAAAACTTGTTATGTGTTTCCCTATTTACTTTATAAATATTTTTCTCTCATATTTTAGTGTGGTTTCTTTTCCAATGAACCGCCGCAACAACATTCTAACACTCATGGTCGAAACCGGTTTGTGAAACCGCGCGCACGGTAGTATATTCATAATGAATACGCATATAAGGTATTAACTAATCAAAAGCACAGAGCTATGTCTTAAGCAATGATAGAACCGTTTCAATGAAATAAACTGAGTAACTTGCGAATTATCTAGACAAATTCTGTAGTAAATTATTAGTTTGATTAGTTAATTATTAGTAAACATGAACCGTACGCGTCGTTTTTAAAACTGGCTTTGTAAGTCCTTACGGCATTTCGGCGTTCTCTTTCTTTGCCTCTCTTACACTAGTGTCGTAAGCTTCTCCTCGATGTTGCTACTTCTGAATAAAGACAGATCAATCTGTTCAGTTTAGTTCATTGGTATAAAGTGAGTGATTTGACCGGACATCAACGACCGGCGTATGCCGGTCGTTGCAAGCACTAAATCAGAGCCGGTTGCGTTTGAAGTTCTTTACGATGTTACACACTCTCGTGCTAGGTTAACACTTCTTTGATTTAAAAAGCAAATCGAATGTTGGTTCCTCGGTCAGATAATTGGAGCGTCATGTGTCATGTTTGACGGTAACTTCATTTTAAAACAAGGATTCTGGTTAACATATATACTTGCTGGTATCAATTGCAAATTAATTCACAAGGCCATCGTATCACGGTTCAACGTGGTTTTAGTCACATATTTCTTGGTATTTTCTGTCCATTTCCAGTTTAGCTTTCTATTGTCACACGAAGATCCTGTATAAAGGCGTTGTTAATAATTGGAGAGTTTTTACCACGTAGTCTCAAGCGTGCACAGAATTATCGATGTTCATTCTGCATATATCTCTAGCTTGCTTATAAAAGTGTCAGTATTAGTCGTTAAATAAATTGCGACGTTTTTCTTTTAGAATTGACGTTCAGTTGGTTTTGATCTTCTGTAGTACTATAGTATATACTGCATTAACGCTCGGTTATGTTCCATCCATTCCACGATTGTTTCTGGTTCGACAATATTTAACTGGTTTAGCATTAGTATTGGAACTGCATTGTCATTATGTTGAATAACGTTTTGTTAAAATCTGCTTTCGCTGTTTTCAGACCACTAGTCAGTAGTGCTTACTTGGAATTAACAAATCGCAAGCGGTTTTCCATTGTCTGTACTCTTATTGACAAGATTTGACGTCACAAAATGTTCAAAACTCAAGTGGAACCACGAGCGTAGCGAGTGGTTTCACTGCAAAGTTTTGAACATTTTGTGACGTCAAATCCATTGTCAATAAGAGTACAGACAATGGAAAACCGCTTGCGATTTCTTTTTTACAATAACAAAGTCCAAAAACATCCAAAAACAACGATAAAGTTTGAAAGAAAAACCGTTTCAAGCGCGCGCTGGCTTCGTGCGCGAGCGATTCGTCATTGCATGTGTCTGTACTCTTATTGACAATGGCTGAGAGCCAATCAGATTGCGAGATTACGCTAGGTTATTGTAAAATGCTTCATTCCGCTTTCCTGCTTTGATTGTTTGCGTCTGTGGGTGTAAAAACGGAGAATTAACGGATCGTATCGTTTCCTCGTTTCCTTAATTATTCATCACATACATGGTAACATTGTCAGTTTCTATAAAAGGATAATAAAGTAGAGCGAGAATAACAACTTAACAAGAAACACCTGAAGTTTTCGGAATTAAAGTGAGAGTTCCATCAAGAATATCAAAGTTACAAATTAAAAAAAACAAATTGACCCAGAAAATCTCTACCAAGATTACATCATAATGCAAGTTTTTAATAACCACTGCAGAGAGATTGAAAACATTATCCTGTATGTTAAGGGTAATATCACTTTCACCAAGAACATATAGAGGTTCACAAGTTTCTACAGCCATAGCACGACTACAGCGAGACAACACATGATAACGCTTTAGCTTCTGCCAAAGGTTTCCACTTAAAGTTGTCACAGCAGATCCTGTATCAACAAGTACTTTCACATCTACGCCACCAATGTTGCCTTGCAATGTTGAATTGCTTGGGTTTGCAATCAGTTTAATGACACTGCTGTGAATGACCCTGCTTCCTGGAGCCGGGATTTCACTTTGTTCTTGTTTTGTCTTTGTGTTTTCTTCTTTAGTTTGTTCACTAATTTCTGGCTTAGTCTTACAATCACCTTGAACTAGAAAATGTTTAGAGCTCATTACAGAATCTTGTTTTTCGGAAACTTCAGGCTTGCCAATAGTACAATGTTCTGAACTCTGCTGCGCATGCGGTTCTTGTACAATATTTTGAACATCTAAAGACTTCAAGTACAATTCTTCTCTGACAGATAATTTACAGTCTTTGTAATTTGACTTTAAATTATTATCTTGCCGTGTCACTGTTGTGGTGTCATTGGCTTTATTGAGAACATTACTTTCTCGTCGATACTCTTGTGCTTTAACCTTAACGATTTTTTTCGGAATCGAATCGTTGTAGTTCCTTTTATTGCTAGCGCTGTAAAGTGTTCTTACGACAGGGAATCCCTCGCATAGATGCTGTTTGGACATCATTTCAACTTCTTTTTCAGGGACGTTTCGTGTACCGTCCAAATTTCCATTTTGATATGTATTCTCTTTGCGTTTATTAGACTGAACTTGTTGCGCATTCTGGCCTTCTTGACTGAGTACTGAATTAGGATGCGGTTGTGAAACTTTTTTTGGTGAATTAGTTTCTTGACTGCTATTTTCTTTGTTCTGATTTTTATCATGACTAGAAGTTTGAGTATTCTTCCTTCGTTTCCTTTTTCGTTTTCGACGACGAACTGTGGAATTAAAGAGTTGTTCACCTTGTTGTGGCTGGACATCATTACCTTGAACTACAGTCTGATTAGTGCACGTTTCAGTTTGCTGTTCCTTAGGGATATCTGGCTTACTTAAGGTTTTCTTAGTCTCACTAAGTTTCTCTTTATTTTCAGTTGCTTCACTCGATTGAACACATAAGTCTGTTTTCTTACTTTGTTTGTCTTTCGATTTCCTTCTTTTTTCTTTATGTTTGACATTTTCAAGTGATCTTTCCTTTTGTTTTGGCTCCTTTTTAACAATAGCATTGATCTTTAATCTTTCTGTTTTGTGGAAGGCTCTGCAAATTGTAGGTATTTTCATCATATTCAAATTCGTTTCCGTCAATGCATGTTGGTATACAATCTTGCGGCTTAACGTTCTGTTCATGTGTAGGCATTCTATGGGTATAAGTAGCAGGCAAGTTGAACTGGTTTTGGTTCTGTCTTTGCAGAAACCAGCAGTTGCACATCGCGTGCCCACTTTTACAGCAATAACCACATACCACTCTATGATTAGACATTATTTTCACCTTAGGATCATTTCTTTGGCGAATTGCTTGTTCTTTTCTCAAAGATTGTTTGATATCGTGATGAACATAATGATTTGACTGATAGGTTTGCAGGTTGTCTCCAAATTGAGTCCGGTGAGAAGGATCTTCAGTATAATTACATGAGCTAAAATCACTATCAGCATTAGGAGGTATAACTGATACATTTCTGCTTAACTCCATCTTGACCTGTTCTCAGTAAGACTTGTTGTTCCAGATTTGCTTTTTGACTTTCAGTATCTACAGTGTGGGAACATTTTCGTTCTCTGGTTATGGTCTGCAAAGCAAATTCTTTTAGCCTAGCATATTTTTCTGCCTCTTCAAAAGTTTCTGGCGCTTGTAACAGGACATATTCTTTGATTTCTAAGCGGAGACCTTTTAAAAGATGATGCATCCATTCTGACTGTATAAGATTTAATCTACTACAACATTGTCTGACTTCTGCAATATAATCATCGACTCCTTGATCTTTACATTGCTTTATTTCATCCAGCTGTGTCCTTAGTCTTAGATAATAATAGCTTGGTACATACTGTTTTAGAAGCGCCTCTTTCAATTCTTGAAGATTGATTTCATATCTCAGGCTGGACAAGGACTTAAACCAGATGCTAGCATTTCCTTTTAGAAAAAACGGTAGAACCAGAGCTTGTTTCTCATCACTTAATTCATCAAAAATGTTGCAGCACGGCTAAAGTCTCTAAGGAATTGATTAACATCTTCTGATTCACTGCCACCAAAGGAAGGAAAACTGACGATATTTACTGGTCTGAACGGCGTTTCGATGAAGCTGTGATGCAATGGGTCCATTTTGACTTCTTTTCAGTATTATCGAATTTAAGAGTTACGATTAGTACGATTCAGTTAGATTTATCAGATAGTTTGAAACGTTAACGCATTATATTAGTTGATATAACTTACTAAAAAGAACAACGGTAATGTTTGTGAATGTTACGAAAAACACGGTTATTTGAAAGATAAAGCAATGAAACGTAGGATTTGCGAATTATTAAACTTTGAAACCGTTTGGAACAATAAAATAAATTTGCCAGGTATACTAAAATAGGAAACTGATTGTCTTACTTATACACTCAAAACGTATTTACAAGAAAACTAAATAATTTATGGCGTTAATTTAAGGAATTACATGTACACTATAATGATTAAAATTACTAATATCGCAAGAATCGAAAGAAAAGTGGATTATGATTACTGGCTGAGTTTCATAGAGAAATAAGCACTAACTCACTCACTGCAACCGCACAGCACATCATAATGTTATAAAGACCTACGAACCTTCAACTCTTGAGATAGGGCTCGCTTGAATAGTCCAGGAGTTTGAGTTCTCCACCAATGTTAGGGGACCCCTTAGTCGGCGCGTAGGCAAGCACGACAGTCAGGATCGGTTCTTCTGGTTTATTACAAGTTGCCCATAAAATACAATGTTAGTCACTCCGACGCTGCTTCTAGATCAACTACACTGTTCCTAATGAGTGAATTCCTTTTATAATGCTTCGCCAGACATGCCACAACGGGACGAGTGTTTTGGTTAACTCAATCAGGTTGGACGGCGCCTTTTCCAACGTGATTGGTTGAATGATAAACTAGACGCTCTTCTAGCGTGAAGTCGGGCTTCTAACTGAAATGTAGCCTATTTGAACTAAATATAGATATCTTAGTGCGATCGTTGCGTGACTCGGTAGAAGATCCTTTCCCGGGGGGGGGGGGGGGGGGGGGGGGGGGGGGGGGGGGGGGGGGGGGGGGGGGGGGGGGGGGGGGGGGGGGGGGGGGGGGGGGGGGGGTACTCCCTTTGTCCAAGTGGTAGGGGTGATCGGCGGTCGGTTTTGAAAACGACCCCAAAAGGTACGCATAAATTAAAAGAGCTCTTGAAGCCATGTACGCCATGACCATATATGGCGAAAAAAGTGATTGTGCTGATATCGTTTAATCAGTGCCTGGACAATATCTTTCTTCTGTTCTTTCAATTGATCCTAAAAGGTACGGACTCAAGGACCGCCGATCACCCCTACCACTTGGACAAAGGGAGTACCCCCCCCCTCCCCCCCCCCCGGATCCTTTCCTTGCAATTTCAGTACTGATTTCGCAAACTCAGCGAATCATGAATGACGATGACATAGTTTATTTGGTACCATAAATATATCCATACAAATACAAATAGCGTATACACCTAATTGCAGAAAGGTTGTCCCGGAAAAGCACATTTACACATTTGCACATTTACACATTTGCACATTCGCAACATCACGTGTATATTTGTTTTGCGCAAGTGGAACCCAGAGTCAATAGATTCAGTAGAAGTATACTGCCATAAGAATGCTGCGGCCTTATACAGAAGATTTCAGGTGGTAGTTGTATTTCAGCGCTTGTAAAAGTGCAAATGTGTAAATGAGCAAATGTGTAAATGGTGTAAATGTGCTTTTCCGAAGTGGACAACCTTTCTGCAATTAGGTGTACATAAACTAGACATCGCAGAGTGATTAAACAGTGTTTGGATGAAGTGTAAATATGGGTTTAGGTATCTCGGCTCGGTGTCCGGCGAAAACCTCACAACTATTCTCTTCACTGCATGCATGTATCATCAACTGACTCACTTCGATTCGTTATAAGTTCTGAAGATCTCTAAACCCTTTGCAGTACTAGTAATGGATTGATAAATCCATATCTCTATGAATTATTGTGGTTATTTTGAAAACAATACGACATACCAGCTGTAATCCTGTAACCTTCCTCCCGAACTGCTAACAAGGTTTGTGAAGAAACCATGTTGTTTACGGAGCCTTTGGTGATTATGGATGACTCGGTAGAACATGCTTTCTTTGTAAAATCGATTTCACAAACTCAGCGAATCATAGAAATGACAATGACAATAGTTTATTTGGTGCCATAAATATATCCATACCAAATACAAATATAAGCTTAAATAAACTAGACATCGTAGCGTGACTCGGCGAACAATCATACACAATATTTCCTGCCGATTCTGGGCATTCAAATCAGTGATTTACTTATACAACAATTTCAAAATTCAGCAAAATAAAGATCTATCAGTGTTATAAGCTTACCACAACACACAATTACAGCGGTACAAAGTATAGAAGACATTTGACTTCGTTTAGATTTCAATCTTGATACTCATGTGTGATATTGATATCATATTTATCTTCTTCTAACTTCTCGCATTTTGCTTTGATCCCCATTATTTCATCATTTAACTCAACATGTGAAGTCATTTGAGCGATATTTGAGTTGTTTTGAGCAATATTTGTTTGTGAAGAATGGCTCATGTTGATCAGAGCCTTCGGTAATTATCTGAGCGGCCAGCACAGGGCGCATGCGCTGTAGAACCCAGTTTGCGATCTGAAGCCAAAGAAGAATACGAACGAATCTCATTTTTAGAGTCGGGTCTTCCACAGGAAGCCCGACTAATAAAACATGCCAATCTAACAAAATAGTGGCCAACACAAACTGATATCGGCTAACGCATTACTCGAGGAATGCCAAGGCTAAACTATCACGTGACATTTCCCTTTTTGACATTCAGTTGGAAATGAAACGTAGTTTTAAATATTACAAGTATTCAATAACTTTCCTAGGAGAAACGTGAACGTAAAAGTCGGCCTGCACTTGACGTATATATTACACTATCTTTGAACGTACGTTCATCACTGAATCTGGAAGTGCAACCTAAGCAAAATGAAGACATTCATCTTCGTATACGTTACCACTTAGCTGTTAGACTAAACACACTGACACAAGGTCACTGAGCTATGATTCGGGTATTCCCCTGTTTCCTAAATTGGCTGAGCAAGACGTAATTCGTGAAAATGTAATAAATAATATATCTGCTGAAAAGCGTGGCATGACAATACAAAGCCGTACTCCCTCTAACTGATTCTAGTTTTCCTTTATGTACAGCGGTGTCGCTTGATACAAAGCCGTACTCCCTCTAACTGATTCTAGTTTTCCGTTACAGCGGTGTCGCTTGATACAAAGCCGTACTCCCTCTAACTGATTCTAGTTATCCTTTACAGCGGTGTCGCTTGATACAAAGCCGTACTCCCTCTAACTGATTCTAGTTATCCTTTACAACGGTGTCGCTTGATACAAAGCCGTACTCCCTCTAACTGATTCTAGGTTTCCTTTACAGCGGTGTCGCTTGATACAAAGCCGTACTCCCTCTAACTGATTCTAGTTTTCCTTTACAGCGGTGTCGCTTGATACAAAGCCGTACTCCCTCTAACTGATTCTAGTTATCCTTTACAACGGTGTCGCTTGATACAAAGCCGTACTCCCTCTAACTGATTCTAGTTTTCCTTTACAGCGGTGTCGCTTGATACAAAGCCGTACTCCCTCTAACTGATTCTAGTTTTCCTTTACAGCGGTGTCGCTTGATACAAAGCCGTATTCCCTCTAACTGATTCTAGTTTTCCTTTACAGCGGTGTCGCTCGATAAAGGCACAGTCCATATCATTGCGCAATACCATGGACAAACTCTATTTGATAAGAAGTACGACTTATGTAAGACTGATGTAGATACCTTCAAGTGCCCCCTCACTAAAGGTATGTATTACCGACCAAGTATTAACACAGGTAACCCAACAATTCTTCTGAGTGTTCTACCGCTGACAAATATCTTTACTCAGACGAGATGGATAGGGTGGGTCCTGTGGTTACATCCAGGTACAATCATTAATCTTTACATCAGAATGACTAGCTGGAATTACCAATGAGGGTATATATCATGTAATTTCAAAACTATATGATTAATAAATATAGAAAACGTTGTCCATTTACAAAATACAAAATAGTAAATAGTAAAAAGGAAACAATGAGCCAGAGTTCTGCTTGACTGCTTTTGTTTCTCTAATTAATTCCTTTCTACTATTTACTATTTTGTATTTTGTAAATGGACAACGTTTTTGAAAACAGGTGTATGATAAAAATGTGAAGTTTGGAAAAGATCGCTTCACAAATTGCGAAGATATGAATTTTCAAAAATCGTAATTCGCAATTTGTGAAGCGATCTTTTCCAAATTTCTGATAAAATGGCTGATTTTTTCTTCACTTTTTAGGGCAACGAATGCGCGTCTACGAAACTTTCAAGTTACCAAAGTATATCCCTAAGGTGAATCACGTTGTTATTTAGCTCGTATAGAATTACCCTGGTTCCAGAGGCTTTGTTAAGCACTATAATACGATGTACGCCGGCCGCATATCGTATTATAGAGCTTAACAAAGCCTCTGGAACCAGGGTAGTATAGAATATAATTTAGATGGAAAATCACTTCAAGAAATGCTAAAACTGTGGGTGTGGCACTGGCTACATTATGGAATATACAATCATTTTAATGTCAAACGTTATCTTATATTGATAGATTCCTTGCTTGCCTTTCTTGAAAACGAAATTATAAAACCGTGCATATTTGTATTTACTGGAAGCTATTACAGTGTAAAACTATAGGAGAGGAGCGTGGGTGCTCGCGACATCCTTCGCACACACCGAACTGAGCGTTTTCGAGATCTTCATATTTTTGGTGGCGCAGTTTGGAGGCTTTTCGAGAAACACGCCTGAGTTTGATCGATTTTACGACGGGAAACCATTTCAACAGCCAACAACACATTTTAACATAGCGAAATAAAACATCTAGGAAACCGTATGCATGTATAATCTTGACATCTCGTCAAGTTACTAACTCTCCTTTTAACTTCAGGGACGATATACTTCGTTTGCGAAGGTCACCAATCAAGAAAATGTTTGCTTCATCGTCGCAGAATCTGATTTAAAAGTTTGAAGACTTTGTTCTTCCTTGTGGCGTGGCTTACAAGAGTTCTGGAATCCTAATGTTCGTATTAAAAGCATTTAAAGCTGGATCGCCGCCACCACGGTTTCGCCAAAACGACAAATGATTACGAAGTTTGCTCGCGAACCTTTTGTCGTCTTTGCGTCGGAGGACCGTCGGAGAACGGTCGGAAACCAGGAATGCTATCTAGTGCCAGTTTTTCAGTGATAATGACTGCATGACCAATCTCATGCTTACAACCGCACTAGTGAAGTAAATGGCGCACATTCGTAGTTATATATTATATATATACTACAAATTACTGGATATGGTTGAATACTGGAATCCCCGAGTCGAACTTTGCCTCCAGTCAGTCAGACAATAATAATTATTGCGAAGTGAGAGTTGCCTGCGGGGGAGGCTAACCCTAGCCCAATATGTCGTTATGATATAGGAAAACGTTAAAAAAGTTAGATTAACTAATTATAAAGCCATGTTGTAATGGATATAATTTAAGAAAATTGTTATTATTTTCAACTGGGACACAGTGTTGGGACATGTTTAACAAAAACTGCAAGAATTTATTACATGCGAAGTCATCATGGACTACCGGAAATAGCGCTATATAAATAAATAAATATTATTATTATTATCGTATGCATCTGAGGGAATAAAGTGTAAGTTCTAGTGGACATGGAGGTGTAATGAATCAACCCCAATATTACAGTACAGGCATTCTGCAGCACTAAACCACATACACGACACAAACTATACGGCTACTGCATGCACCCTATCACGAGTACTACACCCTCAGTGGCACATAACTGTACAGGATATATATGGAAGTACCACATCCTAATAATCCAGTGGTACATACCTGTACAGGATATATATGGAAGTACCACACCCTAATAATCCAGTGGTACATACCTGTACAGGATATATATGGAAGTACCACATCCTAATAATCCAGTGGTACATACCTGTACAGGATATATATGGAAGTACCACACCCTAATAATCCAGTGGTACATACCTGTACAGGATATATATGGAAGTACCACACCCTAATAATCCAGTGGTACATACCTGTACAGGATATATATGGAAGTACCACACTCTAATAATCCAGTGGTACATACCTGTACGCAGGATATATATGGAAGTACCACACCCTAATAATCCAGTGGCACATACCTGTACAGGATATATATGGAAGTACCACACCCTAATAATCCAGTGGTACATACCTGTACAGGATATATATGGAAGTACCACACTCTAATAATCCAGTGTGGTACATACCTGTACAGGATATATATGGAAGTACCACACCCTAATAATCCAGTGGTACATACCTGTACAGGATATATATGGAAGTACCATACTCTAATAATCCAGTGGTACATACCTGTACGCAGGATATATATGGAAGTACCACACCCTAATAATCCAGTGGCACATACCTGTACAGGATATATATGGAAGTACCACACCCTAATAATCCAGTGGTACATACCTGTACAGGATATATATGGAAGTACCACACTCTAATAATCCAGTGGTACATACCTGTACAGGATATATATGGAAGTACCACACTCTAATAATCCAGTGGTACATACCTGTACAGGATATATATGGAAGTACCACATCCTAATAATCCAGTGGTACATACCTGTACAGGATATATATGGAAGTACCACACCCTAATAATCCAGTGGTACATACTTGTACAGGATATATATGGAAGTACCACACCCTAATAACCCAGTGGTACATACCTGTACAGGATATATATGGAAGTACCACACCCTAATAATCCAGTGGTACATACCTGTACAGGATATATATGGAAGTACCACCCCCTAATAATCCAGTGGTACATACCTGTACAGGATATATATGGAAGTACCACACCCTAATAATCCAGTGGTACATACCTGTACAGGATATATATGGAAGTACCACACCCTAATAATCCAGTGGTACATACCTGTACAGGATATATATGGAAGTACCACACCCTAATAATCCAGTGGTACATACCTGTACAGGATATATATGGAAGTACCACACCCTAATAATCCAGTGGTACATACCTGTACAGGATATATATGGAAGTACCACACCCTAATAATCCAGTGGTACATACCTGTACAGGATATATATGGAAGTACCACACTCTAATAATCCAGTGGTACATACCTGTACAGGATATATATGGAAGTACCACACCCTAATAATCCAGTGGTACATACCTGTACAGGATATATATGGAAGTACCATACTCTAATAATCCAGTGGTACATACCTGTACGCAGGATATATATGGAAGTACCACACCCTAATAATCCAGTGGCACATACCTGTACAGGATATATATGGAAGTACCACACCCTAATAATCCAGTGGTACATACCTGTACAGGATATATATATGGAAGTACCACACTCTAATAATCCAGTGGTACATACCTGTACAGGATATATATGGAAGTACCACACTCTAATAATCCAGTGGTACATACCTGTACAGGATATATATGGAAGTACCACATCCTAATAATCCAGTGGTACATACCTGTACAGGATATATATGGAAGTACCACACCCTAATAATCCAGTGGTACATACTTGTACAGGATATATATGGAAGTACCACACCCTAATAACCCAGTGGCACATACCTGTACAGGATATATATGGAAGTACCACACCCTAATAATCCAGTGGTACATACCTGTACAGGATATATATGGAAGTACCACCCCCTAATAATCCAGTGGTACATACCTGTACAGGATATATATGGAAGTACCACACCCTAATAATCCAGTGGTACATACCTGTACAGGATATATATGGAAGTACCACACCCTAATAATCCAGTGGTACATACCTGTACAGGATATATATGGAAGTACCACACCCTAATAATCCAGTGGTACATACCTGTACAGGATATATATGGAAGTACCACACCCTAATAATCCAGTGGTACATACCTGTACAGGATATATATGGAAGTACCACATCCTAATAATCCAGTGGTACATACCTGTACAGGATATATATGGAAGTACCACACCCTAATAATCCAGTGGCACATACCTGTACAGGATATATATGGAAGTACCACACCCTAATAATCCAGTGGTACATACCTGTACAGGATATATATGGAAGTACCACATCCTAATAATCCAGTGGTACATACCTGTACAGGATATATATGGAAGTACCACACCCTAATAATCCAGTGGTACATACCTGTACAGGATATATATGGAAGTACCACATCCTAATAATCCAGTGGTACATACCTGTACAGGATATATATGGAAGTACCACACCCTAATAATCCAGTGGTACATACCTGTACAGGATATATATGGAAGTACCACACCCTAATAATCCAGTGGTACATACCTGTACAGGATATATATGGAAGTACCACACCCTAATAATCCAGTGGTACATACCTGTACAGGATATATATGGAAGTACCACCCCCTAATAATCCAGTGGTACATACCTGTACAGGATATATATGGAAGTACCACACCCTAATAATCCAGTGGTACATACCTGTACAGGATATATATGGAAGTACCACACCCTAATAATCCAGTGGTACATACCTGTACAGGATATATATGGAAGTACCACACCCTAATAATCCAGTGGTACATACCTGTACAGGATATATATGGAAGTACCACATCCTAATAATCCAGTGGTACATACCTGTACAGGATATATATGGAAGTACCACACCCTAATAATCCAGTGGCACATACCTGTACAGGATATATATGGAAGTACCACACCCTAATAATCCAGTGGTACATACCTGTACAGGATATATATGGAAGTACCACATCCTAATAATCCAGTGGTACATACCTGTACAGGATATATATGGAAGTACCACACCCTAATAATCCAGTGGTACATACCTGTACAGGATATATATGGAAGTACCACATCCTAATAATCCAGTGGTACATACCTGTACAGGATATATATGGAAGTACCACACTCTAATAATCCAGTGGCACATACCTGTACAGGATATATATGGAAGTACCACACCCTAATAATCCAGTGGTACATACCTGTACAGGATATATATGGAAGTACCACACTCTAATAATCCAGTGGTACATACCTGTACAGGATATATATGGAAGTACCACACCCTAATAATCCAGTGGTACATACCTGTACAGGATATATATGGAAGTACCACACCCTAATAATCCAGTGGTACATACCTGTACAGGATATATATGGAAGTACCACATCCTAATAATCCAGTGGTACATACCTGTACAGGATATATATGGAAGTACCACACTCTAATAATCCAGTGGCACATACCTGTACAGGATATATATGGAAGTACCACACCCTAATAATCCAGTGGTACATACCTGTACAGGATATATATGGAAGTACCACACTCTAATAATCCAGTGGCACATACCTGTACAGGATATATATGGAAGTACCACACCCTAATAATCCAGTGGTACATACCTGTACAGGATATATATGGAAGTACCACATCCTAATAATCCAGTGGTACATACCTGTACAGGATATATATGGAAGTACCACACCCTAATAATCCAGTGGTACATACCTGTACAGGATATATATGGAAGTACCACATCCTAATAATCCAGTGGTACATACCTGTACAGGATATATATGGAAGTACCACACCCTAATAATCCAGTGGTACATACCTGTACAGGATATATATGGAAGTACCACACCCTAATAATCCAGTGGTACATACCTGTACAGGATATATATGGAAGTACCACACCCTAATAATCCAGTGGTACATACCTGTACAGGATATATATGGAAGTACCACCCCCTAATAATCCAGTGGTACATACCTGTACAGGATATATATGGAAGTACCACACCCTAATAATCCAGTGGTACATACCTGTACAGGATATATATGGAAGTACCACACCCTAATAATCCAGTGGTACATACCTGTACAGGATATATATGGAAGTACCACACCCTAATAATCCAGTGGTACATACCTGTACAGGATATATATGGAAGTACCACATCCTAATAATCCAGTGGTACATACCTGTACAGGATATATATGGAAGTACCACACCCTAATAATCCAGTGGCACATACCTGTACAGGATATATATGGAAGTACCACACCCTAATAATCCAGTGGTACATACCTGTACAGGATATATATGGAAGTACCACATCCTAATAATCCAGTGGTACATACCTGTACAGGATATATATGGAAGTACCACACCCCCTATAATCCAGTGGTACATACCTGTACAGGATATATATGGAAGTACCACATCCTAATAATCCAGTGGTACATACCTGTACAGGATATATATGGAAGTACCACACTCTAATAATCCAGTGGCACATACCTGTACAGGATATATATGGAAGTACCACACCCTAATAATCCAGTGGTACATACCTGTACAGGATATATATGGAAGTACCACACTCTAATAATCCAGTGGTACATACCTGTACAGGATATATATGGAAGTACCACACCCTAATAATCCAGTGGTACATACCTGTACAGGATATATATGGAAGTACCACACCCTAATAATCCAGTGGTACATACCTGTACAGGATATATATGGAAGTACCACATCCTAATAATCCAGTGGTACATACCTGTACAGGATATATATGGAAGTACCACACTCTAATAATCCAGTGGCACATACCTGTACAGGATATATATGGAAGTACCACACCCTAATAATCCAGTGGTACATACCTGTACAGGATATATATGGAAGTACCACACTCTAATAATCCAGTGGTACATACCTGTACAGGATATATATGGAAGTACCACACCCTAATAATCCAGTGGTACATACCTGTACAGGATATATATGGAAGTACCACACTCTAATAATCCAGTGGTACATACCTGTACAGGATATATATGGAAGTACCACACCCCCTAATCATCCAGTGGTACATACCTGTACAGGATATATATGGAAGTACCACACCCTAATAATCCAGTGGTACATACCTGTACAGGATATATATGGAAGTACCACACCCTAATAATCCAGTGGTACATACCTGTACAGGATATATATGGAAGTACCACACCCTAATAATCCAGTGGTACATACCTGTACAGGATATATATGGAAGTACCACCCCCTAATAATCCAGTGGTACATACCTGTACAGGATATATATGGAAGTACCACACCCTAATAATCCAGTGGTACATACCTGTACAGGATATATATGGAAGTACCACACCCTAATAATCCAGTGGTACATACCTGTACAGGATATATATGGAAGTACCACATCCTAATAATCCAGTGGTACATACCTGTACAGGATATATATGGAAGTACCACACCCTAATAATCCAGTGGCACATACCTGTACAGGATATATATGGAAGTACCACACCCTAATAATCCAGTGGTACATACCTGTACAGGATATATATGGAAGTACCACATCCTAATAATCCAGTGGTACATACCTGTACAGGATATATATGGAAGTACCACACCCTAATAATCCAGTGGTACATACCTGTACAGGATATATATGGAAGTACCACATCCTAATAATCCAGTGGTACATACCTGTACAGGATATATATGGAAGTACCACACTCTAATAATCCAGTGGCACATACCTGTACAGGATATATATGGAAGTACCACACCCTAATAATCCAGTGGTACATACCTGTACAGGATATATATGGAAGTACCACACTCTAATAATCCAGTGGTACATACCTGTACAGGATATATATGGAAGTACCACACCCTAATAATCCAGTGGTACATACCTGTACAGGATATATATGGAAGTACCACACCCTAATAATCCAGTGGTACATACCTGTACAGGATATATATGGAAGTACCACATCCTAATAATCCAGTGGTACATACCTGTACAGGATATATATGGAAGTACCACACTCTAATAATCCAGTGGCACATACCTGTACAGGATATATATGGAAGTACCACACCCTAATAATCCAGTGGTACATACCTGTACAGGATATATATGGAAGTACCACACTCTAATAATCCAGTGGTACATACCTGTACAGGATATATATGGAAGTACCACACCCTAATAATCCAGTGGTACATACCTGTACAGGATATATATGGAAGTACCACACCCTAATAATCCAGTGGTACATACCTGTACAGGATATATATGGAAGTACCACATCCTAATAATCCAGTGGTACATACCTGTACAGGATATATATGGAAGTACCACACTCTAATAATCCAGTGGCACATACCTGTACAGGATATATATGGAAGTACCACACCCTAATAATCCAGTGGTACATACCTGTACAGGATATATATGGAAGTACCACACTCTAATAATCCAGTGGTACATACCTGTACAGGATATATATGGAAGTACCACACTCTAATAATCCAGTGGTACATACCTGTACAGGATATATATGGAAGTACCACACCCTAATAATCCAGTGGTACATACCTGTACAGGATATATATGGAAGTACCACACTCTAATAATCCAGTGGTACATACCTGTACAGGATATATATGGAAGTACCACACCCTAATCATCCAGTGGTACATACCTGTACAGGATATAAATAGAATTGTTATATACCAACTGTCAAAGTCCATTTTTCTCGTGCTCTGTTTGGACGAGCGGGTATCACGTGAATGTGAACAAGTTTTCATGTTTCCCCGGCAACAGCTCTCGGCGGGCAACAATATGTTGTGGACCGGCAATAACAAAACCGGAAGTTGATTGAGCTTTGTAATTTGTGAGTTCGTCGTTCATAAAGATCAGATTTGGAATAAAAAATGTTTGTTCGTAGTTACATCTTTTCTTTGACAGTTGGTATATAGCAAAACACTTATTGACTGGGACCTTGGGAAAGCAGTATGTTTTGTGGTCCCTCGACCGCGAATGTTTCGCGGTCTCGGGACCACAAAACATACAAAAAAATGTACTGTTTCCCTCAGTCCCAGTCAATAAGTGTTTTAACACTTAAAGTGCTAGAACCACACACTAATAGTCTGCGGATTTGAAAATCATCTATTAATCCAGCAATAGCATCAGTGATAGTGTTTACCAATGTCCATTTTAATCTTTACCATGTAAATAGTGTAGTGCCATATGGTACCACATTACCTTAGTTTTATAGAAATATACAGGTTTATATACAAGTTTTATAAAAAAAGAATATTACAGTCTCACTCCTCTTGTAGAGGAGTATTTCACAGCTTTTATAGACAATATTATTATAATGGAAGTTGAAAAAATTGCTCTCCCTCTTTGCCAATACATTATCTGCATTTGAACAAGTATTTTCCAAAAAGTCCAAAATTGGGCGATTTCAATGTGTGCTTTAAAAAAACCCATAGTTCAAATTAATCCCAAATTACATGAGAAACCTGTATTATTACAGACAGTATAATCTGCAGCATTTGTGAATATCACAAAAGTCGTTTTCATATGAGTAAGAAACCTACGGTACCATGACACCCAAATGGCTTCCTTTCTGAACCAATCAAAAAGCGTGCAGATGCATCTCATCTCATCTAATCAAACTCTTTCAATACGGCACAGCACGGTACCATAACTTTCCCACTCATAAGAAAACAACTCTATAAAGTCATTATTTTTATACAAAGTTCATAGAAGATTGCTTCATCATTTTTGATTAATGTCAGACAAAACTATTGAATATGAAATGGCTTTTTCTTTGGATACATGAGGCACGATGTCTACATATGGTTCTTGGCAGTAATCGGTACTGTCTTGTTGGTCTGAACTCCAGTCATCTTTACATTGGTTACTGCTACTGGATTTTCCTTTCAGAAGTGTCGGATCTTTAGGCTTGTTTTTGGATCCTTTAGGACGGCCTCGTTTCCGCTTAGCTGCATCTGCTGATTCTGTATTCTGGCATTTTGAAAAAATCAACCATTAATCAAAAATAACAACAGTAATATTGTATAATTTCATTTCTTCTATGGTTCAATAATAAAAAGTGGTAAGTCGCTGGAAACGAGGAGAGATCTATGTTACTGTACTTGCATGCACATGTAGTTACCATTCTATATACTGACTTCTTCTTCTTCGCAATAACCCCAACTCCTTCTATACGAAGATTTTCAAGGATGATCAGTTCAAGGGTCTTAATTACAGACCAGTGTATGCTTATGTATTATCTAACGTATTTAAGTCAGTATACAACAAATATAGGGTGAACAACAGTGCTACAAGATTATATATGAACTTACTCAAATAACGTACGAAGAACTGGTTCTAAAGCTGCTACATATCTGCTGAATGAACTTTCACTAGAAAATCCGCTTGAAACTTCAGTAAAAAAAGTTACAACAAATACATATCTACAGTGAATCGCTAAACAGTAATTGACAGTACTCACTACAACTAGGGGCTCTGGTACTCAATAGTAACGATGTCACTTAGTTAGTTATCTCTCTTTGCTTTGAGGGTTGTTTCCCCGGGTTATACTCCGGTTTTCCTCCCTCAGTATAAAAACCAATTAGTGAGACGAGCATTAATGGGTGTAATAAAATACTATTAGAACAGTAGTTAAGGAGTAAATGAGTGAGTGAGGTGAGTGACTTCTCAAGATGAGACACTGTGGAAGAGACGTCAAAAAATGGTGCAAATTTAACGGATCATCAATTTTGAAAACGTTCTAATCCTAGTATTCCTAATCCCATTCGTTGTCCTTCTCGCCGTCCCAGCACACAGGCCTAACTGACTAGATATCTCGAATAATTACGAAGCTGAAAGTTGACTGGTTTACTCATCTGGACAGGTGAAAAACGAATTTCAGTGAGGGACACAATCCGCCAGTACAGCAATCGTTTGATTATACACCTATTCAAATAAAACGTTGATTCACGTGACGATCTGAAACGGAATTGATGTGAGACCGAGAGGAATTGTGGGCGGTTTATTGTGGTTATTGTTAAATGTAGAAGATCGAGGGCGGCTTTCCAAGCTGGGGATATTATAATAATTCGTAAGATAGTCAGCATCAAACCCAACACTGGTTTGCCACTTCTAGTGAGCACTTTTGATGTAAAGTACATTGTGTGATATCAAGGCTGATATTATAATAATTCGTAAGATATTCCTAGCATCAAACCCACACACTTTTGCCACTTTCAGTGAGCACTCTGATGTAAAGTACATTTTATTACTGAAGAGAAATGTGGCTTGCAGATATACAGGCGCACAATTTTGCAAGCACAGGTCACTCATTAGCCGATGATTCCATGATTCCGCTATACATTAGTCAACAGCGGAATTATGACAGAAGTTTAAGCTCAGCCCACAATTCCCTCTCGGTCCCAGATCATCCATTTCATATCGTCCGTGATCAATGTTTATTGGAATAGGTGTATACCAAACTAGATTCCAGTTATAATATTTATATTTATATTCAGTTTCAACTTTTTCGACAAAAATTACGACTATTACGATTTCATGGAACATAGTAGAGTGGGAGATTGGAGAATGAGCTTAGTTTTCCGGCTCTCGGAGAGCGAAAAAAACCAACCCGTCCAACTAACCATAGTAGAATGGGGAGAGAGGCCTTAAACAAGTCAAAAAAGTTGAAGAAAACAAAATACACATCTCCCGACTGTCTTCCGACACTGTTACCCGAGAAAAAAACGACGTACTATTTTTAAAAAACGTGAGAAAGTGATTTATCAGTACGGCTAATTAGGAACACAGGTACTTACAACCAAGCACCACATACCACCATTTCTTTCACCCCTTTCTTTCCCTTGTAAAAATACCTTCATGCCGATGTCGATTCAGCCGAAGTTTAGATTTGAATTGACATTATTTTAGAGTCCGTTGAATTATCCCGTTTCAATATGAAGGCGGTTTCCATGACCATGAAAAATACACAATCACACATTCGTATAAATCACAAGAGCTTTGGTAGGCAGCAACAATGTCTTATCACTGTTAATGATCCAAAATCTCCTTCACTCCGAGTTCACAGTAATATTTTTTCCCAGTTCAAGTCCAGGTTCCATCCACCGTCAACGGGACTGGTACGTGTGGTGTACGTTGAAGGTCTTATTGTCCATCTATTTGACATCAGCCGGACGCTCAACGACAACTTAAACCGAATTAACACCTTCCAGACTTTATGAGCCATTGGGAATGAAGTCCACACTCTTGTCGTTTGATTGAATCGGCTTTAGTTTTCGTATCGGAGAAAACAACACCCAGTCCAACTAACCATCCGATGGTGTAAAAAAAAACACTGAGCTATGGAATCCCCAGGGCAACATAATGAATGTTACATAGAGAGAGGAATTCGTGTCACTAGCCCCCGGTGTGACGTAAGAGCAATTCCAGCACCAGTCCTCATACAATTCTCCGGTCAATATATTGCTAATTAATGATTCAATTCATTTTTTACCAGGTACTGCTCCCAGCATTATCTCAAAGTACAGGACGCCACGGAGGCCTCGCACAGCTTGTTCAAGCCACAATACCGCCTTTAGAAAGACAGTTTCAAAACGCAGAAGTATTTGATCGCCTCAGAGGTACGAGCTCGCTACGACGTTAATCTTACTGGACTCAGTGAAAAATGTTTCCAAAATCGCAGGATGAAATGGAAGCGATGTAATAGAAACTCGCATTTGAAGGAAAGATC
>JAUJYZ010000829.1:0-167208 GCA_033675265.1 Actinostola sp. cb2023 | reverse complement strand
TGGATCCTGTACCTACACGATCAAGTGGAACTAGAACGACGGTCTTAAGATGTACAGAGAATCGGTTCTACGAGCAGCGATGATACAGGTCGACCCACGGACAATCTACCATCTCGACGTGGAGGAGAAAAAAGAACCTCCCTGTGGGACGCAAACATCGGCAAACATGGGATCTACTGTACGCAAGTTGGAGCGTCTCTGACGACGTTGGAGAAGCTCTCACTCAATCAGACCGGACAACGCGTCATTTCTTTTCTTCGGCGGTGCGAATTCGATTGTCTTCTTCTGTTCACCTCTGTGTGCCACAAGCTCCTTCGTTGCCGCCGCCCTGAAAAGTATAGTGTTCACTGCCACGCTGTATATTTTGGCTTGCGTCGATGTTCCTTGTCTGCGAATTCCCCTGTTTATGAATCTACTTGGCGTCTTTTCGTGCGCTATTCCCTTTATACCATTTACAGATGCGCTCCATCTTTTCTTTGGCGCTTTTCTCGTTGCTGATTGTGTTTCGGTCTTATTGTTGGCTGATATTCCGTTGCGCACCTTTTCCCCCCGCCTGGCGATTCAGTCCCTGCGAATTCACACACGCTAATCCTTTCCCCCACCGATTGTATGAAACGATTTTCGTGTCAAAGTCATGACGCATAATCAGAAAGGAATTTGGCGGATTTTTTATCCTGCCCATAGCCAGTCATCAAATTGGCATCGTTACATCAAAGCTTCTTCCCTATCAAAAATAGCCTTTAGAGTAACAGCTCTCGACCTGACACCAAAATCCAAACACCGATAGTCCCCTCTATCTGCATAGTAACGTGGGGACTTATGCTTTCCAGACTCTGACGGCTCGTAGCTTCAGTGATTTAGACTTTTGCACAACGATTATGACACATCGAGGTGGTCTTAAAGAGTAATCTCAATCAATTCAAGGGAAATGATATACTAACCAAACCAGTAATGCTAATTCTTTTTAATTGATATACTGAGCAATACTTCCACGGCCACTATCTCCAGTGATAAGCTCCCATAATATCTCAACTTTATGTTCACTATATGCTCTCAGCGTCAGCAAGATATTTTATCGTCGCCGTCATAGCGATTACAACGAAGCTGCGTCGTACGCATCAGCAGTACAAACACAGTCAAGGGACCTTACGGAAACACGCTGTTGTTCACAGGATACACCACGGTTTCACCACGCGAGGGGACCCATGATGTCCATGTCCACCCGTAGGCCAAATCTCCAACTCCTGGGTCTGTTGGTTACAGCCTGTGATGAAAGTACAAAAAACTTCTCGCTAGAGCCATACAACAACAGCCCCACGAAAATTCCTCCTACCCGCACGATCCACAAGGAATCCATTGCAAGACACCCTTTTACGACTATGGTTGTACGCCGCACCACCCGCTAAGTTTGTATCAGCACCACCGTACCACTGAATCGTACCCTTGAGGGGAGCCGACATATGCCTGCGCGTTATCTAAGCTAGAGGTTCCTGCCCAGATTCAATCGCACTTCTCGTGTCGATTTGCTCTAATGGGTATTGCTGGTTCGCCAGGATTTGACAGTCATGCGGCCATTTGTGGCGCTCTGATTATTGTTGTGATGACGTGGGGGAATAGTGCGCCGTTCTCCTAAGATGAGGTTCCCTGCTCGATTCATTACGCAATTCCTCGTCAGTCGATTTTTGCTCTAATGGGTTATTGCTGGTTCGCAGCATGCACGTCATGCCGCAGTTGGATCCTGATAAACAAAGCATTATCGTTACTCTCTTGGTTTGTATTACGACCAACTCAGCCAACATGCAGACCCACTGCGCGTTTTGGACGGGTGCACGAAAGGGGTGCACGAAAGGGTTAGCGCCCACCCCGATAAGTCCTACACACCGATACAATTTATTGGAAACTGCATCATTTTATCCGTTGTATAGTGCTAACCCCTTGTCGTGCAAACGGCGGAAAGGGATTGAATGAACCAGCAAAAACGGTAGCTGTAATCCCCCTAAAAAAAACGCGTTCAATATTCAAGTTGCTGTAGACTCCGCTGGACTCCTTGATTGAACAAGAGCACGCATTACGTCGTCTTAGCTCGAGGGCTTTTCTACATGGATTCGGACTATTGTTTTTAAATCAACCAGAGCACATCGTGCACCCCCAGTTAGCCATGGTCTCTCCAGAAGTACCCGGCATGGCCAGGTTATGGTCTACACCTTACATCCATGCATTTGGCGAACTAAAGGAGAAGACCAGGCTTGCACCTTGCGGAAAGACAGCGGCTCGATTGCAGGCGACTTCAAAGGTAAGCAAACACCATATTAGCCAAATGTCGGTGTCGGGTCTCAACGAGAGTCTTAGTCCAGTATCGACTACTTTCTATCCGCTCCAACAAGCTGAAGTCGCGGAGGAAAGAGAGTCCGTCCTCTCTTTCCTCCCGAGTTCTTCGCTTGTACGGGCGGGATAGAAAAGTGAGTGCGGGGACTGCGCGCTACAGAGTCCACAATATCGAAATTATTTTTGTACGATAGTAACATAGCGGCCAGGGGCCCAGTTTCTCGAAAGCCCCGAAAGCGTATGGGCGGCGAAAAGGGTTCTTAAATTTATATCTCAAAACAATCTATATCGTCTCTTGAAAAAACTACTGCATGAAAGAGAAAGGTTTTGTTCATATTACCAACAACTCTTCTGCAAAAGTATATCGTCTTCTTGCGGGTCCCGAAAATTACGTGGCTTTCGAGAAAAGGGCACCTAGGTAGTATATATAATTCATCTATTGCCGCACAGTCTTATGGTCGCGTCTATCGCGAGGATTCCACCACCGGCGTGAGTTCCGCTACGCCTAAGACGTAAACTGCACCTGTTCAAAACTAAACAAAATAACACGGTTTGCCATTGAAGTGCCCCCGTGTAGCAATTGCAATAACCGTTCACTTACATTGCGTTCATATAGGATTAACATGTCAAAAACATTCTGTTTCGAGTGCTTCTTGTGGTTGCTAAACGATTCTCTTCAATTCAAGGGAAGGTCTAAGTGACCCACAACGCGGTTGCCTGAGGATCTTACAGCGGTTGAAGGTCAAGTTTGACGATGAATAGTCCAAGTATATCATGAACCTCATTACTTGGGTGACCACGGGGGCAGTTCCTGCCCATTAGGACGCTGGATTTTTTACCTGTGTGGTGTGTACGACACAGATACGCTTTACTGCCTACCCGTTTACACTGTTCAGTCGAACAGGCCACCTAGTGCTCGATTGTGTGCAAGAGCTTCTGGTCAATTCTATTATCTAAACGAAATACTATGATTTAGTAACGCGCGCTTGATTTGTCAAAGGAGTGTGTGGCGAGTGCCTTGTGTATGATGAGCACACAGCACCAGCGCGCATATATTCAACAATTTTGATAAAGAACAAAATTTTGCAAAATCCATGCATTAAATCATAATTGATTTTATAAAGAAATAAGAAAACTTGTCCATGTGCTATGTGCAGATTTAGAGACTTGGGGACTGATCAGAACACTCGAGAAGTGTTGGGAAAGCACGACGGTCCAATACTTCTCTCGGTTCTGATCAGACCCCTGCGTGCTATAAATCTTTGCACATGAGCAACGCGCGCGCGTTTGATAAATTCTTCTGCACAGACTGAATTTCTTCATGCACAGGTGTTGCTACTGAAATTGTAAAGATCTTCAATTGCATTACTGGTTATGTTAAGCGTATATAATAGGTATCTTAGGTCGTTTCATTCCACTGTTTTAGGTCGAAGCACCATACGGCACGAAACAAACTGGCTATCTACCTCTTGTCACATGGGACCAGACCAGAGTCTTACACTTTACTTTCTGGTCCTGTGGCGTCTTCGACGCGTGGTCGCTAGAAGGGCGAACATTTGCAGGATCATTCAGCATTTAGCTGTGGGTCGTAATACGGCGGTCGCCATACGGAACACAAGATGACCGGGTCTTATATGGTATTCGCGAGATCATGTTCGACCCGGGTCGACTTGCTGAAATAGATTTCTATGATTACGCGGACAGTGGTGAGGTTTCTCTAACGTCCTTTATTGGGAGATAATATATAAGGCGTTCAATCGACAATTAAAGAAGAAAAACCATGAGAAAATTACTGAAAAAGGGATACATGTATGCAAAACAGGATTGTGCCAGTTTAACATGTTTGAATTTCTGATCCACATATGCGAAGTCGTTGACAAACTAGGAATTGTTGGAACAACTATGGACATTCGTGCCACCAACAACCCCTCCGCCGCAATTTCTTGCCACCGATATGGGCTTCCACCAAAGCATGGCAAATCTCTGACCAAATATGTGATATTTTCTGCTACAATGGATTGTGATCTTGAACCAACTATGAATTTCTTGACCATAAAATCTATGGGAATTTGTTTAAAAACGATAATCGTATATCTATTTACCAAATATGGCTTGAACGATGAATGGAATGTCGGCAAACTCCATGCATCATAACACAAATTAATACACACACAAGGAATACACATGATAAAAATACAGACTTATCTCGGACCAAAGAAACCAGACCCCCTGTAAATGCTACTTCATGACTATATCGCGGAAAACTTTAATGTTTTGTTCTATTTTGTTTTCCGGGTATGTTTCTTTTGATTATTGCTCTCGTCATCGTTCTTTCGTATTATGTTTTCTATCAGGTCAGTTTGACAATCGCGCACGGGATCCACAATGCCCAGGATCGTCCCCAGCAAAGGAGACCAACAAGAACCAAGGCTACACGATCCAACCCAACATATGAACCTACAAGCGCTTCTTACGTGCGAGAAACGGTCCCTTTAACGACATCCCGGTCACCTTACTTAGCCGCAAAATCGCACGCCTCTAATGAGCGATCTGTCACATCAATAGGACGAATAGGCACCTTGAGAGTCATACCCAGTACCTCCAAGACTGCCGTTACTGAAGCCTATAGTTGCGTTTCATCGTTGTAAGTAACACACGACATGTAGGGGAAGTCGACCCGGTGCTATAAATTACACAACAGTCCTTGCAGGCGATGGCACTAGAAAATGAAATGCAACCCAACGGGCAGAAGCCGTGCTCTAGCCCTGGCCTTGTAGATGAAGCTCCGCGTAGGCCCTAGTAGCGTGAGTTCAATGGAGCTTTGTAGGTCGTGGGTCGAATCCCATCATCAGAGATTTTCTTTTCTCTTCTCCGTGTGGGCTTCGTTCCTTTTTCTAAGGCCCAAGCCAGCAGGATATTCATGGCGTATTCACAGCACTTGAAACGGTACATTAATTTCTATGTGTACCCCCACTGGCCACCCTTTCTTGTGTAATTTAAAGTAGCACCGAAGAGAGTTCATTTTGCAATATTATCCAAACTCCTTGTACTGAAAGACTTTCTTATCGAGAGAGCAAGAAAAACGTTGTGACGACTGTCGTGCTCTTTTTCTCGAAAAAAAAAAGAAATTCTGTGAAAACACTTGTGCGTGAAACTTTGCATCCTTACTTGTACCTCCATGAAGACACCACTAACTGCATCGAGAATCGCGCTAGGTGTCGCTATTTTTTGAAGAACTACATGATATTATTATTAAACTGCATGTCCGATAGCTTTAGTGATATACAGATTTTATTGTGTCCATCTGCAAATTACAGGTTCTTCGCCGATCAAAGTCCAACGCCGCGGTTCATCATCCACTGTAACAGACAGAGAACCCTGTTCCGCTTATGTGTATGTACCCATGATCAGATGACGTGCGCGTGTCAGATATCAACCTCATGGCAGGAGAAGGTCAAGACCCCGACCGCGATGACACCACATAGAATCCACAACAATCCACTGAAAATGAAAAGATGTACATGATCTCTATATATACCCAATAATCCTTTGACGAACCTAAATTCAGTACACTTAGATCTACAAAACATTCTGACACGTCAACATAAATAAGCAAGACTGTTCTGACACTAGAGCAAAGAAATACTTACCAAATCTGGGACAAAAATGACAATGTATTACCAAATTATGCGACCAAATCTGAACATATATTACAAATGTGGACAAAAAATGAAAACTTTTTATTACCAATATATCGACAAACATGTGAAAATATATTATATAACATGGACAAAAATGAAAATGTATTACCAAATATGGACAAAAATGAAAATGTATTACCAAATATGGACAAAAATGGACAAAAATGGACAAAAAATGAAAATGTATTACCAAATATGGAATTGGCATCTTGACGAAAGGAATTATTTTTAAGGCCCGGGCACACGGTGCAACTTTTCTTGTAACGTTGCGCGCAACAGTTGCAGAAGTAGGATCGAGTTTTCTACTTCTGCAACTGTTGCGCGCAACGTTGCATCGTGTGACACCCCAAAAAAAACTTGTTGCGCGCAACGTTGCAAGAAAAGTTGCATGGTGTGTCTGGGCCCTTCGAGAATTGATTTGATGCTGTTGTTGTTTTAGGACGCGAGTCTAGTAATCTTTACTACTATAACGTGAGGTTTAATAACTACGCTGGTAACGAGGCTGAGATCATCAAAATAACGGGACACAAGCAACGTAACCTACTGCCACCAGGAAAGGCACTGCATGTCAAGTTCACTACAACCAAGAAACACGCGTCTGTATTCCGTGCAATTTATGCTGATACAGGTACGAACGATAAGAAAGACTTATAGCAGTATTTTGTGCTCATGGCGTACACTTTTACAAGCTAAAGAAATGACTACAACTGTATACTGTATAGTGTAGATCGCTGTTAATGTCTGGTTGTTGGTTTGTTGAATTTGAAGGCGACACGTTGAGGCTGAATGACTACCCCACCCTACAAATCTATCCATCAGACGATCCTGGTAAAGTTACTGAAGTCACTGTCAGTAAACCTGGTAAATATACAAATATACATCGTATTGCCATCGTAGTATCTTCGTACTAACGTCGTATTCCCATAGTATCATCACTATAGACCAATCGTACTTTCCTCGTATTGTCATCATCGTAGCATCGCCGTAGCATCATCGTACTATCGTCGTATTCCCATAGTATCATCAATATAGACCAATCGTACTTTCCTCGTATAGTCATCGTAGCATCATCGTAGCATTGCCGTAGTATCTTCGTACCATCGTCGTATTCCCATAGTATCATCATTATAGACCAATCGTACTTTCCTCGTATAGTCATCGTAGCATCGCCGTAGCATCATCGTACTATCGTCGTATTCCCATAGCATCATCAATATAGACCTATCGTACTTTCCTCGTGTTGTCATCGTAGCCGCATCATCGTACTATCGTCGTATTCCCATAGCATCATCAATATAGACCTATCGTACTTTCCTCGTGTTGTCATCGTAGCCGCATCATCGTACTATCGTCGTATTCCCATAGCATCATCAATATAGACCTATCGTACTTTCCTCGTGTTGTCATCGTAGCCGCATCATCGTACTATCGTCGTATTCCCATAGCATCATCAATATAGACCTATCGTACTTTCCTCGTGTTATCATCGTAGCCGCATCATCGTACTATCGTCGTATTCCCATAGCATCATCAATATAGACCTATCGTACTTTCCTCGTGTTGTCATCGTAGCCGCATCATCGTACTATCGTCGTATTCCCATAGCATCATCAATATAGACCTATCGTACTTTCCTCGTGTTATCATCGTAGCCGCATCATCGTACTATCGTCGTATTCCCATAGCATCATCAATATAGACCTATCGTACTTTCCTCGTGTTGTCATCGTAGCCGCATCATCGTACTATCGTCGTATTCCCATAGCATCATCAATATAGACCTATCGTACTTTCCTCGTGTTGTCATCGTAGCCGCATCATCGTACTATCGTCGTATTCCCATAGCATCATCAATATAGGCCATCGTACTTTCCTCGTGTTGTCATCGTAGCCGCATCATCGTACTATCGTCGTATAGCATCATCAATATAGACCTATCGTACTTTCCTCGTGTTGTCATCGTAGCCGCATCATCGTACTATCGTCGTATTCCCATAGCATCATCAATATAGACCTATCGTACTTTCCTCGTGTTGTCATCGTAGCCGCATCATCGTACTATCGTCGTATTCCCATAGCATCATCAATATAGACCTATCGTACTTTCCTCGTGTTGTCATCGTAGCCGCATCATCGTACTATCGTCGTATTCCCATAGCATCATCAATATAGACCTATCGTACTTTCCTCGTGTTGTCATCGTAGCCGCATCATCGTACTATCGTCGTATTCCCATAGCATCATCAATATAGACCTATCGTACTTTCCTCGTGTTGTCATCGTAGCCGCATCATCGTACTATCGTCGTATTCCCATAGCATCATCAATATAGACCTATCGTACTTTCCTCGTGTTGTCATCGTAGCCGCATCATCGTACTATCGTTGTACGCGTATTCCCATAGCATCATCAATATAGGCCAATCGTACATTCCTCGTGTTGTCATCGTAGCATCATCGTACTATCGTCGTATTCCTATAGTATCATCATTATAGGCCAATCGCACTTTCCTCGTGTTGTCATCGTAGCATCATCGTAGCATCGTCGTGATGTCGTGTTATCTTTTTTAACAAGCCTTCCCTTCGTTGCAGCGTTCTTTCTATACGATCGAAACCAAAACTGGTAGTCAAGTAGATGCTGATACACAAGCCAACGTGTACATCAAACTGATTGGTGAAGACGGCACGACACCAGACATGCCGCTCGCCCATAAAGGAGTCACTCATTTTAAACTTGGAGGGTAAATATATAGTAATGTAGACCCATGATGAGGGTAAATATATAGTAATGTAGACCCATGATGAGGGTAAATATATAGTAATGTAGACCCATGATGAGGGTAAATATATAGTGATGTAGACCCATGATGGGGGTAAATATTTATAGTATGTAGACCCTAAAACGATAGGCCAGAAGTTTTACTTAAATTCTGAAATCAACTCAGTGCGCAATCACGTGGAGTCTTTTGTTGACGTCACAGCACATGTGTGCCACGCCCCTCTCATGCAGTCCACGTGCGTGCTCTCCTCTCATTTGAATGCTATGTTTACGTGTATTCTACCACTCTTAGGCTGGATAAAGTTCCGTGTCGAAGCAACAGACATCGGCAAGATTCAAAAGGTGTACGTCAGGCACGACAATTCTGGTGAATCTCCCAACTGGTATCTAGAAAAGGTTGGTCATATAAACACTCTCTTCGTAAATATAGCATAATCGTTGTCGGGTTGAAAATCATAAATCATAAAAGATGAGACCGCAAGGATGGATGGGAAATCAGTTCATGAGCCACATTACATGCAGATATATTCAATGTTCTCGTAGTTTTGAAGGTATATGAGCTATTTAACTAAGATCCTACAAGTCTGGAAAAAAAGGTCGATGATTTGACAGTGTTATTTGAGAATTTTAATTTCCCATAATTCCTTTTGGTCATAGCTTTCATGATTTTCAACCTGACAACGATTATGCAATTAGCTGTATATATGTGATTACACCGCACAGCTTTAAGTCAAACCATACGTACACATTCATAACATCTTCATTAAAATGAATATAAAATGAATACTGTTTATTAGCCACTGCCTGCTTCCAGTCTGGCCTTAATGTAGCTCACTGCTTGTAAGAGCATCGGCGATCGATCAGTTTCGAGGGGTCGCTTTTCTTTATTGGCCTAACGCTCAGAATAGCTTTATATGGGTATCTTTATAACACTTTAACTTTCCCTCAATTTCTATCCAAAACTGTATACTGTTAGAGAATCCAAAGATACAAATATCAGTCACTGATCGACATTCTTTTCTCCAGGTCAATATCAGGGACAAGAACGGCAGTCCCTACCAGTTTAACGTCAACGCGTGGCTAGACAAGGAACAAGCAGATCACGTGACCGCCAAACTATTGGATGTAAAGAATCCTTTGTCAGGGCACGGTAAGGCTATGGCTTAAGGCCTTGTTACACGGTGAAACTTTTTCGTGAAACTGTTTCGTGAAACGGTGCGAGACAGGTTTCACAAAGAGTTTCACCGTGTAACATGGTCGTTTTCAGGAAACTTTTTCGGATTTGCGTTGCGAGACAGTTTCATGAAAAGTAGAACGAATTCGTGAAACTCGAAGCAAAAACGTTTCAACAAGGCCTTTTTCGTGAAACTTTTTCGTGAAACAGTGCGAGACACTCAAGTATGTTAAGGTACCAGGGGACCTTCGTGACCACTGTTCACTGAAAGCCGCGTAGCACGCTAACCACTCGTCCAACATGTACAAAAGTATACATTTTCTTAAAGCTGAATAAATGCAGATTCTAAATATGCTGGAGATTATTTCCTATTTTGTAAATATTTTTTGTTATTGAAAATTCGATCGATTTTTTAACGGAAAGTGCCATTGTAATGAGCACACTTTGTTCTAAAAAACCGTGTCTCCGATTTCCGATAAACGCTTTGTTGAGGAGATATTTGCTGTCAAAGTTCAATAATGTGTTTTTAAGCGATTTACACATAAATCATCAAATAACTTTTAAACGAGGCAACATATCAAAAATCGGAGACACGGTTTTTTAGAACAAAGTGTGCTCATTACAATAGCACTTTTCGTTTAGAAATCGATTGAATTCCCGCGTGCACAATTCTCTTTGAACAAAGCCGGTCGAATTTTCTAAAATGTGTAATAACAAAATAATATTTACCAAATAGGAAATAATCTCCAGCAAATTTAGAATCTGCATTTATTCAGCTTTAAGAAAATGTATACTTTTATACATGTTGGACGAGTGGTTAGCGCGCTACGCGGCTTTCAGTGAACAGTGGTCACGAAGGTCCCCTGGTACCTTTTAAGCCTTAAAAGGCTTGGGTCAGCTGCTATATATTATGGAACAAAACTTTGATTTTTTTGTTGTTTCCTAAAACGTGTCAAAATGACTTGAAATTTGGACCATCAATAGAATTTGGGTAGATAAAGAGCCTTAACTCAAAACATTTGCATTAGGGGTGGTCACGTGACCAGTTAGAGAGATAAAAGCAATACACAATTATTTTAAGCCGTTGGTGGCGAGTTCAAGTGATAAATTCTAGCTAGTACCTTAAAGCTATTTCGTTGTAAGTGCTTTATAGATTGTCGTTCGGAATGGGTGACTTTCATTTCTTTTTAAGGAGATATGGGGTAAAACAGATCACGTGACCAGATAATCAAAATCATTTTTATTCAAATTTTTCTTTAAAAACAAACAAGAGCCACCCATGCCACACAGAACGACAATCTATAAAGCACTGGGAGAGAAATATATTTAAGGTATTTGTTAGAATTTCCTACTTGAACTCGCCACCAACGAGCTATTTTTCTGTTTTCCAAAGTAATGACGTCATAGGTCACGTGATCATAAAAAAAACTTTGCACTAAAAAGTTAAGGACCCGAAATCCAATGTATGCACTAGATTTCGTTTAAACGTTTGCTGAAACTCGTTGTGAAATTCTGTTCACCAGCCTCCCTCGATATAATTATTTCTAGTGCCATGCGCTTTATCGAAACCGGTCAGGCGCGCGAAAATTTAAAACATGGCGCGAGACGATAGAAGAAAACGTGCTCTTGCCGTTTTAATGATAGTAGAGGCCATGGAGGATGACGAAACTGAACCAGTTGTACAACAGTGAAAGCGTATTAACTGGGTACGATCGTGGATAGGAAGGAGAGCGACGAGGGGAGTTTATCAGTCAACTGATAAAAGAGTTTAAGAGCTCGAAGATGAAGTAGCCTACAGAGATTTCTTTCGTATGAATGGACAGAAATTCAGGTTTATTGTGGAAAATGTAGGAGAATCTCTTTTTTTTATTTTTCACCTATTTTTCTCTCGAGCTCTCTTGATCCAGCTTCGGAAAGCTCGTCTTCTTCGCTGTCGATATTGCTACTCTCTTCCATGTCGTCCGCCATTTTCAATTTGACTATCGTACACAGACCGCTGAGCGCCCTGAGTTAATTTATGGACTTTCCAACATTGCCGGGTTTCATATCGTGAGAGACTGGGTACGAACCCTAAATATTGTGATAATCAACACAAGACCCACATAGCCCAGACTAGAGCACATCGAGTTAAGCAAAAACCCAAAGTTTGGTGTTAATCGGGTCAATATTGAACGACTTATGGCCATTCAAAAATGATAGAATTTACAAAGAAATGTATGGAGCAGCGGACAGTTATCCGGCAATCCGGAAACTTTTTTGCTTCGAGTTTCACGAAAAAGTAGAACGAAGTTCTACTTTTCATGAAACTCTCTCGCAACGCAAATTAGAAAACGTTTCCTGAAAACGACCATGTTACACGGTGAAACTCTTGGTGAAACCTGTCTCGCACCGTTTCACGAAACAGTTTCACGAAAAAGTTTCACCGTGTAACAAGGCCTTTAGGGCTACCTTAGTTACGTTTGTAATGTTTAAATATGTTTATGAGACATTAACTATATACCCGAGCGCTATCTGTATAAGCTTGTGCGATATAACATATAGCTCAGTCGCGCAACTCGGCTTCGTGTGGAGTTGTTCATGCATGATCATGTACTCGCCAGATTTAAACTTTTTCGTGAAACTTTTTCGTGAAACAGTGCAAGACAGTTTCACCGTGTAACATGTTTGCTGAAAACAAGTTTCACGAGGTGTGTTACACGGTGCAATGGCTGGTTTTATGAAACGTTTTTGCTTCGAGTTTCACGAAAAAGTAGAAAGGAGTTCTACTTTTCATGAAACTGTCTCGCAACGCAAATTCGAAAAAGTTTCCTGAAAACGACTATGTTACACGGTGAAACTCTTGGTGAAACCTGTCTCGCACCGTTTCACGAAACAGTTTCACGAAAAAGCTTCACCGTGTAACAAGGCCTTTAGGGCTACCTTAGTTACGTTTGTAATGTTTAAATATGTTTATACTAATAATCTAAGAAGCCTTTGAAAAAAAGGTAAAGTTACTGATATTTAACGTCCGTAACCCCTTCAGTCGAAACTGTTCTCCCAGGGGGCTGACGGTGCGCACTTTACTCCCCTCCCTCCATCAGTGCTCCGTTTTACGGGTAATTAAAGCTGCACTGAGCTACACGGATTAGAGGGAAGTCGAAACAAGGATGTGACGTCATGAAGAATCGAACCGGGCACCTCTCGCTTAGAAGGCCGCGCACTAACCAACTAAGCCATCCTTGCTCCTGCTTAACCTTAGGGGAAGAGGTGTCACTCTTCCATTTTAGTATTGCCAAATATAGCAACCAGATATACCTCATCACATGACGTGACGTTTTAGCGCATTCATGCGCGCGCATATTCCTTTATGTAAACACGTGTTTTATGAATAATTTCTTTTGGTAGATCAATGTACCCCTTCGTGTATCAACAATGGTTCGTGTATCGATGGCAAGTGTCAGTGTTCATCAGGATATGAAGGCGATCACTGTCAGCACGGTAAATAGCGTTATAGAGTCGTTTTCGTATGAGTGGGAAACCTATGGTACGGAGTTACGGTCACGGTACGGAATCGAAGACATCTATTCAACCAATTACAGTGCGCAAAATCATTGCTCAACCAATCAGAATGCTTGGACACGGTCACCGCACGGCACGAACCGTACCGTAAATACTTCCCACTCATACGAAAACGACACTGGTGTCCCATAATTCACCGTATAAAGAGCCCAATGAGCCCACAAAAATCCTTGGAAAGTATATCATTAGAATCTTGATCAAGGAGCCTTTTGAAAGCCTTGACCAATCGTAACCATAAATGGGCTTTTCCCACTCCGCTAACATCCCATCCATTCATTTATTCATTTCCCACGTTCTACAATTTCTCATCTATTCGTGTCTTTTCCCATTCAGCCTTGTGTGATGTTCCCTGCCTTAATGGCGGCACCTGTATCAGCCCCGACTCCAACAAGTGCGCATGCCCAGACGGCTATACAGGCAAATACTGCGATAAACGTAAGTACAGAGCATTGAAGCATGTCCCACATGGATAGTGGAAGCTGTGTTTTATAACAAGTTCATTTTATTGTTAGCTGTTTGCGATGACTACTGTCGAAATGGAGGCACGTGTTCTGGGCCAAATCAATGTACTTGTCCCAAAGGATATGTAGGCCAAAGATGCGAAACATGTGAGTTGATCCTTCATGAATATATGATGCAAAAAATATTTTTTCTTCAGTTTGTGTGTTTTTTTTTTACTATTTTGCTTTTTAATTTTTTTTATTTTTTAGAAATATTGATTATAATGCATTGTTTACGTTGCAGCGAGGTGTTTCCCTGAGTGCATGAACGGTGGTCAGTGTATTGAAGGCTTGTGCCAATGTCCATTGGGCCATTCTGGAAAATACTGCGAACAGGGTACGTAGCGAACTGCATATACGGTATCTTATATGGAATTACTTCCATGATATATTCAGTACTTGTCTAACATGATATCTCTTTCCCTAGTATCGATATGTGATATCCCTAGTGACCGTGGTCCGTGCTTCCACGAGATCTTCAAAGCAGCAAGCAAAGCTAACAAACAGAACAGAACGTCAGCGTGTATTCGATACTTGGATGATGTTCTACAAAGCTGTACTGCTAACAATGGCTCCTTCACAATTGGCCAATGTAGCAAAATATGCGGTTAGTGTGAGGAGGGAGGGGTAAAAGGGGAATAGGATTTTCCTAAAGTCTGGTCCTCACTAGCGACATAAGCCTAAGCACAAGCAACATACGCAGACTCAGGACACTATTTATGCAATAGGTGTGACAAAAGACAAGCACCGTTAATGAGCAATGCATTACTGAGTCTGCGTATGTTGCTTGTAGTTTCGCTTCTAAGATACTTCAAACTCAAAACGCAAGAACATTGATTAATTTATCCCAACGGGCTCTTCAGAATGATGGTCATGGGTGTTAGTACCTACCCTTTCTCCCATCTATCCCACTACCCTACCATTCATCCCTGACGAAATCTGAAAGTTAAAACAATCTCGTTGTTATTTCACAGAGCCAGAAGGCGAGGAGAACGTGTGTAAGAAGATCTGGGAGCCTGGGCAATGTACTTCACTATTAACCAAATACACGTATGATAAAGACTCTGGCTCGTGCCACCCCATGCTTTATAATGGTTGCCTTGGAAGCAGGAACAGTTTCGACTCGATAGAAGAATGTTCTTCCACATGTAGTAAGTGACGTCATGATTATTAGGGATAATTAATCATCATCATCATTGTGATTTTCACTATAATCATTTCAATCTTTTGCATAATCATTATTATCATCAGCATCATGAAATTATCACCATACTTATCGTTATCATAATCATCATCAGTTTCATCATAATCACATGATTCTATGAGTTATATGATTGCACGATGCGCATCTGAAAAATTTAAGATTGATATTTGCGCAATATAAGTGAATAAATTATTATTATGATTATTATGATTTGGCGAAATTATATAAAGGTATTTACCCCTTCGCTCGAAAGTGCTCTTCCAGGGGACGGCCGACCGTGCGCCCTCTAGCCCCTCCCTCCTGCTCCTCCTTCGAGCACATCTCACTTAGACTGGGCCGCGCACTAACCAACTAAGCCCTCCAGGAGCTAGGGGTGGTCGGTACCACTCCCACTCGGCAGGACATAGAGTGGTATACTTATATTATAATTTGTTATTATTAATGATGTTTATTAATTATTTTTCCAGGCGTGAGGAGAAAGCGGCGATCAGTAAGGAATTCCACCCAAGAGAAGCCCAAACTTTTAAAAAATCTTCTTCACAAGAGTTTTCACCACTTACGAAGACACGCTAGCTATAAATAGATTACCATGGTAACAGGGGAAAACCCCTTAGAAGTTTTATTCTTGTAAAAATTTATATGAACTGAGTCAAAGATAATGATAACTTTATTTTAATTCGGTTTGATGGGACCGTTTAGGTCCCTTGCAAAACAAATACTAATGTTAACAAAGGTTAATGAACATTGACAAAATATGACGTATTTTTGTTTCTATAGTAATATATATTAATGGATAACAACAAATAATGACGCAATGTTCTATTTTAAGAAATTAAGGGAGCTCGCGACTCCCGTCGCTGAAATAATTCTGAATTGAACGTGAATCGAAAATATGTTTTATCGCTTTTATCGTGCACAACGATATGATATCGATTGATTATCGATTGTTTCCTGGTCTATTTCTATCGCTCCACGATCTATTATCGATCGCTAAAGCCCCATACGTTAATTGTACATTAATGGCATTAATGAATCATTGCATGTGATTGCTGGTCACGTGATGCAGCTTCACTACTGACGTCATCATTTGACTTAAATAATCACGTGATACAGCTTCAGATTTGGCTTAACTGATCACGTGATGCAGTTTCAGATTACGTCACTACCGACGTCATCATTTTGCTTAACTGACCAGTGCCAGTCTTCCAATCTGTTAAATGATGTCATCAGCGTAGTGCTCAAAGTTTTTAAATCCTTCCATAAATATTAGCAGCCGTACCAAGTAGATTTAGATAAATAATGGAAATAACGGTACTAATTAGACACTCTGTCTTTACTGAATAAAGTAAAACATTTGTTCTAAGAACCTGTCTCGGCGTCCATTATTGAGTTGTATAGAAGAAGAAGAATACTTTATTTGCACTTTACATAATATTACAAGTTTTTTCTTGGAAATTCATTGGAAATTAGTTGGTTCAATTCGGCCAAGGTTTTGGACATTTCCAACGAATTTGCATTGAATTTCCAAGGTTTGCCTGAGAGCGTGTGTGTGTTCTTCCCAATGAAAAGGTTCATTTGTGATCTGCGCGTCTTACGGGACGCGCATGCACAGAGAGCCCAAAATAATAGGTATTGTGCGCGCGCTCTACCACAGGAAACCCATCAAAAAAAGACGCGCGCGAACAAAAATATTTTTAATAAGAATATAAGTGTTGTCTCTGACTTGAAGTTTATATTGAAAAGTTATTTTTCAAATAGATGTTTCGGTCTCTGACCAGAGACCTTCTTCAGTGTGATGGAAAACGTTAAAATACGAGCGCACACAATTAATCAAAACTAACAGCGCGCGCTCGTGCTAGATCGAGCGAGCGAAAAGTGTGTTATAAATGTCTGCATGGTATTCTTATATAATCGTTCCCTGATTTTGAATTTTGAGTTACCTGACTGTAACTTCACAATTTTTAAATATATATTTTTTTATTAATTATTAGCAGCGTCAGATGCAATGGTTGGGCTGCCTGTGTTCAGTCGGCACATAACTAATTTTGACTCTTCTACCAAAAGAGGCATTTTTAACCAAAGGGTCGTTTTGTATTGTTATGCAAGTTCTTACATTGTCTCAATGCGCTTGAACAATTTTTTCGAACGAATATACGGTACGTACATTCTCATAACATCAGAGGCGTAAATGATAATGTTTCTATTCCAAAGCCTCAAACGGAAGCCCTAAAAAAGTTAGAGCTTTGTTTATCGTGGAGCGTGTTTATGGAACAGTCTCCTCTCTAAAGCCAAGCAGGCCACCACCTTAAGATCCTTCAGCAATAATATTTAACTATCAATATTTATATTTTAACCTCTATATATTCTATATATTACAATAATTAGGTAGAATTATCTTTTTACACGGCTCAAAGGGAGAGCACTTTGTAATTAATTTTAATTTTAGTGATTTTGATTCCGTGTTTAAACTGAAAGTTCATTCATTCATTCATTCACTGAGGGTGGTCACGGCCAGGATTCGTTACGTCATCAGTGGTTCTTTTACGTCACTCCAGTTCTGGTTAGAGAACCGCAGTGCATGTGAAGAGACGGGACCGCCATTTTCCGAGCCAAGCGAAGATCTAACCATTTGTTGATGGAAACAAATGCAGCACCTTCTCAATTTTTAAATTGAAAGACCCTGAGTGTTGAAAGACCCTGGACCAACGACTGCTCCCGCACAGCAGACCGACTCATGCTACTCTTATAAGTGTCATCAGACTCTTTGAGGAGTGGGATGATCTTTATAAACGAGATATTTTCACTTGGGGATTTGCCATTCCTCCGCTGACACCCAACCCTGACGGTCACATGGCATAGGTCACGTGGCATAGGTCACGTGTTTGTATATTTGCATTTCTAGCAATGGCGGGCAGGCGGTTGTGTGTTGCTAGGTTTTCTCTGCTTTAAAACCTTCCTTTCGATTGCATACTCAATACGTGCACATAGGTAAGCTTCCTTGAGGTTTTGCCTTTTGTTTGAGTTTATTTAGACTCGAATCGTTTGCAAATTCAGGTGAGTTGCGAGCTTGTTGATCTATCAGTTTTCAGTAGAATTACACAGGTGATTATAGAAAATCAAGCGGGCTGATTGGTTGAGAACTTCGGACTATTTCTCGATAGTTACCTACAGCGTTTTGACAAAATGGAAATATGAAATAAAGAATTATTTTCTTTAAAATGCTTATTTATTTTTAATTTTTCAAATAATCACCTGTGTAATTCTACTAAAACAATTAGTCACCTCAGGCTCAGTGAATAGCAGTGATAATAACCTCGACTTCGTCTCGGTTATTATTCACCGATATTCACCTCGCCTTTGGTGACTAATTGTTAAATAATATTGTAGTTGAAATACAAGTAACTTATTTTATTTAAACTTGTAATATTCTATAAATTATGTTTGTTTGGGGTTTATTGATATCGTTTAATTCTAGTTTGGTCTATTGTTTTCTCCTATTAATCATTACCTATAAATCGAGCAGGGGACTGGGAACGAGTTTATTAGAATTGATGTATAGGCGACTTGCACTAAGAGGTCACGTGACCCCAACTCGAACACCAGTGTCAAAATGAACTCCAGAAATGAAAAGAGCAGCTCGAAATTAGAAAATGCATTGGATGGCAAGAGCTGCATGTGCCATCCAATGCATTTTCCAAACAAAATCTTAGATTCATTGAAAACTAGCCGTCCTGTTGTAGATATTACAAATAATCAATTATCAAGTTATTATTTATAATTTATTTTAAACTAATAACATCTAATCTATTTAACTAGGGATGCAGATGAGACCCAAACAGGCCGCGTGACTTACTGGGGGGACGAAATGTAACAAAACAATTGCCATTTATGAGGACAAAACTTGAAGGCTAGCAGCTCTTTGCTGAGGGGAAGTCTCCTAAGATTTATATACAGTGGAACCTCTATAAGGGGACACCCTCGGGACCAGGGAAAGTGTCCCCTTAATGGAGGTGTCCCCTGAATAGAGGTTGGACTGGGTTTTAACCACCTAAACAAAAATGCCTGTTTATTCAACAGTCAAATGCATGATTTAAGCTTACAACAGCAACTTTGGACTGTTTAAATTGCGATTTGACTTTGTACGTACATAGATTAGTTTAGCCAGGTAATTATATGATTACCAATTACTGTAATAATATTCATGGGAATATTTTAGACAATTTTGCAATTCAAGTGCACTGCAGCGTGTAAATTACCTTCTTTGCCAATCAGAATCGTTAATTTTTTTCATGCACTGTATATTATTAGGGACACTCAAAAAGTGTCCCCGTCCCCTTAATAGAGGTGTCCCCTTAATAGAGGTATCCCTTTAATAGAGGTGGTAAATACAAAGATTATATGAGTGTTTTGCCGGGACCTGGAAAAGTGTCTCCTTAATGGAGGTGTCCCCTGAATAGAGGTGTCCCAAAGTAGAGGTTCCACTGTAGCACTAAAATAATACAATAATAATAATAATAATAATAAATAATAATAATAATAAAGACTTATTTAGTTTATTCAACTAATTGGGGACACTAAATTAAAATATATATAAAATAAAATATATAAAAATATGATAATAATAACTTTTGTAATCATTACAATTTAGAATCTAATTATAATAATTAATTAGTAAAATACAATACTCTAAAGCACTTTATAGAAAGATCAAGAAAAATATCGTTAAAAAAGTACATGTAAAATATTAAAAACGATGAGATGCAATAAAATGGAATATAAAAAATAAATAAAGAATTATGATTTATAAGATAAATTAAATAAAAAAGTTTTTAATTGTTTCTAATACTGATCACCCTTGGAAAAGTTCACCAAAACACCTCTTTAGAGATGTATGTTACGATGCTCACGTGACTCACGTGACTATATTCCATCTGCAACATGCAATTCCCGATTCCCCTTATGACGTAGCGATACCACTACTACCAGAATCCTTTTCGAATTCTTATTCTTATTCAAATGTTTTAGCTCCTATAAGAGTACCAAGGTATGGGGTGAATTAGAATAACAAAAGAAGCTACGAAAAGGATTCTGGGAGTAGTGGTATCACTACGTCATAAGGGGAAAGGTGAATTTACAAATGCTTGGGAAACCCACACACACTTATTTTCGATGCGCACAATGTTGCACAAGACTACGATTAAAATCATCAAACTATATCAAAATCAGTCCAAAATTTATACATTGAGTTCTACTAACAGACACCAGTGTCTATTAAAGGCCGTGTTTACACTTGGTGGTTTACTGAAGTAAACGAGTTACCGAACCTTGGTAGAAATTAGAAAACTATTGTTTGTTGAGTGGTAATTTCTGATACCTTGGTAAAGCGCATGGCCGATGCACGGCCTACGTTGAACGACCCTGCCCGGCAAGCGACGGTCGATTCCACCCCTACTTCTAATAGCCCCTCGACCCAATCTCCTCGACCCCCAACGATGACCCTCCACTTGAATCGTAAAGCATTATGGGTATAGTAGGAGAGCCTGTTTTAGTAATTGTTTTGGTTTACCCTACGAGCATTAAAACAACCTGTCTATACGTAGGGTTGTGTGGGTTTTGTTTGTGATGTAGTTAATAATAATAATAATGTTGATACTCCACTCAGCTCACTAACAAAATAAGTAAAATAATAATAATGATAATAAATAATAATAATAAATAATAATAATAATATAATAATAATAATAATAATTAGTAAGGTTCTGTTTAGCCTCCCTCGCATCCGTTTTCGTTGCGTGACGGAACTAAAAACGGATGCGAGGGAGGCTAGGTTCTGTTGTGATAGACCAAATCGGCTAACGCAATGTTGTACCCAATTCAGATCTTTTGGGAATACGGTTCTTTGTCTGTTGTATTTCGATTTCAATAGAGCATTGACATGGAAATGTTTGGAACAAAAAGCTCTTATTCCCAAAGGTTTTGAATTGGGGTAAAGAATATAAACATTGCGTTAGCCGAAATGGTCTATTCCTTCCTTCGAACCTTTAAATCTTTTTGTAATGTGTTGTTACGAGTTGCCTTTTTTATCCTTACTTTTATTTTATGCACCCGATGAAAATGAATTTTTTAAATTATCGAATGAAATGATGCAATGATCAAATGAAAGTTTCCCCTGGTGTGCGTGTGTGATTTAGATTGCCACATGACTGACACTAAAATGGCTTTCCGGAAATCAGTCGATACGATTATTGTGCAACATTTGCCGCAATGAATAAATAATATTTTAAAATCCAACAAATACCTAGCCTGAAAATCAGCCGCCTCCTCTGGGTCAAAAATTTCCCCGAGTGAGAATTTTTTGACCCAGAGGAGGCGGCTGATTTTCAGGCTAACAAATACCATCTTTGGTACATAAGATACTTACATATACTAATTACACAAATATAAATCATTTACACTAAAAAATACAAGTATCAAAAACTGTTACTAGTAACAAAATTTTGAAACCAATTTCACAGTAAATAAATCCTGAGCGAATGACACTAAACTGGCTTTGCGGAAGTCGAACGATACCGTATTTTGCAACATTTATCACGCCTCTATCTGATAAAGCCATCACAGCAAAGTTATCCCATTAATGTTGTCAATAATATTGTCACATAAGAACTCACGTGAGACTCTGCCCTCCGCTCTTTTCGTCATAATTATTTTTGATGTAATTACTATAGCAACGAAATAAATTAAGGGAGGTGGTTCAATATTGGTAGTGGAAATACCATGTTAACGTCAATAAAATGAAGCAATCTTTTCACTAGTCTCCCTCGCATCCGTCTTTAGCGTTGCGTGACGGAACTAAAGACGGATGCGAGGGAGACTACTATCTTTTCACTGGCAAGCGTTGTTTACCGTCTGACAAAGTTTCAGCTCGATCCGAGGCTTATAAAAAAACGAGAATCAGTTTCAATATTTGCTCTCCACCTCATAATTCACCTGTAACATATCATTCATCAGCTGGAGTAGCACAGTCGGTATTAAATCATATAAAGTCGAACTTCCGTTCATAAATAGGTCCATGTGATCGGTCCATGTGATCGGTCCATGTATAGTAAAGACAAAAATATCCATGCTCAACGACAAATCACTCGTCAAATCTGGCAGTATCTCGAGATTTTTGTCAACAGAGATTTTGATTCTCCCCATGAATTTCATTTATGTCTCTCACGTATGCTATCATCTTCGCTCGTCATGTCCAAAAACAGATCTGCTTTAGAATTAATGAGATTATAGAAATTAAAGCTAAACTTCTGATTTTTTTAACCCAAAAGTGTGGGATAAATAGTTTAAAAGAATACACTTTTCATTCAAGACATTCAAAGGGGCCCATTCAAATATTGAATTTTGATTCATTCGATGCACACTGATTCCTTCTTATCTCCAGGTCAATTAGTTTATACAGCACGTGCATTTTATACTAAATCATTTATCAATATTTTGTTCAACAGTGTTTACATGTGGTCGAGCCCTCTGTCTTGTTGACATTCTTGTAGCTTGACTCATGACCAAAATATGCCACGTGCTCTTAACGCGCATGTAATGTGCACGTTCAGCAAGATTCTCGAGTTTGAAATGATTAGAGAACTAGCCTGATTTTTCAGACGGCTCATGTGTCATACGCTTCGCTCCCTCCGTCTGAAAAATCAGGCTAAGAACTTCTCTCGATCAACAAATAAATAAACGAATATTCTTTTTCAAAAAAAATTGTTTAGCCAGTTCTAAGCATTTATTCGATATTTGCGAGTTCGTTATCGTTGACCGACGATACGGAAAGCAGAACAAGTCTCGGATGAGTGGCAATGCTAATTGACAGAGTTCATGGATAACTTCAATATAAAGTTCAGCGATAACATAATGGCTAATTTCCTGTCAATGATGGGTGCAGTGGCTGTTTTGACGTCTGCCTTCGCGTAGCGTTTTTTCTAGCAAAATAGCTCCGGAAGAAAACCCATTAAACGCCTTCGAGCAATTCTGTTGCTCTATTTTCTTGCTCCTTGAATACTATAAATGGCTTTTGTAAAACCTTCGGGTGGATTTTGAGTTTCTCGAGGATTTGAATTGAAATATTGGAGTAGTTTTGTAGTATTCCACTCATGATAGAGCCACAGGCTTTGAGACAAGCGACAACCAGTCTGTAACGACTCTTATCAATACTGGCTACTTGCCGAGCTCTCGGCTTGTTGATCGGGCTTCAAGTGTACCAGTTTCTTTGTCTCGTTTTATCGATCTCTGGCACTAACAGGTTGTTTTTTTTCTTCAAATATCACTGAATAAACTGGTTCCTGATTTTCAAAAAATAAAAAATTTCTGACTGAGTAAAAGTAAAGTTTTGCCAGAAATAATAATATTCGAGTCGTGGTGAATCGAACATAAGGAAAACGAAGACTTGGACTTGTGCGTTCAAGTCCGTATAAAGATCCGTGATCTTTATGTTAAGTACCTTTTTCATTTAACAGTTACGGGCTAAATCAGCGATGCTAAAAGTTTAGTTTCGTACATATTGTAGTAATTTAGAGTAACGTACAAATCTATAAAATATGACGTACGAAAACGTGGGAATACGCGCGCTTGAAGCGACGAAGAAAATAACATAAAAATAGAATAAATCACACTTTTTTCGTGCCAATGTATTTAGCGCCGAGTACTGCTAATTGAGGACACGACTCTCTCACACACTTCTTACTACATTCTATATTCTGAACACCCAACACTCATCTCACTAGTTCGTATCAATGTTAATCATCTTGACCGGTTAAACAAGCTGCCACCACCAACAACAAAATAGAATAGTATCCGTCAACAACCTAAAAAAACAGGTCTATAAATGGCAACTGATAACACAGAAAACGAAAAAAAAAGTTTAACGCTTAAAGGGTAACATTGAATGTAATTGATTCATTAGTTTAATTAAAGTATTTTTAAATGATAGCATTATTGTATGAATGAGACCATGTGTTCTTGCTTGTTGTTTTGGTTCAATTATTGCTCAGTTAACTGGTGGTAGTATTCAACGTACACATATTTGTTGTCTATTCTGTTCAATTTCAGTCCTACTTTCACTAGAAATGGCAACACTTCAGTGTTGATGGAAGCTTTTCTCGCACCTCAATATATACTACACATTTAATACTAACTGCTCTCAATAACAAGATACTTGAAATCGTGATAAGTTTACTTTAAATACCCTTCAAATACAGCTGAACAAGATCTAATAATGTAGTTTTTTTATGCTAACGTACATTTTTTTTTCTATTACATTATTATCACATAGATTATGTTATTTACAATATTTTCATTGAATTATTTTACAGTATTTTTAAAGCTATTTTTGTATGGTGTAACTTGTTTTTTAAAGCGCTACTTGGCACGCACTTGTAGCACTGTATAAACATCAATATTATTGTTCTTCTTTGAATAAGAAGAGACTTGTTAAAACATTTAGCTATAACATTATGCGATAAAATGTTCGTAAAACACATTGTACAAGTTATGAGGACGTAGCTGAACGCTATTTTCACACCAATTTTTTTTAAGTTCCGGGAGAGAACGGGTGATCCTGAGGATATAGGATAATGGTCATTCTAAGACCGAAGTGTACTATGGGTCAGTTTAAATTCGTCTATTTTGCCAGAGACCATGCCGGCAGCGCGCCAAGCGAACTGACTTCGATGGCGGGTTATTTGGTATGTGTTCAAACGGGACGCGTCTTCTGCTTTAGTTTCGTCCTGGTAATTACTTATAAGGAACTTATTCAACTCTAACACTCAAAATGAGGGTCGTTTCTTACTGAAAGCTTTGCTGGACTTTTTTGTTGTTTGAGTCAAACGAACTCAAACGAACTCAAACTTTGACTGGGATGAATCCATATATTCAGCTCTTTCTTGGTGATCTAAATTGTCGGGTTATTTTCATGTATACAACACATACCCATAGTTCCATCCTGATCTTAGAACGACCGATCTTCTATCTCATATCACCTTTTCCCTACTCTCATGTCCAAAGTTCAAAGTTGGCCCGCACAACCGTCACTTGTTTCCCGGCTGGATTTATCAAACAATGGTCAGTCTTTTTGAGCGGTTTCCTAGTGCTCACGTTCGGTTTAGTGTGAAATATACGTGCATGATAATTTAAGAACATATTTTAATAGAAAACTTTCAGGCTCAGAAAAACTGACCTAAGACTGGCGGCTCAGCCTCAATCGAAACTTTCGACGTTCTTCCCCCCAAAAAGACTGTATAATTTATGGTACATTGTAGCTAGCAGAACTGATTCCAGCCATCGTAAAGGGAGCTATGTTATAAGTATATATGGGCAAGGAGGTTTATTACGATACGAATTGTTGACCTCACGTGTCCAGAAACACCATGTCACGCTTCGTCACAGAGAGTCCATCTTAAACGTGCGGTCCAAACATGCACTCACTTGAGGTACGGGCACACGGTGCAGTATTGCTAGCAATATGATTACAGCGTGTGTCCACCTCTGCAATTATTGTAACCAAGTTTATCGAAGTATAGTGTGATCCTACTTCAACATTGCGCGCAATATTACTGGCAATATGATAGCGTGTGTCCACCTCTGCCATCCAGGAAGGTGTGATCCTACTTCAGGGTTCAGGGGGAGGGTTCTGGGGGTTGCAACCCCCCCCCCCCCCCCCCCCCCTATGGATGTTTTTTATACTTGTATAGTATGTCTGTCCTTAGTGAGGTCCCTCTTGCACTTTCAGCTCTCTCCCTCGTAAGAATAATATAATTAATATAATTCATTCATGTTGTTTGCACGACCATTCGATTTCGAGGGTAGCCTGATTTTCAGACAGTCGTCTGCTAGATAGCGAGAGCGGAGGACCACGGACCGTCTGAAAATCAGGCTACTTCCAGGACGTGACGGTTTGACTGATAACTGAAATAACCTGCCTTTTTTAGCGTCAAAAGGTTCAGTTTAATTTATGCAGGGAGGTATATGATGGAGATGGAGACGCAACTTGTATGCTAATGCCCAATATAGTTCGCTCTGATAAGCCATAAGAGTGAAATAACAATGATCTTGCTATGACTCCTTAATGACTCCTCTGTCTTTTTGACTCTCACGGGGAAATAAAATGTGGTCGTTGCTATGGAAATCGGCTATATTTTTCTTGGAAGGAGTTTATGAAGGCCTTCAAGACTCTAGTCGACTTTGGTTGGAATGTTTGTAGCGATCGTTTGCTGCATTGCTTTTCTGTTTTGAAATACACCTATATACACCAATAATCCAAATACACCAAAAATCGTTGTCCCCGCCGAAAGCAACAAGCAAGAAGCTGACGACCGCAAAGGGAATTGGGACTTTCTCCTTATTCATTTATTCATCCGTAAACATTTTGACAACATGCATTTTCAAATGGCCGAATAGTTCCAAATGATTGCTATTCAACGCTCGTAGAGATAACTTCTCAAGTACCACGGATAAATAAATTAAATAGGAGATTCCCAATGTCCTTTGCGGTAGTCAGCTTCTTGCTTGTTGCTTTCTACCCGGACAACGATATTTGGAATAGGTGTATATCAATGGCAGTTATATGTGTGTACGTGTACACACGAAGTTTTTATTGCTATACAGTCAATATTTCAATGTATTTCTCTTTAGTCTCCTTGCTGGATGTTGAATAAACCGAGCCCGGCAAAAAAAATACTGAAAATAGAGTTTTTTGTGTTAATAAAACAACTCCAGATCTCTAAAAATTGCATTTCAGAGCTTGTAGATTTCAAATTTTTCTGGGGGGGGGATACCCCAGACCCCCCTAGATGTTCGCGGCTTTGCCGTTCATACCACTACAACCCCCTGTTTCAACAAATCCTGGATCCGCCCCTGCTTCTGCAACATTGCACGCAATATTACTTGCGCTGAAATCGTGCGATTGCCGGCAATATTGCGCGCAAAGTTGCAGTCATCGTATAATTTCTGTTCGTTAGAGAGGTTGTTCTTTAAACTTGGTGCTAGTTGCAGCTCCGTGCGATCAACAACTTCGAGAACCGCACGTGTCCAGGTAGTACGGGTCACGGTTCACTCAACGTAAACATGCCGGGTCACATGCACACAAGTTTACCAGTCGAGCCTTCGTACCTTTTTAACATTGGAAATAAATTTGCTAAAACGTGATTTGTTCGATCTGAGAAAATGCATATTTCAGTAGCTCTTTCAATTTGGCGTGAGTTGCAGGTACGTTTGCGGTCAAGAACTTCGATGGAATGATTTTATAGCTCACGTGCAACGCAAAATGCGGTCATACAAACGGTTATATTTGGATGAAAGTGTCAATCAACGGTAGTCTGTTATTGTCAATACTTTTATTTTTCGTTTCCAAAATCGACATACATTTTTTCCACGCATATGAAAATCATCAGAGAATACTAGCGCGCTCTCTACAGACTAGTGTGCGGTGAGGCACGCCTCTGCTCGAGATGCGGTTTTGGAAGTCCTTATTTGGAACGTGAATATGAATCATGTTAACTCAGCTGAGTGATGGACGGTTGACCAAAGTGCGACAACGTTCGTTTGTTCAACATCACGTCGAGCATATAATCAGCCATGATCAGTCCGCATCACGTTTTGGGCGCGTTAAAACGGGGTTGAAAGCGCGGGTCCACAACCCGAAGTTTCGGACCCCAAATAAACTGCGCACCCTCCCCTCCCTGAGGTCAGACGATTAAGTACTCGAGAGTTATCGATCACGTTCGATAATCTTTCTTAATCTTTCTTGTCTGCAGGTAATCAAGAACTCGGGAAATACATTTGTCCCAGTGTATCCTTCAGTGTATATACAAGGTTCTTCCTTGGAGCCCCGCGCCAACATGACCATGGTATTTATCTAAGTACGTGACCAGCTATTGAAGTAAACAAGATTTAGTAAACACTCAGATGAATGCAACAGTTGTAGTAAACAAGATTTGTTGATGGGCTATTTTTAGTACTGTTGTTTTACAGCTTTAGTTGTTTACTCTCGAACAGGGGGTCGATCATCGGGAGGGGTGGGGTGGGTGGGGGGATGGTGTCGTAGAGACTATAATAATAATAGTAACAAAAATGGATTTATTGAAATGATCGGGTACGTATCATAACTTACAACAATGTGAAACTTAAACGATGGTAAAGTAGAAATGACTCCCAAAAGCTTGCCCCACCCTTTTCCTGCTTCGATACTGAACATTTGTCCTCAATTTGAAGACCTAATTCAATTCTGACATTTTGAAAAGTTGAAACCATTCTAACAAGCTCAAAAACCATAGTTTACCCTATAACGTGACACATACCCGTGTTCTTATCTAGGAGTGCCCCCCGGTAACATAATCAAATCTACAAACCAAAAAAAACCTCCAAATTGAGCGTAAGCCAGTTTAGGGCTTATGTGATTAAAGAGTTCTTATTCCAATTCCAAACGGCGTGACCTTATTATGTGTACAATTCTTTATGATTAATTCATGAGGTAACTGCTGTTTACTCTGTCCGAATTGGAAAGCATATCATAGCATGCTGTTTTGGCAAGTTCTTCCTATTTCATGCATGCATGATGTTTAGGTTGGGCTGATGTTTTATATTGTTTGAACGGAAGAAAAGGTTATTTGAACAGAGACGTAATTGAAACCCCTTTTGAGGCTTGGTACACTGACTCTAAAACTGTAAACAACAGTGGTTCGATAATCGGAGGCCCCTTGCGCACGCAAAGATGTTTTTGGTCAGAAAACGAGTTTTCCCCCGCCATTTTAGACAAACGATTCGTAAACGGAGTTTTTCCAAAACGTTCCAAAGTTGACGCAAAAAAAAACATTCGAAAATGTTCTGTGGATCGCGAAGGCAAACATTTAGTAAGTTGCCCGATTTGCATGTCCCATGGGACCGGGCCATGACGTAAATACCAGGCTCAACCACTTTCGAGTTGAAAAAAGAAATTATGGTGGAAGCCGACATTGTTTCGTTCAAATTTTAAGAAACAGAAGTCCATATAACTAAATATATTTGAACAATCGACTTCTTTTACCGACACAAAACACTTTTATATTTTCAACAGAGCATTCCACACACAAAGCCCTTGGGACTAAGCATTGACGTCATTCACACCATCCTTACAGAAGTGATAAAAATAAATATCTGATCATATAAACCACGCCGGCTTGTACTGTGACCAAATAGATCAAAGTAGTATTTTTTGCCATAAAAAAATAATCGAAAACATTGATTTAATAATAATACGAGTGGTGTGTAGTTTGAAAGATGTTGTTTCAACTCTACTGGATTTGCTTGCTTGACCCCATTGTTGTTGTCGTCCGTTTCTTTGTGCTCTCGCTTACTTTGGCTTGTGATCATGACCTCACTACGTGCAGATTGTCACTCGCATTTTGCGGGCCGCGTAGCAAAACAAAAGTTTCTATACCAACACAAACCATAATTAAATATGCGAACTTGTATTTGCAAATGATTTCGGTCTTTGCGAAATTAAAAAAGATCCGCTAAAGATCCGCTTCAAAGCAGATACATAACATCAAAACTGCACCGTGTTTTCATCTATAGAAATTTTGTATAAAGGAAATCGATTCAAGATAACATAAATTGTCAAAGATGAATCCCGATAAGCTTTGCTGCTTTGACTAGATCTAGCCTATGTATCTTGTTATGTTCATATGCTAATATATAACGAGGCGGGGAGTTCGGAGTCTGTCAATCATTCATGCTGTATATCACTAGTACAAATCAATCAAAACATGTTTGTCTTTGAAACTTGGCCTCACGTTCCTCTGTTTACAGCGAAAAACCCTCTCTGTTTTGAACGACTAAAGTCAAGATATTATCACATTGCCCTTGTTAGGTCGTATAAATCTCTCACGTGCTAAAAACGTTTGGTTTTGACATAATCTGAGTCGTACGAGTTGTTCCAGACTTGGGATGAAATTCGAAGCGAGCAGGCATATCTCATAATCAACACTGTCAGGGGTCACTATTGATATGCAAATCATTAGAAAATCTCGCTCTCTGATTGGCCTGATTTATAACGTGATAAATTTTTAATTGTTTTCGGCACACTGACTGGTGTTTCGCATCACGTTCCAAGATATGGGCGGACGTGCGCTAGTAAATTTATAAAGGAGACCCTCATCGGACGCCATTAGTTCAGTTTGCATCAGACGCTGAACGGTGAAGGTGTACTTGAAATTTTTCTGAGTTTAACGAGCAAAATAACAACATGTGTCTGGAAAGACCATTGGAGCAAGCGCTGAGTGAATCACCAGTGTCCATGACTGGCTACAATGTAGATAAAGGATATGATTTCGACTTCAAATACGGCCAAAGCAAGGAGTTTGTGGATTTGGAAGATTTGAAGGCGCAGAGTCCAAGCCCCAGAGCAAGACGTAAATCTCATCGCCGAAAGCTAAGGGGAAAGAAGAAGTTTAAATTACCATCGACGTACTTTGAACCTTCTCTTGAGAACATTGATGAAGAGAAAGAGATTGTCATCGATCCAATCCGCTTGGACATCAGGTACAAGAAGATGTCCTCGAAACACCGCGAAAGAGCATTGGAGAGCGGCTCTCGTTCATCGACCGACGATGGCCGTCGATTCCGACACCGTCATTACCTCAAACGTGAAAAAGCAAGCACCTAAAAGGACATGTGAAATTGCTTATTACAAGCTCAGACAAAGTTTGAAAATCGAACTGCTTTCGCCGTCCAGTTGGCCGGTGTTTGGACCCGGGAACCCGGCTCCGGTGTCGGCAGAATCACGACTTTGCGCTTGGCGTGCATTGTTATCGATCAGCAAGTTCAGCTCATTTTTGCTGAAGAACTAACTGATAACTTTCTCTTCAATCTTCCCCCACATTATAAGATTGAACAACGCAAGCAAGATCAAAAGTTTGTGCAGGATATGTTGCTGTGGTCGTTTTGGTAGACAGCATCCCAAAGACAAGAAGCGTGTACCTTATCACGCCCGCGCCAAAAACTGTTACAAGACCACCAACTGAACTCTATATTAACTCCGCTTTTAGAAGCTAAGGAGATTTATAGGCAGTTTGTTAGTGAATAGTCGCTTAATTTACAATAGAAGGCAAGGTTTCAGAGCATTTGTTGGCGACTTCAAATGGCATACTTCGCGGTCGAACGGCTTCAGAGAAAGCCCTTTCTCTTTCGAACGATTTGCTTTTTATACGAATCACACAAGCAAAAAATCATCGATATTTAGGTAGCATTATTGTAATTTCGATAGCTACTCCGAAATAACTCATCGTTCTTCCTAGGCAATGATATTTTTCACTCCGTCATGGAGAGAGCATATAGCTCGAGATGTAAATATCACAAGCTTGTAATTTGAGTAGATCATTCCATAGAACTGGAAATGTAAAATCATCAGTAATTTTCCAAGGAATTCATGGTTGAGAATAAAAGTATTTAGGTGGAATATGATCTGTGTTTGTGTTGCTACATGTTATGTGATCACAGAATGACAAGTTGGCATGATGAAATAAGCGAGCGTATTTCATATTCTTTTGAAAATTGCTGAAGTTGCAAATTGAATTAAATGATTGCGATAGATTGACCGTATTATGCATATATATATATGTATTTGTGAACTAAGGTATCTATGTGTTGTTGGATAATATAATACAAGCGTAGGCGTTTTGGATGCCCTCGGGGATCAACCGGAACAGCACTTATAAAAATGCCTTCATTTTGGGCTCCCGAAGAAATGATCTGCTTTCCCAACCTTTTAGCTAATTTGGCTAAAAATACAGAAGTTTTTACAGTAATGCATTTAGTTTATAGAACCAAAGCTGTGTTTAACAATATTTTCGCATGAGTACTCGAGCACTGGCGATTGATCTTGTTCAGTCACGTCCCGAGAGGCTCCAAAACCAGTTAAAAACCGGTTATGGGACCTCGTGTAATCAGAGCCGCTGCAAAACATGACATGCAAGCGAGGTTGTTTTGATTTGATCGGAAACCCTTGGACGGTGGCCAATTATGGAAGACCTCAGTTGTAGTTTACCCCAAAAGAGAACTTGTACTGTGAGTTTTTCTGCCTTAGAAAAACTGTCGCTTCGTTATTCGACTTCGGATCAAAATTTTACACATCTTGTTTCACCATTTAATTATTAGTGAAGCTGCTGCGTATTACAACGGAAGTTTGTGACAAATGCATAATTTAAAACAATGTCGCTGGTGCACTGCTGAGGCCGTAGGAACACACGGAACAGCAAGAACATTTATTATTTTAATTTGGAGAAATAATAGCAAAATATACGTGGTTTCAGGTATCGTTTCTGACTGTCAAAGTTACAACAATTTTTTTTCGAACCCCGCTATCTCGACCAACCGATCGGTTACGACAATAAACTCCCTGTGGTGACCTTGAACAACAGAACACCTTGATATTTCGAACCCCCGATATCTCGAACTGTGTTATTTTCCCTTGAGTGTTCGAAATAGCCAGCTTTTCCCATATATTTGAACAATTGGGTTTCCTGTGTCATGAATGCCGCCGATTTGTAGTTGATCGATGTTCGCGGGGAACTGACTGGACTGCCCACTGTTAAGGTACGGCACGGTCACAGCACGGCACGTCCGTAACACATTGTCATACTGTGACATACAGTGGGTTGTCATACTGCGTGACACACAGTGTCAGTGGATTGTCATACTGTGACACAGTGTCAATGGATTGTCATACTGTGACGTACAGTGGGTTGTCATACTGCGTGACACACAGTGTCAGTGGATTGTCATACTGTGACATACAGTGTCAATGGATTGTCATACTGTGTCAGTGTTATGAATGATAACCAGGGATACTTATTTCAGTATCCGGTTTTAGACTCCGCGGTAATACTGTGATATACGTGGGTTGTCATACTGCGTGACACACAGTGTCAGTGGATTGTGAATGAATGAATGAACTTTATTTAGACGGGGAATCAAAATCACTAAAATTAAAATTAATTACAAAGTGCTCTCCCTTTGAGCCGTGTAAAAAGATAATTCTACATAATTATTATAATATATGGAATATAAAGAGATTGTCATACTTTTGCATACAGTGTCAGTGGGTTGTCATACTGTGACATACAGTGTCACTGGGTTGTCATACTGTTGTATACAGTGTCAGTGGATTGTCATACTTTTGCATACAGTGTCAGTGGGTTGTCATATTGTGACATACAGTGTCAGTGGATTGTCATACTGTGACATACAGTGTCAGTGGGTTGTCATATTGTGACATACAGTGTCAGTGGGTTGTCATATTGTGACATACAGTGTCAGTGGATTGTCATACTGTGACATACAGTGTCAGTGGGTTGTCATACTTTTTGCATACAGTGTCAGTGGGTTGTCATACTGTGACATACAGTTTCAGTGGGTTGTCATACTGTGACATACAGTTTCAGTGGGTTGTCATACTGTGACATACAGTGTCACTGGGTTGTCATACTGTGACATACAGTGTCACTGGGTTGTCATACTGTGACATACAGTGTCAGTGGGTTGTCATACTGTGACATACAGTGTCAGTGGGTTGTCATACTGTGACATACAGTGTCACTGAGTTGTCATACTGTGACATACAGTGGGTTGTCATACTGTGACATACAGTGGGTTGTCATACTGTGACATACAGTGTCACTGGGTTGTCATACTGTGACATACAGTGGGTTATCATACTGTGCCGATACAGTGTCAGTGTTTTGTCATACTGTGACATACAGTGTCAGTGGGTTGTCATACTTTTGCATACAGTGTCAGTGGGTTGTCATACTGTGACATACAGTGTCACTGGGTTGTCATACTGTGACATACAGTGTCAGTGGGTTGTCATATTGTGACATACAGTGTCAGTGGATTGTCATACTGTTGTATACAGTGTCAGTGGGTTGTCATACTTTTGCATACAGTGTCAGTGGGTTGTCATACTGTGACATACAGTGTCAGTGGGTTGTCATACTGTGACATACAGTGTCAGTGGGTTGTCATATTGTGACATACAGTGTCAGTGGATTGTCATACTGTGACATACAGTGTCACTGGGTTGTCATACTGTGACATACTGTGACATACAGTGTCAGTGGGTTGTCATATTGTGACATACAGTGTCAGTGGGTTGTCATATTGTGACATACAGTGTCAGTGGATTGTCATACTGTGACATACAGTGTCAGTGGGTTGTCATACTTTTAATGCATACAGTGTCAGTGGGTTGTCACCATACTGTGACATACAGTTTAATAATAATACAGTGGGTTGTCATACTGTGACATACAGTTCAGTGGGTTGTCATACTGTGACATACAGTGTCACTGGGTTGGAAGAAGGTGATACTGTGACATACAGTGTCTGGGTTGTCATACTGTGACATACAGTGTCAGTGGGTTGTCATACTGTGACATACAGTGTCACTACAGTTTATCATACTGTGACACCATACAGTGGGAAGGTGACACCATTCCTACTGTGACATACAGTGGGTTGTCATACTGTGACATACAGTGTCACCATTGGGATTAATAATCATACTGTGACATACAGAAGGTTATCATACTGTGCACCATTACCTATAAGATAATAGTAATACAGTGTTTTGTCATACTGTGACATACAGTGTCAGTGGACACCATTGTCATACAACTTTTTAGCATACAATGTCAGTGGGTATAAGATAATATACAACTTTATTTAGGAAGACGGTGACACTGGGTTTATTTAGGAAGTCATACTGTGACATTTAGTGTCAGATAATAAATAATACAACTTTATTTAGGGTTGTCATATTGTGACATACAGTGTCATTGGATTGTCATACTGATAATAATAATACAACTTTATATACAGTGTCAGTGGAAGAAGGTCATACTATGACATACAAGAAGGTGACACCATGTCAGTGGAAGTTGTGACACCATACCTATAAGATAATAATAATACAACTGAAGGTGACATACAGTGTCAGTGGAAGTTGTCCTATATTGTGACATACAGTGTCACAGTGGATTGTCATACTGTGACATACAGTGTCACTGGGTTGACCCATACTATAAGACATACAGTTCAGAAGAAGTTGTCATATTGTGACATACAGTGTCAGTGGACTGTCATACTGTGACATACTAAAGATAATAATAATACAACTTTATTTAGGAAGAAGGTGACACCATTACCTATAAGATAATAATAATACAACTTTATTTAGGAAGAGGGTGACACCAACTTTATTACCTACTAAGATAATAATAATACAACTTTATTTAGGAAGAGAAGTGACACCATTACCTATAAGATAATAATAATACAACTTTATTTAGGAAGAAGGTGACACCATTACCTATAAGATAATAATAATACAACTTTATTTAGGAAGAAGGTGACACCCTATTACCTATAAGATAATAATAATACAACTTTATTTAGGAAGAGGGTGACACCATTACCTATAAGATAATAATAATACAACTTTATTTAGGAAGAAGGTGACACCATTACCTATAAGATAATAATAATACAACTTTATTTAGGAAGAGGGTGACACCATTACCTATAAGATAATAATAATACAACTTTATTTAGGAAGAAGGTGACACCATTACCTATAAGATAATAATAATACAACTTTATTTAGGAAGAAGGTGACACCATTACCTATAAGATAATAATAATACAACTTTATTTAGGAAGAAGGTGACACCATTACCTATAAGATAATAATAATACAACTTTATTTAGGAAGAAGGTGACACCATTACCTATAAGATAATAATTTAATACAACTTTATTTAGGAAGAAGGTGACACCATTACCTATAAGATAATAATAATACAACTTTATTTAGGAAGAAGGTGACACCATTACCTATAAGATAATAATAATACAACTTTATTTAGGAAGAAGGTGACACCATTACCTATAAGATAATAATAATACAACTTTATTTAGGAAGAGGTGACACCATTACCTATAAGATAATAATAATACAACTTTATTTAGGAAGAAGGTGACACCATTACCTATAAGATAATAATAATACAACTTTATTTAGGAAGAAGGTGACACCATTACCTATAAGATAATAATAATACAACTTTATTTAGGAAGAAGGTGACACCATTACCTATAAGATAATAATAATACAACTTTATTTAGGAAGAAGGTGACACCATTACCTATAAGATAATAATAATACAACTTTTTATTTAGGAAGAAGGTGACACCATTACCTATAAGATAATAATAATACAACTTTATTTAGGAAGAAGGTGACACCATTACCTATAAGATAATAATAATACAACTTTATTTAGGAAGAAGGTGACACCATTACCTATAAGATAATAATAATACAACTTTATTTAGGAAGAAGGTGACACCATTACCTATAAGATAATAATAATACAACTTTATTTAGGAAGAAGGTGACACCATTACCTATAAGATAATAATAATACAACTTTATTTAGGAAGAAGGTGACACCATTACCTATAAGATAATAATAATAATACAACTTTATTTAGGAAGAAGGTGACACCATTACCTATAAGATAATAATAATACAACTTTATTTAGGAAGAAGGTGACACCATTACCTATAAGATAATAATAATACAACTTTATTTAGGAAGAGGGTGACACCATTACCTATAAGATAATAATAATAATACAACTTTATTTAGGAAGAGGGTGACACCATTACCTACTAAGATAATAATAATACAACTTTATTTAGGAAGAAGGTGACACCATTACCTATAAGATAATAATAATACAACTTTATTTAGGAAGAAGGTGACACCATTACCTATAAGATAATAATGATACAACTTTATTTAGGAAGAGAGTGACACCATTACCTATAAGATAATAATAATACAACTTTATTTAGGAAGAAGGTGACACCATTACCTATAAGATAATAATAATACAACTTTATTTAGGAAGAGGGTGACACCATTACCTATAAGATAATAATAATACAACTTTATTTAGGAAGAGGGTGACACCATTACCTATAAGATAATAATAATACAACTTTACAACTTTATAATTAGGAAGAAGGTGACACCATTACCTATAAGATAATAATAATACAACTTTATTTAGGAAGAAGGTGACACCATTACCTATAAGATAATAATAATACAACTTTATTTAGGAAGAAGGTGACACCATTACCTATAAGATAATAATAATACAACTTTATTTAGGAAGAAGGTGACACCATTAGGAAGAGGAAGAAGGTGACACCATTACCTATAAGATAATAATAATACAACTTTATTTAGGAAGAGGGTGACACCATTACCTATAAGATAATAATAATACAACTTTATTTAGGAAGAAGGTGACACCATTACCTATAAGATAATAATAATACAACTTTATTTAGGAAGATTACCTATAAGATAATAATAATACAACTTTATTTAGGGTGACACCATTACCTATAAGATAATAATAATACAACTTTATTTAGAAGAGGGTAATACCTATAAGATAATAATAATACAACTTTATTTAGGAAGAGGGTGACACCATTACCTATAAGATAATAATAATACAACTTTATTTAGGAAGAAGGTGACGCCATTACCTATAAGATAATAATAATGGTGGCCAACTAATATGGAGCAGACACTGAGCTAGGACCAGCTAGGGTGGTCACTGCCATGCAGGGCTTGTTTACGTCCTCAGTGGATCTTTACGTCCTTCCAATTCAAGTGTAGTATAGTGTGGAGAGACTGGGGGAGCGGCATTTTCTAAGTGGTCATCCGAGCCACGCGAAGGTCTAACCATTTGCTGATGTAATTACAAAGGCAGCACCTCCTCAATTATCTGAAAGACTGGATTCAACAAAGTTGAGACTCCGCCCCGAGGTACAAATCCCCCGGGGGGGGGGGGGGGGGTACTCCCTTTGTCCAAGTGGTAGGGGTGATCGGCGGTCGATTTTGAAAACGACCTTAAAAGGTACGCATAAATTAAAAGAGCTGTTGAAGCCATGTTAATTCCAACCTCTAAAAGGTACGACCATATATGATTATTATTATTTATTAAAATTTGATATATAGACACTTGGGTGCATCAAATCAGTGACTGGACAACATCTTTCTTCTGCGGTTCTTTCATGTTTGGCAATAAAGAAATTAAATACAAATTGACCCTAAAAGGTACGGAGTCATGTTACGTAACTGACTTTTGAGTCGGAACCCCTAAAAGGTACACACAGGAAATATTTTGAACCCTAAAAGGAGCGCCGATCACCCCTACCACTTGGACAAAGGTAGTGTCCCCCCCCCCCCCCCCCCCCCCCCCCCCCCCCCCCGGGTCCAAATCCTTACCCTATTATTTATATGTATCATTTTTTGCCAGAAAAGGTAATCCTTTCATATACCTTCCATAGAAAATGGCACCCCTTTCACATGCATGTTGTAATGACAAAGGAAAGATAAAAAAGCGTTTTGGTTAATAATCGAGCGATTTTTACTAAACTTTTCACTTGAGTGGATGACTTGGATGAATCAGTCGTTAGGTGCGTCTGTTCGAGATATTTTGAAAGTCTCTTTTGAATACCTAAATGAAAGTTTTTCCTACCCTTTTCTGTACTTCAACTCGTGAAATCCCTGCATCTTTCGTCGGTACAGTCTCCGGCTGCGAACCGCGCGAACATTGGGGACTATTCATAGTAATCGTCCTACCACCACGATCGTCAAGTTTGGATGGGTGTCTGAATATATATAAACGTAGCTCCGCGGGAACACAGCCGGGTTAACTGACGACATGCCCAGCGTAGAAACTCCGCGAACTGTTGGCTGTCAGTCTCTCCTATGGGGTAGTTTATTTTGCAGTATCAGATATTAGGGTATAAATATATTGATCTGTTGATCGGAATGTGGCTGGTACATATAGCTTGTGACGGAGCTTCTCACAGGGACCGCGGAGCGAGTATCATATTGGGGCGGGATTGAAGCCTTAATGTATGGGAAACTTGCCTTTACATTGCCTTTATTGCCGGCCTTTAGCCTTAAGTCCCTTTAGCCTCCCATCTCCGCGGTCACTGTGTCTCAGTATATCTTGTCCCAGGCTGAGATCACTGCTTCAGCCAGCAGTTCCCTTGCACAATGAGAGGTCTTATATTTTTCACCACAGAGGGGAAGGGACTGTGAAAAAGTGGCAAGCTAAAACAGTTTCTCACCCACACACACCTCTCATAGAATTATAGTAATGAACAGTGCTTTACATGGAGGATTCCAAGGGTGAATACGAGCAATATTTTGTATACTAATGTATTTATACAAATATTTATACAGGAGCTCGAGACTTCCAGTTTCGATCATAATCAACTAATTTATAGGCTTATACAAACATACTGCGGATAGAAACATGGCAAAAAATGCTAAAATATAGTTAATATGGAGTCCGATTAGGGCACCTTTTTCAATGCTCTTTTAAGTGTAGGCAAGCATTTATGGATTCTTAAAGAACGCGGTCGAGTGTTCCGCCGTTTTGGCTCCATTTGATCAATGCGTAAAGGAGCCTTGAAATTTGGCTGTTTTGGCGCGCTGTAGTCTTATAGGAGGTCTTTATAATGTCTAGTGTTATAATATAATAGATTAAGACTTGCACTAGGTTTTAAATCTCAAAGCAACCCCTCAACATGGTTAATTACTGCAGACCATTTTCTCATCCATCGAACCGCAGAAATAACACACGGTCTCTCATAGCGCTCCTGATACATAACACTGGTTCTTCACGCTCCAATCGGGTCAGGGTATTTGTCCACACACCTCCAACGGCCCACAGTCACTCCCCCCTTCCAATGTTATAAGGATTTTGACCCGGCCCCTCCCCCAATAAAGGTTCCTTCACTTTTTTTGGGGAAAATTGTTCTTGATTTGCATGTCTTTTATCTCTTGTATTAATACAGTTGAGACTCTGACTGATACATACGTATAACAATAAGATCGTCATAGTAATTATAAGTACAAGCTAGGAATTATCGAAACGCGACTAATATCAAAGCCAGAGACAACTATTTTTTTTAAAGTTGTAGAATGCATCCTGGCTGTAAAATCAAGATGTTTTTTTCTTAGTGTCGACCGGCCTGTACATGTTTACGACTGATCCTGTTGTTTATAGTCGAAGGTACTAAGGAATGTTTTAATCGACATTGTCAGAACACTCCATGTTCTCTTCACAATGGCAAACAACTGAGAACAATGCATTTGGAATGAGCTCGAAGAATAATAATTGCTTCGCATTTTAGGTCGTAAAATTTTACCATCGTTCCAACACCTTTCAGTATCAATAATAGCACACAGATTTGTTAACAAAAACAGTCTTATATTATAACTTTTTGCAAATATTTAGGTGAAAATAGTGCTAAATATGTAAGTAAGGATGTAGGAAAGGTGTTATTTTTCTAGTTTTGTCTACTTGGTATAAAGTATTACCAGGGCAAGTGGTCCATGGAGTGAGAGGGTATACAATCGGAAGCATGTCACAGCATGAATGACCGATACATCAGCATTGTAAAAATACCATCTACAATTTATTTATATGATTCTTCTGTCTGATTTACATGTACATTAATTTCCCCTGTCGATTGTGTCTTATTCTAGCTGTTCTTATCGGCAAACCTTAAAATAACAATGACCGTTCTTATATGACAAAGATAGGGATTAGGTCTCACAATTGCCGTTCACTTGAATGGTGCAGGGTTTAATTTAGTTTCCAAAATGCAAATTTCTTGTGGAGTTGCGTGCAAATTTTAAGGTGTCAAAGAAATTTCGTGATCAGTTTGTCGATCTTTCTCGTGGCTAAATATACAGTTGTTGATTAGAGTAAGCTTTGGGTGCGTTTCTCTTGGAAGTCCTTTTGAGCCGTGTTTGGGCCAACAGTATAAAAGATCTAATAACACTGTTGAACAACATGACGATGTAAACAGAAAGTTTACTTGAGCGTAGAGAAGGCAACATGTGAAGCCCAAAGCGCGTCTTCTTCGCTCTACTGATATAATCCCAATTATCATCTATTGTCATTCACGTACACAGTGGTACAGCAACCACATCTTCGTTTAGAACAGCTTGAAATTCAATCTTTCGAAGACGTTTTGTGATATCGCTTGTGTCGAAAACTTCGTCCTTCTTGTTTGCCATAATTGCCCGAAGTCATGGCTCTTTCTTTGTGAATTGTAGCTAAGTCTTTCTTTTTCTTTTCGACGTCCAGTTCAAACGAGAGACTCTCCTCGTTCTCGCTGATATCTTCCAGGTTTGGAACGAGGGATAACGAGGGGAACCGTTTCGCCTTCTTGTGCCGCCGTGTGGTTTTCCGTTTCATCTTCGGGCTTCCAGATTTATGCAAACTCTTGTCGATAGCATTCAAATCGTCCTTGAATTCAACCACTGTTTTGTGTCCGTATTTGTGAGCAAAATAATCGTAACTGGTGTGAGGTTTGGGCTCCGTTATAGATACTGGTAACTCGGATACCGCCATTTATATGTCCAACAACGATGACCTTGCAAGTTTAGACCAGGAATCCAATTTGCGATGAAATAGCACGTTTTCCTCTTTGCAGGCTTCTTCGGTCTTTGAAATCCAGATTTAACTGGGCCAGGCCAAGACTGAAGGTTTCTTTCACCGAGAGAATTCACCAAAACTGTGATCCCTGGCGAGATTAAACCCGGTGTAAATTGAGCTCGCTATGTCCAAACGCTCAGCCGATGTAAATAAAGCACTTCAACGTAACTTCAACGTGACTTGTCAGTCACGTGACTAGTCAGGTGACCGTTCAAAACAACCTACAAATAGACACAACTGTCAGTGCAAAAGAATTTCAGCGGGTATTTGGTATGATTGATACCTCTTTCGTAAAGAATTTGCATAGCATTTTATAATGTCTGCGTGTAGTAATCGGTTTTATCTGTATCTGTTGTTTTCTTTGGTAATGTTGTGACGAGTATAATATATGCGTGACTATCAATAGACACAGACAGTTCATATTTACACTATTGTCTTACAGCTTGACCTGCTTTCAGTACAGGGTTTAGATTTGATGCCGATTTGACTGAGGCGAATGGAAGAGCTATTTTTAGCTAGGGCTTTTGTTCGGTTCTTTCTTTCTTTCTTCCTTCACAATTCCTTTTGTTCCTTCATTTATTTATTTTGATTCTTTTTTCCCTTCTCACTTTTTTCTTCTTTCTCTCTTTTATAGTTTCTTTCTATTTTTCTAGGCTTTCTTTGTCTAGATCAGTTGGCTCAGTTGTATTGTACTCTGACATAAGCTTTTGACCTCACAGTAGGAGCTGTATATATATATATGTATGCGCTCTTTCTTTCTTTGTTTCTTGCCATAGTTAGATCGGTAATCGTATATTTTCTCGTGCTACTTTGCGACTTTGAACGATTTGTATACTATGCGAGGGTCCACTACTACGAGTTCATTCAGTATAACCCGGGGGGGGGTACTCCCTTTGTCCAAGTGGTAGGGGTGTTCGACCCCTAAAAGGTACAACCTTGGGTACAACCATATATGGCGAAACGGTGATTGTGTTGATATCGTTTAATCAGTGACTGGACAACATCTTTCTTCTGTTCTTTCATGTTCAATAAAGAAAATAAATAATAATTGACCCTAAAAGGTACGGAGTGATGTTACGTAACTGACCTTTGAGTCGGAACCCTAAAAGGTACACACAGGAAATATTTTCAACCCTAAAAGGACCGCCGATCACCCCTACCACTTGGATAAAGGGAGTGCCCCCCCCCCCCCCCCCCCCGGAATCCATATTTAAACATTTCTGATCTCCGACCCGAGACTAAAAAGACTGGCACCCAAGAAATTTCAATACGAACCAGACAATAGACTATCACGCAATAGAGTATGTCTGATAAGCATATTAGTTTTACTGCATGATCTAACAGCAGTGAACACAGACAGAAGTCTCAGTCCGTGCCGTTTGTTTAGTGTTTCTATATTTAGGTTTTCGATCACACCTCGCTTTCTTGTAAATACAGTTTTTGAATTGATCGAAGCGTCGTCTTCATCTTAAAGTTTTAGTTTTAAAATGTCGCAGAATTTTATAGTGAACAAAAAGAAACTTCTTATTCGATGGTTTTTATTATGATTTTTACTATGATTTTTATTATTATTATCATTACTACATATTATTATTTCAGAGAAATAATAATATCCACTTTGGGTGCTTTGTTTTGGCAGTACTAGTGCATGTTAGTACGACGCTATTGAATAATATTTGAATTGTCACCCATGTTGATACGGTACGTGACGTAATTTTTGGCGGGAAAATGACGGCGACGCGCGTCGTATTTCCGAAACAAAAGATTTACATTTTGCCGCCAAAACTAAATACGCGAAACTTATTGTTATTTTACATAGTGCTCAGCTTTCCATGCTTTCTCGGTTCTGTTATTTTCTGGTAAATTTATTTTAATGCTAAATTAAAATTTAATGCTAATAAAATCTAGATCTTAAAAAACAGTGTATCGGTTAAAAGAGAAAAAATATAGTAAAAACTAGTTAAAATCGACGACGTTTCAACGCTTATTATTAAAAAAATGAAAACGATAAGAATATATAAGAAGAACACGAACAAATGTTATAATAAGGAGCTATGGTCCTCAGAGAATAGACAGAATACAAATGACGGAGAAATTCGATTTACATGTATGGTTCAAACATCAAAAGGATGGTTTCTCTCTTCCCGACAATTTTCTTTTTCCTTTGACGCATGTGCAGTAACTTTTTCACCCGTGTTACCCATATTAGGTTATACAAAGCGAGCATTCAACACTGTCTACCGATATTAAGCCGAAGATGTCACGAAGCGTTTCCGGAGAGATGATGTCATCGGTATTGATATAAAGGCACGTGTCCAAAACAACAATTGTGATAAACACCAGTCAAGCAGGTTGACGATGCCGACGTTGAATTGGGTGTCAAAAAAACCTCAATAATTTCTAGCCTATTCCACAACAATCTCCTTTTTTTACTGACATTTTCACAAGTAAAACCGCGAACACACGGCTGAAGAAGATGAGTACTTCATTGTCGGATCTTCCATTATCGATGGACGTTCTTGAGGAAGAGATGAATCGCCATTATAGTTCAAGCTACGACCAAAAGATCTCCACTTACTACGACGAGTTGTCGACAGTCTGGGAGAGTATGTACAAGAAAGGACTTAGAAAACAGTTGAGTTGTTATTACACTCACCAGCCGTTAGAACAGGATGTAGAATCCCCAAGCCGCCACAAGGAAGACGAGAGACCTGCAAAAGGCGGGAAAGATTTGGCGCGAGTTCATCATGAAAGGGCGTTAGATGCAGGTAAGCTACGAAAGGACAAAGGCCGCAGATGGCGAAGAAAAAATTATGGTAGTTCGCTGGAATCGCAAACCTCACAGTCATCGGCATCTCATTCAATATGATTAGAACTCATTGAAAAGACATGTCAGTGTTAATTGTCTTTGAACGGACTGCATGATCAACGCCGGTGTTACAGTAGAATCTCCCCTTGAAACCGAACCAAGACTGAGCCGAGAACTGAATGGCGAGAGAACGGAGTCAAACGCGATCTTTTGTGGCCAAGAGGATGTTATAAAGGTTTTTGGCAATCATTGTATAGATCTAGAAGAACACTTAGCCCTAGAACTACACACGTGTAACGATGATGATCGTATTTACTACAACCTCAGTGATCGTATTTGTATGTATACAATAACTACAGCCAACTAAGAATTAACGGGGCCCTATCTACTGCATGTCAAATAACGAAGAACAACACGCAAATGTCAGCTGATTGGACTGAATCAGTTCGGTTCACACCGCAAAGAAATCCACTGAGAAGACTGAAGTGAAATCAGTTCCATCCTTAAAATTAAAAGTTAACATTTTATAGATAAGTCGTTGATAAACTAGATATCAATGATGTTGGAGATTTCAATGTAAAATAACGATCAAATGAATCACTTTATTAACCGTGTTGGTGTCAGAAAATTATATAGCTCGATGCAGACTGTACAAATGTGAACGTAGTTTGAATGTACGACGAAAAGAGATTTGAATCTTTCAGAAAATAAACGATATTTAACCAGCTCCGTCTAAGTCGTTCTTTGTGTTTTTTTTTGACGGACACAACTTGGAAACAAAGGCAAGCCACCTGCAACAGCATGACGCAACTGCCATGGTGTTGATGGTTCAGTTTATTGCTCTCTGCTTTTCTAAACTTGAATGGATATTTACAAATACTATATTATATTCCACCATCTTTGTTGAAAAGTTCTTGATTACAGTAATTCCATATTACCAACTCAAGAACGATTTCTTTTCACCCCGCGATGTTCCTACAAAACATTTCAAATGATTTCCTGGAAGCTTCAAGCGTTGTTGAAAAGCAAATTTGGCAGAAAATTATTGCCGCTTCCTGTATGTCTTATATACATGCCTATAACGTTAAGCTACGATTTGTTTTAAAACCAGTCCAATATCAAAACGAAAAATGGGTCATTTCGATCAATGGAGCTACCACGTTCAATTTCAAACCAATCAGTAATAATTAACTGAGACATTGAAGGCACATAAATGCATCGAAAAAATGGAAACAATTTCCCCAAAAAGTGTTATTGATCATTCAAATTCTGCGTTCATTTCTCGATGCAAATATAAAAACATCTAAAAATAGTATAGATGTGTCGAGAAAATATTTGAATTGTTATGGGCTCCTGTCCTTACCAAATATGGTACCCTTGGAATCGAGGTTCCATTTTCCACTCTCTGATGGAGGTACGTACCCTTTATACACTAATTAGATATTAAATGTAATATTTTATACACTAATTAGATAATTCGATTTCCCCGATTATTTTTTAAATCGATGGAAATCTTTTCCGGCCCCGAGTTGTTTAAAAAAAATACTCCTCTGTCTGTCTGTCTGTCTGTCTGTCTGTCTGTCTGTCTGTCTGTCTGTCTCTGTAACACAGGAAATCCAAAACAATATTAGTTTACAGATTATCGCCAACCAGTCCAAGTTAACCCATGTCCTCAATTTTAAGAACACGTATTTCTGAAGTAATTTTTTATGTTTTTCTTTTCTTTTCACTTCGCAACTCGTCACCACTCTTTTTTGAAAAAACGCAACTGCAACAGCACAGGAATCCCACAGAAGAAAAATACCGACAAGAGGGCCATTGTTTTAAAAAATAACATGTTGAGACCATATTCAATATAAAAATTCTGATAACACGAGTAACGTTCACCACATTGTCAACCTAAAACCCCTGGGGAGGGGTTCCTTCGTGCTGAAAATATTTCCCGCGCCTGAGAATCTTTCCCGCCTACTTCCTCTCGACCAATCAGACGGCGCTCTCAAAACACTCCCTGAATTTCTTTCATTCTGATTGGTCGAAAAAGATTTGATTGAATTTAGATGAGACGTGGTATCAAGTAGGTATTTCAACTTTGCCTTCAAACATCGACAAGAGTTGATCCGGTAAGTTGAGCTTCTAATTTTGCTATGTTTTCTTCTTTATAAGACGAGAAACTACTAGCATAGTTCTCCTTTTGAATTTCTACGCATAGAGGAATAATATTTCATAAAACATACAGATGCATGTATAAAGCTGAATGAGTACACAGTAGTTCAGTTCAAGTTCTCATATATATGCTGCTTTTGATCGCTGCGAAACAAGGCTTTGTCCGCATAAGTTTGCTCAAAGTTTTCGACGTTTTCTGCTAAGCGTTTGAGAGTTTCTGTTTAATTAATGTAATATGTACTTTATCTTCTACTTGAGAAGGTCGAAATAGCTTTAAACCGTTGATTTGATTTGTGGATATTCGCTGAATTTGCGGGCTAATTTTGATTCTTCAATTTCATAAAATGTTCTGGAAAAGGAAATAAAGCAAAGCGAGGTCCAAATTTTACAATCGCGCTGCAATAACTCCGTGCGCATTTGCTCAGGCTTAGCTTCAATTCACTGTGAACAAATAATGGCAATGAGAAAGCAGGAAAATGTGGACAAGTGATAGAATCCATTTTTAATTCCACCGGGTTATATATTCAATGGATTGAGGCTGGCAAAATGCCTCTTTTGTCGAGGAGTACAGCTTGCAAACTCATTCGCGCCATTTATGCAAATTTGATATTAGTTTTTCGCGCGCTTAATTTGTACGCGTACAAGAATTTTACCGTATTACACTAAATAACTAACGTTCTGTTTTCCTTATTTTGTTTCTAGACTCAAGGCATCGACAGATGAAGAAAACAAGTTAGTAGCACACAACAGACCTCGAGTAAACCAAATTTATCGCATTTTCTAACGTGTCCATGTATTTGGCTGTGTTTGTTAACTTCCTCGAGGACTAGTTGTGTTTTTAACCTGGGTGGATTCGAATAGGAGCGACATCCCAAATTTAGAGTAGGAAAAATGAATTCCTTTTACTTGTGGTGAACCAAATTGTCATCGTCGCTTGCTTGTTCTCGTGTACCGAGTAGTGTTTGTTAATTGTATCGGTGTTCGTTTGTGCCTGTGAAATCAGACTTCCCACATGACGTGTTAGTTTGGCTTGCTTTTCTCCACTAGGGAGGGGAGGAAGGGAAATGAGCTCGTCATGTGGGTTGCCTGTTGGCTACAGGCTACTGTGTTGGAGGTGTTTTGTACCATGTTTGTAACTGTTGGCGCTGAAAACTTAAGCTTAGGTGCACATATTTTGGCTTGTAGTCACAAGTGAAAAGGATTTATGATTGAAAAAAAATTACGAAAAAGTCCTGATTAGCACTAAATAGGACTAGGAAGGCATCCGTGCCTCAAGTACGGGCCATGGGATGTTTATTAGGAAAGCTACCACTTTAAATTAGTTGGGTTTAGTATCTTTCTAACTGGTCAATCGGCCAGGGTCAATCGGCCAATGTTAGTTTAGCTTTCCAATGTCTTTAATTTAGCCCACGAGATGTCAACGCTGGACCACGGATGGAGACATTGGACCTGGATGCAATAAACCATGCTCTCAAATCGAGAGACCGCGTAGTTGTAGTCTGAGTCTGTGTCGTTACTTAGATCTAGAGTTTGACCATTATTTTACGCGGTTCTGGCCAGTCTACACACAACGCATTCACCTAAACCACGCGGCGCCTAGGGACTTAGATTTCTTCGTTCTTAGGTCTTAGCTTAGTGCTGGCCAGACTGCATCGACAATGACGCCAGGGCGCACAGACAGCAATTGATCATAGACCTGCAACTGACACCCATACCCTTTGTATTGTATTCTCTCGTGGTTCATGTATGATGGTCAACGAATGGTCAGTTCCTGGTTGTGCGTACCGACGGTAATGGTCTTACTCTAGATTAGCTCAATCCAAATTTAGTGTACATTCCGATACATTTTGGCCCGGCTTAGATTATATATACTAACACAACCTTGTAAATGCCATGGTGACCCTGGATATTCAATCCCATGGCATTTAAACTCTCTTGCAGCCAAGTCTACCAAGAACAACCATACTCGGTTGCGACGACGAGATCAAGTGCTTCAATAGATTTTGCGGCTCTTTTTTCGTGTACCGACACAGTTGACGCAATTCAATAGAAACAACAAAGACTCCAAGTTTTTCAATAGAACAAAGCTAACAAAGAATACAATAGGTTTGCTATTGAATTATACGTCAAATGTGCTGGTACGCGAAGTAAGAGCCGATTTTTCTTTTTCAAGTGGTAGCTTTAGAAATTTATTTATATAATTAGGGTTCAAATTTGGCTAATTGGCAATTAATTATTTGATTGATGCTTGTGAATATTAATTAATGATTATTGATGCTTGTGAATCTTGTTGGCAAAAGTTGAGTTATTTGCGCTTGACTTTTGTTGACTTATTTTTTGGGGAGCGGTGATGGCAGACTCGCGCTGTGATCCTTCTCGTTCCCAGTTCCCTGACATTTGACTGACTGAGATGCATTACTTGTACTTGGCATTTCTGTTTGGAGTAGTTGGTTTTCTTTATATTAGATCATCATAGATTCTGAATGTTTCTTTTTAGTTGTTCTTAGTTCTCTTTATTCAAGTTCTTTTTATTTCTCATATTTCAAAAGGGCAAACTAGGCATGTGATTCCGACACCTGGTCCATCGAGACCATCTGTAGATTCATCTATCAGTAGTTTTCCTGGGATCATTATTAGACACGTAGATGTATGTATCCATATAGTTATAACATAGTTACTTTAGCACCACTTACACCATGTTTTTGGTGCAGCTACGGTAAAAGTGGTACGAGTACCTATTTTACCCAAGCCGTACCAATACATTGAGTGTAAATGGGAATTTTGTATCCGGCAAAGTGCGTGAATGTGTGTGCACCATAGATTTACACCATAATTTTCTTATACTTCCGGCTTCGAGTGACTGTCCCGTGAATTGTTTGATCCAGATGCAACGATATTGGTTTCACTGAGATTTTCATCACAATCTGCATGTTTCATGGGTTCTGTATTTATAACACTCTACTGACACTTTCTTTCAGGCCATACTAATATATTTTTCAATCTCTTTTCAGTTATTATCAACGTTATCATACTAATTAATGTGTTTTCTTTCTCAACTCGACTAAGTTTCCTTTCTCTTTTCAGGTCGGATGTCAACCTCGTCATGCTGATGTATTTTCATTTTCAGGTCTACTAACGAAGTCTCTTTAATTTCTCTTTTCAGGTGATGTCAACCTATGCTAATGTACTTTCTTTTTTAGGTCTACTAACGAAGTCTCTTTCTCTTTTCAGGTGATGTCAACCTATGCTAATGTATTTTCTTTTTTAGGTCTACTAACGAAGTCTCTTTCTCTTTTCAGGTGATGTCAACCTATGCTAATGTACTTTCTTTTTTAGGTCTACTAACGAAGTCTCTTTCTCTTTTCAGGTGATGTCAACCTATGCTAATGTATTTTCTTTTTTAGGTCTACTAACGAAGTCTCTTTCTCTTTTCAGGTGATGTCAACCTATGCTAATGTATTTTCTTTTTTAGGTCTACTAACGAAGTCTCTCTCTCTTTTCAGGTGATGTCAACCTATGCTAATGTATGTATTCTTTTTTAGGTCTACTAACGAAGTCTCTTTTCTTTTCAGGTGATGTCAACCTATGCTAATGTATTTTCTTTTTTAGGGTCTACTAACGAAGTCTCTTTCTCTTTTCAGGTGATGTCAACCTATGCTAATGTATTTTCTTTTTTAGGTCTACTAACGAAGTCTCTTTCTCTTTTCAGGTGATGTCAACCTATGCTAATGTATTTTCTTTTTTAGGTCTACTAACGAAGTCTCTTTCTCTTTTCAGGTGATGTCAACCTATGCTAATGTATTTTCTTTTTTAGGTCTACTAACGAAGTCTCTTTCTCTTTTCAGGTGATGTCAACCTATGTCATAATGTACTTTCTTTTTTAGGTCTACTAACGAAGTCTCTCTTTCTCTTGATGTCAACCTATGCTAATGTATTTTCTTTTTTAGGTCTACTAACGAAGTCTCTTTTGCTTTTCAGGTTTTATGTCAACCTATGCTAATGTATTTTCTTTTTTAGGTCTACTAACGAGGTCTCTTTCTCTTTTCAGGTGATGTCAACCTATGCTAATGTATTTTTTTTTTTTACAACTAACGAAGTCTCTTTCTCTTTTCAGGTGATGTCAACCTATGCTAATGTATTTTCTTTTTTAGGTCTACTAACGAAGTCTCTTTCTCTTTTCAGGTGATGTCTACCTATGCTAATATATTTTCTTTTTTAGGTCTACTAACGAAGTCTCTTTCTCTTTTCAGGTGATGTCAACGTTGTCATGCTAATTAATGTACTTTCTTTTTCAGGTGTACTAATAACGAAGTCTCTTTTCTCTTTTCACTGGTTGTTTTCGACGTCTGTATTGCTTTTCTTACTTTGCATTGCGTTTTTACTCCCAGCTAGTTTACTAACGAAGATTTCTTTGTCGCTGCAGGTGTTTGCAACAAACCCTTTTCAAAGCTTCTTATTAACTTGAATACAAGAAAGCATTACTGAAGACGATTCAAGGAGAACGGTGGTCAATGCATCAACAGCAGCAACAACAACACCCACCAGCAACAACAACAACAACAACAACAACAACAGCAGCAGCAGCAGCAGCAACAATAACAGCAGCAGCAGCAGCAACAGCAGCAACAACAGCAGCAACAACAGCAACAACAACAGCAACAACAGCAATTACACCAGCAGTAACAACAGCAGCAGCAACAACAACAGCAATTACACCAGCAGTAACAATAACAGCAACAACAATGACATCAATCATTCACACCAGCAACAACAACAGAACAGCACTAGCATGCAGCAGCAGTAACACTATGAACAACAACAGCAGTAAAAATAACAACAACAACAGTAACAACAGTAACATCAACTGCGACAACATTTAATAATATTTGTTCACAATTGGTTTGTAGCTTTTCTCTCTCGTTTCAGCACCAAAGGCACAACTCCCTCCATCACAATACCGATGTTACGCTATAGGTTGGGCAGTTTGTGTTGAGCCTGAGTTCCCACTGTTGATCGATACCACTACCGGAGATAACTGAACTGAATAAAGAAAGTCTCTTCCAAATACAAACAGGACAGAACCAGCAGAATACAAGCCCCTCGCTCAACTATCCATGCAACAATGTGTGTGGGACGCTCACCATCACGTGCCACTGGTCAGCGGACCCTTGCATCGCCTCTTGGTCTCCAGTTGAACTAGGCACTGATGTCATCGATGTAACTCTACACTGGAACCGTGGTAGTAACATAACAAACAGGCTAAGTGAACAACATTTCATGTAATAATGAACAACGCAATTTGATGGACAGAGAAACTATGAACAAATTATTACGCTGTATTTAATACTCAGTCTTTTGTCAAGAGTACAGCAGTGTCTAAACAACTCAAAACTGGAGTATTATCTTGCTGAAATAGTGTAGTCTGAATGGTCGTTACCCCTAGTAGTACTAACTTAAGTTTGTGTTTCTTTTATTTTCAGGTCGTCTTACGAAGTATCAAGTGCATATTTCCTGTCTTTGCAACGTGATCTCTTGCCAGCAAGCATATGGCCTGTGCACCGAATACAAGATCGTCGCTCATTGACTATTTTATATATTACTGGTTTGCACGTGACGTCATGGCGGCCATGTTGGTTCCCGATAACAACGCATTTCTCATTGGCTTCTCCTGTTTGTACCACCAACATGGCCGCTGCGTCTTTGTACTTTAAATCTCCAGGGATTGATTGCAACCCAGCAATATATTAAAATGTCTAGGAGTAGAGAGACTACATACTATGCTACACACTATTATTATTATTATATAGTGTATTTATACTCTCAGACTTCCGGTACACGCGCAATGCATTGTGAGATTATTACAAAGGAAAAGTGAGCACCAAGTGAGCAAAAACATAGCTTGGGCTCCCTGTGTCTAGAATTGGTGCTCACTTTTCCTTTGTAATAATACCGGAAGTCTGGAACTCTTGATGCTTGTATGCTAGAGTGATGGCACTTAACCCGTTAAACAGTGGTTTTCATAAACCCGTGAAATACATGTTAGTGTAATACGCTTTATTACTCCGTAATTCCATTGTTTTCTTCTGTGTGTTTATGGCTATTACGCACTGACTAATACGATTTGTTTCACTGGTTTATGAAAACCACTATTAGCCAAGTAGATATTACTAGACACTAATTCCATTGTTTTCTTTTGATTTGACTAGAGTGCAATTTAGAAAAGCTTGAAAACTAAATAACTAATTAGTACTAAATAGCACTAATGAAACAATAGAAAACAATAGAAATATCTCTATTTAGTACTATTTAAAATTAGTACTATTTCACGCTTTTCTAAATTGCACTCTATTAGTCACTAACTATTAGATTTTGTTTCACGGGTGAAGTGTCATCACTCTATTGTTATTTATTGTTTTCTATTGTTTAATTAGTGCAAATTAAAGTCTGTTTTCATAACCTGATCATTTATTTGTCACCCTTTGTCTGTGTGTCCGGCCGAATTTGTTACACTGTTGTGGAAATGATCGTAATATGGCCCCTGGGTTCCCTGTGGTATAGTGAGAAAGGATAATATTATTTTGGATTCTCTGTGGTACAGTGAGAAAGGATAATATTATATTGGGTTCCCTGTGGTATAGTGAGAAGGGATAATATTATTTTGGGTTCCTGTGGTACAGTGAGAAAGGATAATATTATATTGGTTTCCTGTGGTATATAGTGAGAAAGGATAATATTATATTGGGTTTCCCTGTGGTATAGTGAGAAGGGATAATATTATATTGGGTTCCCTGTGGTATAGTGAGAAAGGATAATATTATATTGGGTTTCCTGTGGTATAGTGAGAAAGGATAATATTATATTGGGTTCCCTGTGGTATAGTGAGAAAGGATAATATTATATTGGGTTCCCTGTGGTATAGTGAGAAAGGATAATATTATATTGGGTTCCCTGTGGTATAGTGAGAAAGGATAATATTATATTGGGTTCCCTGTGGTATAGTGAGAAAGAATATTATATTATTTTGGGTTCTGTGGTATAGTGAGAAAGGATAATATTATATTGGGTTCCCTGTGGTATAGTGAGAAAGGATAATATTATTATATTGGGTTCCCTGTGGTATAGTGAGAAAGGATAATATTATATTGGGTTCCCTGTGGTATAGTGAGAAAGGATAATATTATATTGGGTTCCCTGTGGTATAGTGAGAAAGGATAATATTATATTGGGTTCCCTGTGGTATAGTGAGAAAGGATAATATTATATTGGGTTCCCTGTGGTATAGTGAGAAAGGATAATATTATATTGGGTTTCCTGTGGTATAGTATATTATATTGTGAGAGAAGGATAATATTATATTGGGTTTCCTGTGGTATAGTGAGAAAGGATAATATTATATTGGGAGTGGTATAGTGAGAAAGGATAATATTATATTGGGCTTCCTGTGGTATTGTGAGGAAGGATTATATTGGGATTCCTGTGGTATAGTGAGAAAGGATAATATTATATTGGGCTTCCTGTGGTATTGTGAGGAAGGATAATATTATATTGGGTTTCCTGTGGTATAGTGAGAAAGGATAATATTATATTGGGTTCCTGTGGTATAGTGAGGTATAATATTATATTGGATTTCCTGTGGTATTGTGAGGAAGGATAATATTATATTGGGTTCCCTGTGGTATAGTGAGAAGGGATAATATTATATTGGGTTTCCTGTGGTATAGTGAGAAAGGATAGTATTATATTGGGTTCCCTGTGGTATAGTGATATATTATGGGGTTCCCTGTGGTATAGTGAGAAAGGATAATATTATATTGGGTTCCCTGTGGTATAGTGAGAAAGGATAATATTATATTGGGTTTCCTGTGGTATAGTGAGAAAGGATAATATTATATTGGGTTCCCTGTGGTATAGTGAGAAAGGATAATATTATATTGGGTTTCCTATGGTACAGTGATATAATATTATATTGGGTTCCCTGTGGTATAGTGAGAAAGGATATATATTATATTGGGTTTCCTGTGGTATAGTGAGAAAGGATAATATTATATATTGGGTTCCCTGTGGTATAGTGAGAAAGGATAATATTATATTGGGTTCCCTGTGGTATAGTGAGAAAGGATAATATTATATTGGGTTTCCCTGTGGTATAGTGAGAAAGGATAATATTATATTGGGTTCCCTGTGGTATAGTGAGAAAGGATAATATTATATTGGGTTCCCTGTGGTATAGTGAGAAAGGATAATATTATATATTGGGTTCCCTGTGGTATAGTGAGAAAGGATAATATTATATTGGGTTCCCTGTGGTATAGTGAGAAAGGATAATATTATATTGGGTTCCCTGTGGTATAGTGAGAAAGGATATATTTATATTGGGTTCCCTGTGGTATAGTGAGAAAGGATAATATTATATTGGGTCCCTGTGGTATAGTGAGAAAGGATAATATTATATTGGGTTCCCTGTGGTATAGTGAGAAAGGATAATATTATATTGGGTTCCCTGTGGTATAGTGAGAAAGGATAATATTATATTGGGTTCCCTGTGGTAGAGTGAGAAAGGATAATATTATATTGGGTTCCCTGTGGTATAGTGAGAAAGGATAATATTATATTGGGTTCCCTGTGGTATAGTGAGAAAGGATAATATTATATTGGGTTCCCTGTGGTATAGTGAGAAAGGATAATATTATATTGGGTTCCCTGTGGTATAGTGAGAAAGGAATATTATATTGGGTTCCCTGTGGTATAGTGAGAAAGGATAATATTATATTGGGTTCCCTGTGGTATAGTGAGAAAGGATAATATTATATTGGGTTTCCTGTGGTACAGTGAGAAAGGATAATATTATATTGGGTTCTCTGTGGGTGATAGGGTTGTGGTAGAAAGGATAATATTATATTATATTGGGTTTCCTGTGGTACAGTGATAAAAGGATAATATTATATTGGGTTTCTCTGTGGGACAGTGAGAAAGGATAATATTATATTGGGTTCCCTGTGGTATAGCGAGAAAGGATAATATTATATTGGATTCCCTGTGGTATAGTGAGAAAGGATAATATTATATTGGATTTCCTGTGGTATTGTGAGGAAGGATAATATTATATTGGGTTCTCTGTGGGACAGTGAGAAAGGATAATATTATATTGGGTTTCCTGTGGTATAGTGAGAAAGGATAATATTATATTGGGTTCCCTGTGGTATAGTGAGAAAGGATATATTATATTGGGTTTCCTGTGGTATGATAATTATATTGGGTTCCCTGTGGTATAGTGAGAAAGGGTTCCCTGTGGTATATTATATTATATTGGGTTTCCTGTGGTATAGTGAGAAAGGATAATATTATATTGGGTTCCCTGTGGTATAGTGAGAAAGGATAATATTATATTGGGTTCCCTGTGGTATAGTGAGAAAGGATAATATGATATTGGGTTCCCTGTGGTATAGTGAGAAAGGATAATATTATATTGGGTTCCCTGTGGTATAGTGAGTAAGGATAATATTATATTGGGTTCCCTGTGGTATAGTGAGAAAGGATAATATTATATTGGGTTCCCTGTGGTATAGTGAGAAAGGATAATATTATATTGGGTTCCCTGTGGTATAGTGAGAAAGGATAATATTATATTGGGTTCCCTGTGGTACAGCTAGTGAGAAAGGATAATAGTATATTATATTGGGTTTCCTGTGGTACAGTGATAATATTATATTGGGTTCCCTGTGGTACAGTGAGAAAGAATAATATTATATTATATTGGGTTTCCCGTGGTACAGCGAGAAAGGAGTATTGGAGGAAGCCAGTATAATTTAAAAAACAATTTTAATTATTTATAATTGTAATTAAAAAATAATAATGATTTGATTCAAGTGGTACGTATGGAATCGAGAACAAACACACAACACGCAAACTCTAATTACGGTGCACAACTATACGACTACAGCTCGACAGAGCTGACGGAGTGAAAGTGCGGCATAGTGAATACCCGGGAGCGAATATCTTACTCTAAAGCCGCATCCGACACGAACAAGTTTTCCTTGACAAGGAAAAATTGACAATTTTATGTCATCTACACGAGCAAGTTTTCCTTGACAAGGAAAAATTGGCGATGTTTTTGTCGTTTACACGAGCAAGGAAAACTTGTCAAGGAAAATTTGCTCGTGTAGATTCGGCTTAATGAACGCAGGGGGGATGGGTATAGACGCACTTCCGCGGTTTTAATATGACCCTAGGCCATTTCGATTCTGCGTGGATAGATCGAGGTGCTGCAAATAAAACTCTTGGACAATAACCAAACTTGTGCTATTAAATAACCTCTCTTGGTGCTTCGAATCATGCGTCTCGCTGAAATCCAGTCACGTTTGGGTGACAGCTGGAAAACACATTGGTTAATCATTGATTGAAGAAGCTATTTTGTAAAGAATCGTGGAGCAAACCCTGCTTGATACCTTTGAATGATTAATGATTCGCGCGCTGGTCTGATCTGACAAGAAACTATTGATGGACTGCTGTCAGGGGATAACACCCCAGGGCCGATGCATATTATGACTGAAAACTAGCTTTTTCTTACACTCATACGAAATGCCGTATAAGCTTGCTAATACTGTACTACAATCACTGATTCCAGCCAAATCTATCGTCTTTTATACTAGCGACTTAAAAATCAACGACCTGCGGTTGGCACGTGTTTTTGTCATGACTACATGACTGGTGCTCGTGTCTTGGGTCATGCATGTAAACTAGCGAGGCAAAACAAATATATCCGCGTTACTTCGCAACTTGTTTTCAGTCACAACACACGTCTTTTGTTTTCGTTCAGTAAGCTCTACTTTGTACTTTGACTGTGGAGATGAGAACCCAGTCACGCTCGGTGAAATGCGGTGCAACAGGCTGTTATGAATATGATAATCCTGTCAACAAGAATGATCTCAGTGTTTGCTTCAAGTCTAAATAATAAACATGTGCATGCCGTGTTGACCTTTATTGTTCTCGATACGTGTCGCCTCATACAAGTTGATAAACGTGTTTTGGTCCATGGTTCATATCTGCAAGGGTGCTTTCCATTTGTTCAAAAAATTCGGTTGGGGTGACCGATGCATAATGGTAAGAACTTTTCCACTCACGTAGCAAACCAGATGGAATGGCAGCTTACCATTAATGCTTTGATCCGGTTTGGATTTGAAATGTATTCTGTGGGATCCCTGAGAGAACTGGAACCGAGAGATTCCATCAAATGGTTCAGAAATGTCCAGTTGGTTCGTTCCAACCGGAATAGTGGACAACCTCAAAAGGTTGCATGTCCACATTTTTCGGTTGGAATATCCGGAAAAGTAACCATTACCATTATTTCCCAACCGAAATTACCGGTTTTTCGAACAAATGGAAAGCACCTCTGCAGTCAGTACGTGCATGATCAGAATGACTAAGAAAATGAATAATCAAATATAAATCAATAATACAGTTTGTTACGTAGCATATATAATCAAATGAGTTCATTGGTAAAGCTTATTCCGTTTAAATTCCTTCACGAAGGTAACTGAATGGAATCGGAAAGTACGTTCGTGTACAGTGGCACGCATTTAGACTCTCCTCTCACACTTTCCATTTCCCTTTCGGTTGTACGAATCCTGTACGATTGGAAACCGAAATATTTTCGGAGCGTCGTCGGACCGGTTTCGGTGTACAAACGTGACCCGATCGCAGTAACGGCCAGATGATTTTTGGACAACGTGGCCCGAATGTAAACAATCTCTTGTTGTTGGCGCTCTTTCGTTTTGCTCAGCTTAGTCCCAGCGTTATCTCTCCTAAGCGTGTCTATAAAGCAAGTTACATCGGTGGGTGAGGTGGTTCGGTTTGGTGAACCCTTGGATCGATCCTTACAGACTATTTCCAACTTCTGAGACTATATCAGGCTTAATTTATACAATTAATACCTCGTGTAACTGTTTTTGATTCATAAGTGTAAATCCTGACTAATCTAGATCGCTACAACGTCGACACAATGTCTCTAACAGACAAGCCTTTACCAATGAACCAACTCTGCGTAGCAATGGTGCAGGACCTTGGCCAAGTCTACGAGAACAACGCGGCTCATGAAAGAAACGATCTGAATACTGTGTGGGAGAGCATGTACTCTAAAGGTCTTCACAGGAAAGTAAGCTCGCAGTGTTACTTCACACCACAAGAAATAGAAGAGGCTAAAAAGACAGAAGAGGAAGAGAAGGCAAAGAAAGAGGAAGACTACGAAAAAGAGAAAGAAAAGGAACAGAAGAAGAAAGAAAACGATTCAGCTGGCGATGACGATGAAGTCTTTGAAGTTTCTAGAGATTTCGCAAGTGTGCACATGAGTCGTGCCATGAACTCAGGACAAGCGCACTTGCACAACGACGGTCGCAGATATCGTAAGAGAACCTTTTCTGGTTCTGGCGGCAGTTTTTCAGGTGAGAGTCACATAAACTGAAAGAGTGCCAAAGACATTTTACATTGCGAAGGGATCGCCCCCCTCAGTCGATGAAAGATGATCATTTTGATCTTTGGCAATAACTAAACGACCAAGTTCTTGATGAACCCGATGAATTATTTGTCCAAAGCAGCTAGAAAAACCAACTGAATGGACATAAAAGTATTGTACAGTATAGTGTTAAAGTTATGTAATTCCGAACCATCTAAGAACACTTAGCCTCCGGCTCGAGCTACAGTTGGGTCACTGTTGTATATGTCTCGTGGGAGTTTATATGTATTAACGCACGCAAAAGAGAGAATGTACTAGTTAGAGTAAATGTATGTTACATTTAAAATCAGGAAATAAGGAAAGTTTGAAATTACTTTATTTTGCAAAGAGGTTATAAATCCGTGATATTCAACATGTTCAATGATTGAGGTAGATCGGATCTTCTCTCGTTGTTATTGTTGAATATTTAACCTGGTAACGTCGAGTTCTGATTGGCTAAAAGTGGAAACCCATTCTGAGCTACGTGACCGAGTTGTTTCGAAAACACAAAGACAAAAAAAAAAGCCGTTCAGCTGAACTGTGTTCCGCATATTTGTAGATACAATAGAAACCAGTGATTCCTTTGATTTCTTTGCAAGAAAAACAAATTATTATGATTGTATAGAACATGTACAGAAAAATAAAATCCTTTGAAAAACAATATTGTTATTGTATTTAAAAATTATTGTTGTACGTGATCGACTGCAGGACGTGTTTCACTTTATTATGAATATACGAGTGTTTCTACCCCTGTGACTACGTACCTCTGAATCACAATTCAACTACAAAGGCACAAAATACTTCCAATAATTCATAGCCTGCGTAGCCCGGCGCAAAAAAGGAGGGGAAGAGAGAGGGGGGGAGGGGGAGGGGGAAGGAGGAAGGAGGAGGAGGGGGACTGGGGAGAAGAGGAGAGAGGGAGCGCCTGCCGCCATCCTATTGTTTGCGCGTTATCCGCCTCTCGTCAAATGTCAATGGTGCTTGTCAAAAATCATCCAATCTGGCAAACTTCCGTTTGCTGTCAAATAATTCAAATGGCTATGTTATCAGTTGAAATCGAATAACCTCGAATAGTACAATGTGACGTCTTCGAGACGAGACGAAAATAAACAAAGCATCAATCTTACACAAATATATTTAAACCTTCCTACAGAAGGAACTTGTACTAGCCGAAGGCCTTAGTGATATCGGGATGACTGTCTTTGAAGTCTCTGAACAGCGCACTGAGTCTCGTGTGCTTTGTAAACAATTTGTGTAAACCGTAGCTTCGTCAATTACCACTTTTTGTCCGTGGTATTCGGCAGAGGCATACAATCGAATACTTTCCAGAAAGTATATCATCTATAAACCAGTATCAATACTGTTCCACGAGCCGGAGAGAGAAGAAGCCGTTAGACGTAACGACGCTACTATTACGATAAATTAATAAATCCTTTGTGGTCATGTTGTTGTTACAATAGTACCAGAGCTAAATTTACAACGTCTGTTAAGTACTGCTCGTCGTCACTCGACACCTTCTCCTTCTCAACCAATGTGAATTCTACGTTCTCTGAGAGCACGTAGAAATACGATCAAACAATAGGATGGCGGCAGGCGCTCCCTACCTCCTCTCCTCCCCAATCCCCCCTCCCCGTCCTTCCCCCTCCTCCCCAGTCCCCCTTCCCCTCCCCTCCCCCTCTCTTCCCCTCCTTTTCTTCCCAGCGCCGGGCTACGCAGGCTAAATAATTCAAAAATAGTTCATTTTGACTGTTTTAAACAGACTGATACACGTACAATATAACACAAATTGGTGGTTTGGCGCGCTCGCATCCAGTCGGCTGGTCCTTGGTCCTTGACGTTTCCGGTATTGTTTTAAAAGATTGGAGTCGATTAGTATGACAATAACAACGTGGCCAAAGAAAAAAAATCGTTTTCTGATCGCCAGAACTGAAATCAAAGCTAAAGTAATACCTTTAGAAGTTCCGTCACGTAGCTTACTACTTCCAGTTCACTTGGGGGAAATAGGAATAAAATGGGACGGTGCACAGAAGTACATCTTGTTTTGGCCGTTTCGCCGACCAGGTGTGTGAGTGGGGCGTATTGCCAAAAACATTCACTGACAGGAAAGGGTTAAAATTACAAATTGGATGATCTGGAATGTTTTATAGAGGGTACAGAAACTGCTTCTAGCGGGGAGAACGCAGAGGGCATTACAAACGCAGAGGATGAGGGCGATAAATCCTTTAAACCGTACATCTGATCCGAGCTGTCTGATCCAATATTTGACTGATGAATATTCACTCGCTGGCCACGCGTGGCTCAATAATAATATACCGTATATCCATGGCCGGGTAAAACTACCGACAGAGATCGATGCATGACTGTACAATAGTCCATCTGTTTGTTTACATCGTACTTTGGTTTCTTGTGGCAAACGCATGGTGACAAGACAGATTATTAATATTTTATCAGCCCTTTGTCTTGCCGAAGAGCATCGATCGTCACTCTAGCAACGCTATCGACTGATAACAATGAAAACGCGCGTTAACACCCGTTAACTGTTTGGAACGGTTCGGAGTCCATTTTTTCTCGGCCTCTCATTGGACGTGAGAGACTCACGTGAAAGTCATCAAATTTGACGTTTCCTGGCAACAGCTCACGGTGGGCAAAAATTGGTATCTGAAACAAAACACTTATTTACTGGACCTCGTGTCAAGGGCTGAATCGATCAGGTACTTAAGGCCTGGTTCAAGCCTTAAATAGCAGAAAAACGAAAAAAATTATAATGTCTAATCATTTTGACTAAACATCACAAAACTTGGCACAGCTTGAGATTTTTATATCCTCTACTCATTTAAGTGAATGAAATCCAAAACAGCGTATCACGTGGTTAACCACGTGACAAAGAATTTTGAAAACAAAATATAAAATGCGGTCGCCAGTTTAAGAGGAAAGTGAAAGCAAATAGGTATGTATTATTACGTTTATGATCATCTATTTACCCTCGTTTAGAAAACCTGTCTCCCGCTTTTTGCAAGGAGAATATTTCGGAAAAGAGGTCACGTGACCATTTCATCAGATTATATTTCTGTAGTTTTCTCGTAAACTATATATAATTCCGAGGTTTTCTCGACGCTATCTTGTTTAACTGGTTATCCTTAACGCTATTACGTAAAAGGTATTTCATTGTGAATTGAATTCGCGACCGCATTTAAGAAAAACTATATTTTCCTCCATAAGGTCACGTGACCACATGACGTCACAATTGTTAGATCCAAATTGTCTCAAATCTTGTATATAACCTTATGCCTAAATATGAGTGCCTAAGTAAATTAGAGCAGCGAGTTATTACAAGAAATGTGATTTTCCAAATTGCCTTTTTGAACCAGGCCTTAAGTACCTTGACAGGTGATTGGTTAGACTTTCGGCTCAAAGTGCGTCGTTGACTTAGTCGCTCGCTGTCCAAACAAAAACTGAATCAAAATTCAAATTGTGGTTCGTGGCATAGCCTGCGTAGCTCGGCGGTCTGGAAGGGGATTGGGATGGGGGAGGGGGAGGGGGAAAAAGAACCCCCTCTCCTCCTTCTTTTTCCCCCTCCCCTTCCCCCATCCCAATCCCTTTCCAGACCGCCGAGCTACGCAGGCTATCCGTGGCAAGTCTCTGATTGGTGTGAAGCCAGACTGATAAATTGATGGGGGAGGGGAGGGCGGGCGCTTCTAATGATTCATGGGTGAGGCTTTTGATCCAATTTTGTCCAGAGTAGCCGGCTCGCGGCTGGTGGGCGATTATTCGAGGGTATAGGTTAGCCTCCTCCGCAGGCATTACTGTGGAGATATTTTTGGGGTTATTTGGTCTTGGGCTTCCTGTCCCTTCCCTGTCCCTCCCTCTTGAACATAGGACTGAAAACAGTAAAATTTTCAGAGCCAGAACTGGGGTGTGCAGCCATGACCCTATTCTATTTTCAGTGCGAAAATGCGTTTCTCCGTAGCAAATCGTACTCTGGGTGTGGGATGCTAGTCGGAATTTTAAAGACTACTAAAAGATACCTATGTTTGTTCCAAGTGGGCGTGGCATGAAATAATGTTCACCCCTAAGAGGTACCAAGTATAAAACATTAAGTATATTAATCATTTGCATTTTATGGGGTTACATGATTCAAATTTGAATATAGCAACGCTATATACTAAAATGTCAAAAACGAAAACGCGTTAAAAACCGGTCGAATATTAACTGGGATCCCTGTGTAATTGTTACCGCTGACTCCAATGCATCGCTGTGCTGTCTGTCTAGCCGCCATTGTTATTATTTATTGTGTTTGTGAAATACACGTAAAATAAGCAAGGTGAGTTCTATGTTTGCGAGTAGAAGGAGAGAGTAGTAGAGAGACCAGTCACAAAGGGTACCGCTTTAGAGTGATTTTCATAAATCTGTGAATCACACTTTAGCGTATTTAGCACTGTTACACTCTGATTCCATTGTGTTCCTTTGTTGTCACTTGACTATTACACTCTAAAAATTACACTTTGTTTCACAGATTTATGAAAATCACTCAAATAGCATCATAATACATAGCGCATCAAACTAAATAGTGAAGTGTGAATCCTGGGTGTGAAATGAAAACAAAGGTGTGAATGTGATCGATCAGCTGGTTCTGGTTGGATATTAAGCTTAAATAAGCTTATTATAGAAGCAGTTAGACCCAATTTTGTTTCATAGGGCCTGCACTACTTAAACACGAAACCGCGCTATAAAAGGGACTGGACCGCCTTCATTTCACACCTTTCCAGCTCAGTTGAATCAATTTGAAATGGTGGAGTAACATCTTCGTATTCATGTCGTATTGAACGACTCAAAGTTCATAATTATTATTCAACTGGACTTCGATAAAACTGAGCTAAATATCAATATTTTCAAAACTGATCATTCAAAACTAATAACAAGATTTTAAAAATGAGTTCTTGATGTTATTAAAAGAACGAAGAAAGTCAACAATTTGAAATTCAATTTTTTGAATTTAAATTCCGCGCCCATTGTTACGATGCAGAGCTCTTGACAGTACGATGGATGACTGACAACTGAAGGTGTTAGCTGCCTGGCACAGGCCCTTTTATAGCGCGGTTTCGTGTTTAACGCATTACCGTATTAAACACCGACAGATATAGAGCAGATCTCGTATGAATGACTGAAAAAATCCACAGCACGCGGCAATGTTACGGCACGCACAGTATCGAAATCCTAAAACATCGCGATCGAGCACGGCACGGACACGGCACGGACACTGCACGGACACGGAACGGACACGGCACGGACACAGCACGGACACGGCACGGACACAGCACGGACACGGCATGGACACTGCACGGCCGAAACACGGCAGGACACGGCACGAACACGGCACGGCCATTGCACGGACACTGCACGGACACGTAAATAATTTTCATAGTCACACAAAATCTGCTCTAAGTTGCCCTCGTAGATAAGCCGCACCCTGAGTTGGTAACATTTCTTTGCAGTTTCACCCAACTAGACAAGTAAATGTCCATTTTATAAAGATTTATCATCAAAATGAGTAATTTAGGTGCAGTGAAGAAAACTGTCTGTACTGTACGTACTATACGTACATGTACATGTATGTCCCTATTTATTTTTGATTTTCCACTTGCCAGTTTGTTTCACATGAATCTGCCCCAGTCCCAATGTGAACAGCAAGATAGCTGCATGTTCACTAGTGACTGCGATCAGTCCATACACAAATTTATGAATACATATTATGAGGTTTTATTGATGTTTTTTTCTGATGTTCATGCAGATAATTAAGCCACACCTCCAACTTTGAAAGATGGTGCTGCATATATCTGCTGGTGTTAACTGCATATATATTCATCTATTTGAAAATTGATACTGTCAGTTATCCGGTCGAGTTTATATATTTAAGATTTATTCACTGGAAAATTTAGTTTAGTAACGATGTGCTACATGAAAGTTGTCATGAGAAGCATTTCATCAAGTGACAAACAGCAGGGAACACCTTGTAGCACTCAAGGTTTTCACACATGGGAGAGGTGTAAAGCAAGCCCCCCTTTTGTTCAGAGATGATAGTTCAATCCTTTCCCAAATGGCCCTTCATGCCCCGTCTATGCCATTCTTCCTCCCTGTCAAGGATGATCATGTCTTTATTCCTAAAGGTGTTGTCAAATGCCATTATAAGAGTTCTGAGTTTCGATGATGTTGGGCTTCCTGTGTTGTCTTGTCGTCACAAGTTGAGGCGACTGCGACTCATTTGAATAAACTGGCAAGTGCTTGTGATTTGTTTGAACGTGTGAAAGCAAAACTTACATTCTCATTTGAACTATAGGCCTTGCAGTAGATTAATTTTGACAATTTATGCAATGTAGGTAAATATAATGTATGTAGCTTATCTGCTATAAGGACTGTTTGAAAGTCATTCAATGTCTATTTTGTAGCACTGCATGATATTATTCAATGTTCTGAATGGGTGCTTCAGGATCTAAAGAACCCAAACCAAAATGCTGCGATCACTCAGCACTACCGCAGGATGCAGTACCTTATTCAGGTCCACAATACACATACTTGTTATGCCAAGTACAAATCACAATGTCAACCAATGGTATGTTGTTATAATAATATTATGTTTACCTCAATAGCATAAGTCATACTTAGCAGTTCAACTAGTAGCCAGGATATAGATATGCGCTATATCCCAGGGGGGGTACTCAGGGGTATCAGTGACGGGGAGGTGCGAAGACCTTTTTGGGGTTTGAAATTCACGGCTTGGGCCTTTTTTTTGGGTTATCAATTTTCTGGTGGACTTTTTTTGATATAAAGATTTTGGTAAGGACTTTTTTGGGGGTTGATAAAAATGATATCCTACCATTCTCGATTTTATGCGGAGAAAAATTGGACTTTTTGGGGGTTATGATTTTGGGCCGTTGGACTTTTTTTGGGTCTTGTTTTTGCATAATGGACATTTTTTGTGTTAAAAAGTTTGGCCTCATTCGCACCTCCCCACCTCCCCGTCACTGATACCCCTGAGAACCCCCCTGGGGCTATATATTAATGTGATATATCCTATCATAGTCGGTCTGCGTCGGTGTATAACAATGCATTGAGTGTGTAATGAAACTTTAACTGTGTAAATTAAGTGCCATATTGTCATTCTCGTACCCAGACCCTTCTCAGCTTTCTAATAAAAAATCGAAGTCTCTGGTAAGAGACAAACCGGTAGACCCAGATTCTAGGTCGTCAGATATGCACATGCTCAATATTTTCTAACTAAGTTCGGTGACAAAATGGAAGACTTCAGCGAAGTTCTCGTCGTTGCTATAAAAAAACTTCATCTACATTTCAGTTAAGTTAGAAAATATTGAGCATGCCCATATCTGACGACCTACATGTAGAATCTGCATAGGGTCTTCCAGTTTGTCTCTTACCAGAGTCTTCGAGTTTTCGTTAGAAAGCTGAGAAGGGCCTGAGTACAAGAATGCCATATTGTTAAAAATGATTAACTTTAAGGATCCAAAATGTAATAAAACTAAGAGCTTTAATGATGGCCAATTTTCTGATTATACAGTGTCATATCTTTCCATCATGAAAGTTCATTTCCTTGCCTTTTGTTCTCAGTGACATTTGGGTTCTCTGGTGGTCGTCCTATGGTCACGACCAACATTGACTCATACTACCCCATGCTGATGCAATACTGTCAGCAAGGATATCAACTTAGCACATTTTATCAAGTGCCATATGCTGCTCAAACATCAGGCTTTACGTCAGTTGTCATGCCTTATGAAGCAATGTTTTCTAAACTTGCTGATGGGTAAGAATGAACTAATATGTAAATATAGCAGTGTTAATTCTTTATTAGTAGCCTCCAGAGAATTCCACTTTTTTTTCTTTAATTTTGCATACAGTCGAACCTCTATTAAGTGGTCACCTATTAAGTGGCCAACCTCTATTTTGGTCCAACTATGGTCAATGTCCGAAAGGGTATACTTGAGCATTGTAATTTACAAGTGGATTAAGTGGCCATTATAACAGTCTCTATTTAGCGGCCACTTGCTAATTCCCTAATTCACCGTATTGTAATATGCTTAGAATATAAAAGAAAGGTTTAATTAAAAATTAAAATAAACTCATTTAAACTGAATGTTTTAAGAAAATACCCAGCATCTAAATAAACCTCAAGTTTAAAATACCACAAGCACAGCATGATAGATGTACACTACTAAAGCATATTTATTTATGATTATATTGTCTCAATGACAGTTCTCTACCAGAGGGTGGTGTAACATACGAACTGAGAATTGAGAAGTCATTGATGCAAGTACAGGCCATGCGTTATGGGATAATATCGGGACCTGAAATGGTGGCGCATACTAACGATATAATACAGAAGGTAAGACATTGATGAAAGAATATGTTAGCCAAATGGATATTTATTATATAGTCATCTCGCTATGGGGACTCTGATTGGCTAAAAACTGTGCACCCACAGAGAACGGAGCACGGTAATTGATGACACCATTTTTCAGCTGTTTTGTTTGTATAGGAAAAAGACCAAAATTCTGAAGAAAACAAACCCAGCATACGCTCAATGATGTCATGATGGCATCAGTAGCGCACGCACTTCAACTAAAAATTTATTCAACAACACAATGGAATCCTCAAATGTCTTGCCATTTGTTTACCATTCTTGTTCTTTATATAACTATTGATATGTCAACAGATAGCACAGTACTCATGCCAGGGTGGTAGACTCGTATGTATTGAAATGACAGGATGTGTTTCAACTCAAGGAATGCGAAATGCTATGATGGGAATGAGTGGAGGTAAAAGTAATCTGAAATACTACATTTTATAATAATATCACTCAATTTTCACTACTACATCCCTAACTAATCATTGACACCTTAACAACCACTTACTGACACCTTACCAACCACTTACTGACACCTTACCAACCACTTACTGACACCTTACCAACCACTTACTGACACCTTACCAACTACTTACCGACACCTTACCAACCACTTACTGACACCTTACCAACCACTTACTGACACCTTACCAACCACTTACTGACACCTTACCAACCACTTACTGACACCTTACCAACCACTTACCGACACCTTACCAACCACTTACCGACACCTTACCAGCCACTTACTGACACCTTGCCAACCACTTACTGACACCTTACCAACCACTTACTGACACCTTACCAACCACTTACTGACACCTTACCAACCACTTACTGACACCTTACCAACCTTAATCATGTTTGCTTCCGACAGATATTGGTGTAGATCTGTTCTTTAATATCCCACGCATACCCAACCCTCCTCTGTACAGCTATCAGGCAGTCAATGTTCCTATAGGGTTCACAGTACAACCAGGATTTTCCAGTTCAGCTACCGTTCAATGTGACTTCATGGGACATTTTGCTGCACACTTAAATCAAGGGTGGAAACTAGTTGAGATATTTCTAGACAAAGGGATGATGGCCCATGGTGGTAAGTAGATCATGTTGATATATGGCCCATGGTCATATCTAGACCATGTTGGTCTATGGCCCATTGTGGTATGTAGACCATGTTGGTCTATGACCCATGGTGGTATGTAGACCATGTTGGTCTATGGCCCATGGTGGTAAGTAGACCATGTTGGTATTGGCCCATGGTGGTATGTAGACCATGTTGGCCTATGGTCCATGGTGGTAAGTAGACTATGTTGGCCTATGGTCCATGGGGGTAAGTAGACCATGTTGGTATTGGCCCATGAGGGTATGTAGATCATGTTGGTCTATGGCCCATGGTGGTATGTAGACCATGTTGATCTATGGCCCATGTATGGTGGTATGTAGACCATGTTGATCTATGGCCCATGTATGGTGGTATGTAGACCATGTTGGTCTATGGCCCATGGTGGTATATAGACTATGTTGGTCTATGGCCCATGGTGGTATGTAGACTATGTTTGTCTATGGCCCATGGTGGTATGTAGACCATGTTGATCTATGGCCCATGTATGGTGGTATGTAGACCATGTTGGTCTATGGCCCATGGTGGTATATAGACTATGTTGGTCTATGGCCCATGGTGGTATGTAGACCATGTTAATCTATGGCCCATGGTGGTATGTAGACCATGTTGATCTATGGCCCATGTATGGTGGTATGTAGACCATGTTGGTCTATGGCCCATGGTGGTATGTAGACTATGTTGGTCTATGGCCCATGGTGGTATGTAGACCATGTTAATCTATGGCCCATGGTGGTATGTAGACCATGTTGATCTATTGCCCATGTATGGTGGTATGTAGACTATGTTGGTCTATGGCCCATGGTAGTATGTAGACCATGTTGATCTATGGTCCATGGTGTTATGTAGACTATGTTGTTCTATGGCCCATAGTGTTATGTAGACTATGTTGGTCTATTGCCCATGGTGGGATGTAGACTATGTTGGTCTATGGCCCATGGTGGTATGTAGACCATGTTGGTCTATGGCCCATGGTGGTATGTAGACCATGTTGGTCTATGACCCATGGTGGTAAGTAGACCATGTTGGTCTATGGCCCATTGTGATATGTAGACCATGTTAATCTATGGTCCATGGTGGTAAGTAGACCATGTTGATCTATGGTCCATGGTGGTATGTAGACCATGTTAATCTATGGCCATGGCCCATGGTGTTATGTAGACTATGTTGGTCTATGGCCCATAGTGTTATGTAGACTATCTTGGTCTATTGCCCATGGTGGTATGTAGACTATGTTGGTCTATTGTTCATTGTGGTATGTAGACCATGTTGGTCTATGGCCCATGGTGGTATGTAGACCATGTTGGTCTATGACCCATGGTGGTAAGTAGACCATGTTGGTCTATGGCCCATTGTGATATGTAGACCATGTTGATCTATGGCCCATGTATGGTGGTATGTAGACCATGTTGATCTATGGCCCATGTATGGTGGTATGTAGACCATGTTGGTCTATGGCCCATGGTGGTATATAGACTATGTTGGTCTATGGCCCATGGTGGTATGTAGACTATGTTTGTCTATGGCCCATGGTGGTATGTAGACCATGTTGATCTATGGCCCATGTATGGTGGTATGTAGACCATGTTGGTCTATGGCCCATGGTGGTATATAGACTATGTTGGTCTATGGCCCATGGTGGTATGTAGACCATGTTAATCTATGGCCCATGGTGGTATGTAGACCATGTTGATCTATGGCCCATGTATGGTGGTATGTAGACCATGTTGGTCTATGGCCCATGGTGGTATGTAGACTATGTTGGTCTATGGCCCATGGTGGTATGTAGACCATGTTAATCTATGGCCCATGGTGGTATGTAGACCATGTTGATCTATTGCCCATGTATGGTGGTATGTAGACTATGTTGGTCTATGGCCCATGGTAGTATGTAGACCATGTTGATCTATGGTCCATGGTGTTATGTAGACTATGTTGTTCTATGGCCCATAGTGTTATGTAGACTATGTTGGTCTATTGCCCATGGTGGGATGTAGACTATGTTGGTCTATGGCCCATGGTGGTATGTAGACCATGTTGGTCTATGGCCCATGGTGGTATGTAGACCATGTTGGTCTATGACCCATGGTGGTAAGTAGACCATGTTGGTCTATGGCCCATTGTGATATGTAGACCATGTTAATCTATGGTCCATGGTGGTAAGTAGACCATGTTGATCTATGGTCCATGGTGGTATGTAGACCATGTTAATCTATGGCCCATGGTGTTATGTAGACTATGTTGGTCTATGGCCCATAGTGTTATGTAGACTATCTTGGTCTATTGCCCATGGTGGTATGTAGACTATGTTGGTCTATTGTTCATTGTGGTATGTAGACCATGTTGGTCTATGGCCCATGGTGGTATGTAGACCATGTTGGTCTATGACCCATGGTGGTAAGTAGACCATGTTGGTCTATGGCCCATTGTGATATGTAGACCATGTTAATCTATGGTCCATGGTGGTAAGTAGACCATGTTGATCTATGGTCCATGGTGGTATGTAGACCATGTTAATCTATGGCCCATGGTGGTATGTAGACCATTTTGGTCAATGGCCCATGGTGGTATGTAGACCATGTTCATCTATGGCGTCGGCAAATAATTATTCTGCTCACCACTGACAAATCACGATATTTTGCTCAACCTCCAGTAATTGCTAATTATTGTCGTTGATGTATTTCAGGTTTTAGTATGTCTGCACAGTTGAATTCTGTCTGGTTCTTTGAGAAAGAGACAACAAAGGTCAATGATCCCACTCCACTCTATGAAGGAACCATAATAACTTATCAGCATATCATCAAGGTGATTATAGATAGAGTCATAGGAAGTAGTGACGGTTCGTACCGTGCGGTGACCGTGCCGTTTCCAGGCATTCTGATTGGTTAAACAATGATTGTTCGCGCTGTGATTGGTTGAATAGATGTCTAGTTATAGATAGAGTCATAGGAAGTAGTGACAGTACTGTTCGTACCGTGCGGTGACCGCGTGCCGTTTCCAAGCATCTGATTGGTTGAACAATGATTGTGCGCGCTGTGATTGGTTGAATGGATGTCTAGTTATAGATAGAGTCATAGGAAGTAGTGACGATACGGTTCGTGCGGTGACCACGTGCCGTTTCCAAGCATCTGATTGGTTAAACAATGATTGTGCGCGCTGTGATTGGTTGAATGGATGTCTTCGAGTTCTGTACCGTGACCGTAACTCCGTACCGTAGGTTTCCCACTCATACGAAAACGACTCCAATGGGGAAACCTACCGTACGGAGTTACGGTCACGGTACAGAACTCGAAGACATCCATTCAACCAATCACAACGCGCACAATCATTGTTTAACCAATCAGATAGATAGATGAATGAATTAAGCCAATCAGAATGCTTGGAAACGGCACGGTCATGTATAGCTAAAGGCTGGTTTCCAACACGCAAGCCGGCGCTATAGCCAACTGAGCCAACCGGGTGGTGGCGTTGTACATAGAGTCGTTTTCGTATGAGTGGGAAAGTTACCGCACCGCGCCTTGCCGTATTGAAAGAGTTTGATTGGATGATATGGATCTACACGCTTTTTGATTGGTTCAGAGCCAACTGAGCCAACTGGGTGGTGGCGTTGTACATAAAGTCGTTTTCGTATGAGTGGGAAAGTTACGGTACCGTGACATGTCGTATTCAAAGAGTTTGATTGGATGAGATGGATCTACACGCTTTTTGATTGGTTCAGAGCCAACTGAGCCAATTGGGTGGTAACGTTGTACATATATTACCCAGTGTCTCACGTGTGGTTTGTATCTATGATTGTAGAGGACGTTCGTTGGTGTTAAAGTAAAAAGTGACTGGTCTCCAATCCTGCAGCAAATGGGAGAGAAAGGATGGGAGTTAGCCTGCCTGCTAGAAACGCCACAGCAGCAACGAACTGGGTTCACAACAGCAAGTATTATGATTCTGCTTTTCTTTCAACGAAGGATCCTTAGAAAGGGTTGATTTCCAGCACGAGCAGCAGTGTTGTATCAAATACAACGTGCTGCAAATATTGTAACGTGCGTACCACATGCACAAATGTGGAATAGCTGTGTTTTCATTGCTACACGACCACTCAAAACGAGAGTTGTGACTAGGACTTCCCGCGTCAATCATAAACATCAAATATGCTGAATGCAGTCTGAGGTTATCCTTGAGTCTGATTGCCCTATATCATTATGACGTCTGACTTGTTTATGAGGGTCGTAAACGCCGACGTCGTATTGGTCGTCGGGGACAGAATCGTGAAGAACAATAGAAATTTGAACTGAAATCTGCTCTGCTGAGGTTCGCTTGATTTCAAATTGGCTAGTTTCAAGATGTTCATCGATGCTTTTCCCACAATATTTACTGTGCTTGGTGACTTTTATCGCTTTCAGACGGTCTGTAAAATACATTTATTTGGGAAATCCTTTGTGTTCCCCCTCTCCCGACCATGATCCTTAGCGTTTAAACAATAGATTTTGTGATGTGATGTCATAATGATTTAGGGCAATAGACCTTATGCATATATTGACGTAATGTGACTACAACTACTAGAATGCTTTGCGAATTTTCTTTTTTTTCTAGATTTTTATTCGCTCGTGAGCTAGGCAATTCATTCAATTGTAAATTACGTAATTCAGTTTTAGCTGCCAAGTAATGTTTAATAAACAGTTCACAATTCACTAAGACAAAGGGTACTAATTATCTCACAAAAGAAGATGCGCAAAGCATTCTGGTAGTTGTAGTCATATTACGTCATTATGCATAAGGTATATTGCAAACGACAAGTCAGGGCTTTGACCTCGGGCGGTCGCGCAGTAATGCATACATCAGTAGTCTAATAATGTAATTATAATATATAGCATTTCTATAGCGAATGCACCTATTTCAATTAAGTTAGTCACCCTTGACTCACAAAGGTGCGACCCCAGAGAATCACGGGAGATAGTGTTTACCAAGTCTTTCTGAATTCCCTGACATTTGGACAGAAACGTCAGTTTCAGTTTATTTTTTTGCACTATTTTTGTCAGCCAACTTATTTTGAATGTCACTTGAATTTGCTTCACCGCAATGTTCTTGTTTAGTAGAAGACGTTCATGAAGAATATGGCTGCAAATAGAAACTCCCATGATCCTTGAGGATCGCGCCTTTCACACTGTCCGGGTGACAAAGTACATGTATATTGAATCGAGTATATACAAAGAAAAAATCAGTTTTTCAAACGATTATCGCCAAATCTGAACTCAATAGATATAGTATAATTGATTTAGAATTTATAAAAGTATTGTAAGTAAGTATTTAGTTAGTGAGTAGAGTGCAAACAATATATCCGTGAAACAGTACTAACTAATTAGTACTATATAGCACTGATGAAATCATAGAAAACAATAGAACTATTTAACAATTCAGAGACTACGAGTTCGAGTTTGCTATGAGTCAATAGTCAACGAGGCGCGTAGCGTAGTTGAATTGTTGTTTCATTACTCGGCGGGTTGCCTGTGGCCACTCAGCGCTTGGCTAGTCACTAGAGATTGACCGTAGTCCGGCAGCAGATCAATGGGACACCCGCCGAGTGAACGCTCAATGAGCGTCTAGTTATTAAGAATTTCTTCAAGCGGGTTCAAATATAACAATTGTTCAAAGAAACTCCCAGTGAAACAACTTACTTTGACAAACCCAATGTACCGATTCTAAAACTTAATAGTATATCTATCTCTGGGCACTTGAGTGTATCGTGTTGCCTAAGCGTCACTATTAAACACGTCCACAATCACCCCCCCCCTCCCCCCTTCCCCCTTCCCCCTTCCCCCTTCTCCCACCCTTAAAAGAGGCACGACTGATTCTGGAGGCTAGGGAAAAGTCTAAGGGTGCGTTCGATTGACCTTATTCCGGAATAGGAATACTTGGAATAATACGGAATGTCCGTTCAATTGAGTCTGTTCCGATTCCAGAATAAGCGGAATATATTCCAAACATTCTGCTCATCATAGCAGAATGCTTGGAATATTCCGGAATAATGACGTCATCCGTCTGCCCCAGAATCTGAAATTATTCTTATTCCGGAATAAGGTCAATCGAACACACCCTGAATAACAAAGATGCAGCCGTCATGTTGGATGAACCAACAAGAGAAGCTAATGAGGAATGCTTTGTATTTGGGAACCAATATGGCGGCTATGACGTAACGCGCACTCCAAGAATAGAGTAGCCTGCGTAGCAAGCGTTTTTTAGGCCGCGCGGAAGATTTTTCGTTTTTTGGCCGCGCGTCATACTTTACTACGTACTCGGGTATATTAACGACCACACCCATGGTTTTGTTTTACTGTATTTAAACTTCAGCTCAGGAGTGAACATTTAGTTAGTTACCATGGCAACATTACATGTGACCTTTGAACTTGAATTTAAGAAAATAATATTCAAGGCTTTGGAGAATTAATAGTAAAATATAAACGTATCAGAATAATAAATACAGTAGTGGAAATGATGTGGTATACTAGACACTGAGAAAATATCACAGTCTGAATAAAATAATAATTATAATTATTATCATCATCATCATCATTATTATTATTTATTATTATTTATTATTATTATTATTATTATTATTATTATAGGGTATCAAATTACACTTTCTTATTAATTTTCCAATAAGCCACTTCACGCTGTCGTCCGCCATTTTGAATTGGGACAAACGCGGCAAAATTTATAGAAATCTGGATCACTTTGGCTTGCCGTAACTCCGCTCGATTTTAATTTGTTGGATTTTCAAAATTTAAACTTCGATAATCAGCAGGCATGCATATCAGTTGTTGGAGTGAAAATAAGACCAATGTAGGTGTTTTAACTACCTTTTTCGAGTCAATCTTCTTTTCATGCTAATTTGCATATTCACGTGCCGAACGTTTTATTTTGAAAACAAAAATCTTTTTTTCTCGATTTGTAGCCTTCCAATACCCATGATATTATAGGCAATAAATAACAAAGAAAACATCTTTTTCTATGGTAAGTTTTTAAAAATCCAACGAAATCGAGCGGAGTTACGACAAGTCAAAGTGATCGAGATTTCTATGCATTTTGCCGCGTTTGTCCCAATTCAAAATGGCGGACGACAGCGTGAAGTGGCTTATTTATCAAGTTGGAGCCACAAACTTGGTACCGACTCTAATATACAATGAAATCCTTGACCTACGACAACATTGTACCAGGAGGCTGAAAAATATTGTAATTAGAGTTCAAATTAAAGGTCATATTGCACGTTTCCATGGAAACTGCTATGTTTACGTGTTTGAGTTGTGACATGGTGTCGTTCAAATTATCATCAAGTAATCTTACAAAGAAAAATAAATAGACCACCCCCTCTTGATCTGCATGCGGCGGCCATTTTAAAACCCATGGTGACCCATACCTCAGATGCACCTGAGTATTTAGTATACACCTATTCCAAATATCGTTGTCCGGGCCGAAAGCAACAAGCAAGAAGCTGACGACCGCAAAGAACTTTGGGAATCTCCTAATTAATTAATTTATCCGTGGTACTTGAGAAGTTATCCCTACGAGCGTTGAATAGCAATCATTTGGAACTATTCGGCCATTTGAAAATGCATGTTGTCAAAATGTCTACGGATGAATAAGGAGAAAGTCCCAATGCCCTTTGCGGTCGTCAGCTTCTTGCTTGTTGCTTTCGGCGGGGACAACGATATTTGGAATAGGTGTATATGCCGACTCCCATGCCACATGTTACCAAGCAGAGAGTATTAATATAACTAATAATTATAATAATAAGCTGCATTTACCAATCTTGGAAAGAAAAATGTACGAAAGATATATTTACAAGATATGTACAATAATAATTGATTCTATGGAAAACTGGTGACGTCCAAGTGAGCGGGGCAATACAATCTTGTAATACTAGTCACATCCACCAAGTTCACTTCTGGCGCGCGGGACGTTCTATATCGAACCTAGTTCTGTAACTGAGAACTGATGGTTGTAACGTTAATTTTTTTTTTGAAATCCGTAAGATATGAATATTGCTATAAATAATTATACGGCCCCGTCCAAGTTTGACAGTCCTCGGAATTGTTTCATATCCAATTGGACGAGCAGGAGAAGTTTTACCCCTCCCTCCGGCAGTGAAGGTATCAATAATGAGATTCAAGGACGTACATTCGACAGACGGCTGATTGATTAATAGCAAACAATTGCATAATTAGTTTTCAAGGTTTTGCGCGCAATATGGTGGCGCGGTATTTAAATGGTATCCAGCTGAATGTTCTACAATAATTATAATTATTAACCAACAAGAATATTGACTTTCTCGTTCTATCCTAGTACTTAAAGTAGACGTAAACGTATAGACGTACCTAGCCCACTGTTCATAATATAGCGCACTGGCCCTTGGTAACTCGTATTCTCTTGTTTCCTTGCGAAGGTTCAGGACAAACGGTGTACTCAATGTTCGAAGGAACTGGCATCGCTCTGTCGCCCAAGTACGCGAAATACGACAAAGTCCTCGCTCGCTTTCGCGACCCGCCACCACTGACATTCATTTCTTCTGCGATATTTGTCACTTCGTCAAATCCACCAGAGCCACTAAGATCACTATCGAAGGAAGGCGACTTGCGGCAAGTGTTGGTGGTGTTTTTGTCATCCGCTGTCAGTTGGGCCAGCATTGTTGATGGTCCTTTACACAATAGTTCAGTCAGATTTGAGTTTTCACTCTCAGAAGTGGAACTGCTACGAACGAGTTTGCGGTACTTTCCCATAACGATAGATAGACTGGAGTTCTTAATTTCTTTGACCACACTATTCATTTCTTTGAACTGACACTATTCAGTAACACTGACGGCGACAGCCGCTGATTGGCGTAACACACCTTATTTTATATCTTGTTACGTTGCCTTGGTTACTAATACCAGTATATAGGGCGTCACCACCTGTCACCATGACAACATAACAGATTATGTCAACAATAACTGTTTGTTCCAGCCAACTCCTAATATGGTAATAAAACTCCATATCGCCTAAAACATCAATATTCCCGCAGTAGATGTGTATAGAGTCGGTTTCGTATGAGTGGGAAACCTACGGTACGGAGTTACGGTCACGGTACGGAATCGAACACATTGTATTCAACCAATCAAATCGCTCGAAATCATTTCTCAACCAATCAGAATGCTTGGATACCGCACGATGATGGCGCGATACGGTCACTGCACGGCACGAACCGTACCGTAACTACTTCCCACTCATACGAAAACGACTCTATATTTAATGTACCGCGAGACGCGCGGCACGCACACAGGGAGCCCAACATTATACGTTACTCAACACAGGGAACCCAACATAATACGTATTATATACTATGCGCGTGCGCGCGCTCTACCACAGGAAACCCATAAAAACTAAAAAAAGACGGCAAATATCATTTTATTGAATTATTTAGTAGCCTCAAAAGCAATGGTTGGGCTGCCTGTGACTAATCTCGTGCCCAGAGCCTGCGTTCCTTATGGTCTGCGACTGCTGTATTCACTCGTACTTACTAAGGCTTCAGAAAACTGAGAACGTGTTAAGATATTTCAACGCATGCTCTGTAAAATCCCAAACCGGAACAATCGACTGATAGCCAGTGTCAGAGCTTTGCCCTCCTACTCGTAGACCACAAGGATCGCAGGCTCTTGGTATCTATAGCGCATGCGCTCTGTGTCACCGCCATTCTCATGATCTATATTTCGATAAATAATCCAATTCTGTGTTATGTATTTTTTTTTATTTCGCAAACATTCAGCCGGAGTTTTAGCTTCAAACAAAACAGAGAAATCTGGAAAGAACGCTGAAACAGCTTCGTTTAGTTGGGTTACCTGAGTGTGTTTTTGTTTGCACAAAAGCTGTGCAAATGTGATCAAATTCAAAGATGGCGGGAAACACGTCTGACAGCAAGAGTGAAGAAGTGTGAATAATGCTTTCAAAATGAAAACTGTGTATGATGACGTGAAACTCTTCAAAGACATTCTCATGAGTAACGAAGATGAGACACATTCTCTCATTTATGGTCACAAAAAAAACACTGTAAAATACAAAGGTAAGCCGAAGGCGAAGAGTGATCAGTTCTCCGCCCGATTCTCCGTCGGTCAGCAATAGTTAGTAAAAGGTTTTGAATGAAGTTTCAATCTTCGGTGAATAATCTTTGTCTAGTCTAGAGAAAATACAAACAAGCTTGATTTCTGATTCGGCATTTTAAGACGAACAGCGTCCCGAACAATGAGGGTTTATCATGTAATTTCAAAACTCATAGGACAAAGAATGATTATCATAGCTGGAAAGAGCTCGTTGAAATTAGTAAAAATGTGAAGTTTGGAAAAGATCGCTTCACAAATTGCGAAGATATGAATTTTCAAATTTTATATGAAAACCTTTGGAAATTTACGCTTGGAGGCAACTCTTGCCTCTCCAACAAAGGTTTTCATACAAAATTTCGATTTTTGAAAATTCATATCTTCGCAATTTGTGAAGCGATCTTTTCCAAACTTCACATTTTTGTTTTGAAATTACATGATAAACCATCATTAATATGCACGTTCAGCCACATGAGAACCGTGATGCGCAGTTCGGTGAAAGGCTGTGAAAAGACGGCATGGAAATCGAGAAGATATTAGATTCAAATTAAAGCTGTACTTTCACCAGATGTGCGCTAAATCTTTTAAGTATAGCAATAGTTGTTTGCCTTTAATGCACAATGATCCCCATACCCACAAAGCCCAACCCACCCCACCGCGACACAATCGAACGCTAGCACTTACTATACCGTATACCCCCTGGGTTCCCCGGGATGTTCTATTATCTCAGTAATTGAACTGTTGTAGAGTGAGATCAACTTTCAATGTAAAAACATAATGACTAAAGCCCCAAATTATTAGGTTCAACCAAATCTTCCATTGTCAGTGGATTGACTTTTGTGCGCGCGCTTTTCACTAATCAATTGAGCAAACAATAGCATTACCAAATATGGATATGCTACAAAAGAACTCCCTGTCAACGGTTGACCAATCAGCTATTGTTATTCGCGCGTCCTTTTCCAACGCGTTGATTTCTCCTGTAGCATTGCATTGGCTTCCTTGATCAGTTGTTCCATGACCACAATACCAAACGTAAAAAGGCAATCACCTTGCCTGGACATCCTATTTAGTGCTCAATCTACACTCTCCGTCCCAGAGTCGTACTGATGAGTACGAGGCGAGAAGAGATCGGCGATTATTCGCTTCGTAAACATTTGAATTTTGACCTCGAAGATGACGATCTAGACAGTGATCTGGGAGATGAGCTGCGGGGAATATATAAACATCAACTTAAAGCAATGGAAGGCGTAGAAACCAAACGAGACGATGCACAAAGGGTAAGCTGAAGACCTGCGTATGCATAGAGGCTGTTAAAATGGTCGACCAGTATAGTAGGGCTATCTGATCGGATGTCAAAACCAAGGCAATTTTTAATAGTTTGAATTCAAGAAATACTTAATTATTCAGAAGTTTTAATGTCATATTATCCCGTAGATGAAGACCTAGAGGATCAGCTAAATATCCATTTTAAAACGCTTGTTTAGTCTGAGACGTTCACGCATAAATAAATCATAGACTGCAAAAAAGTGTATTCTGTCTTTTCTGAAGCCTCTTTGATTGCGATCGCGCCAGATATCAAAACTCTTCATTCTCTAGTGTCGTGAAAAGAGCGATTGCTTTATTTTAAATCGTTGATTAACAACAGCTGATATTTATTCAAAAGTCAACGCTGCTCTTTCAGTTTTAAAGAGGATGTTTGCTTACAGTTACTAGGTGAAAGTGGAATGACAGCTAGCGTGCTTGTATTTTTATTGCACTGGTTTATATTTCCGGCTGTATAACGTTGTTGATATCTATCAAGAAAAAAAAATCGAAAGTAAGAAAGCCTTGCATTGGATTATTAAATACTGGCAAAATATGGTATATATATTGGCGAATTGTTAATGAATTCTTTGTCACAATGGGCTGGCGTGAGATCGACGGAGAGATATAATGTTACCACGCAGGTGGCTTGTTTCAAATGCTAGATTGACTTTCTAATGTGGTTGTATAAATATCAAAAGAGATTTGCTATTGTCTGTACGCAGTCATTCGTGCAATTACAAGGGTCTTTCCATTGTACAATATTGTATGCTACATTGTACATTTCTTCCATAGCCAAAACTATAAAATGTATATTAGAGGATAACTCCCTTATTCATAACATAGCTTGTTGGTTGCTATAGCAACTTGATACCATATATTTGATCAAATAATTCACAAATTCTTAATTGTTTTTTTTGCGCAGCACCAGTTGCATTCATTAAAGAACTACGTCAACGAACTGAGTGAACAGAACGAAACCTTGGTCCAAACCGTTGAAGAACTTGAAAGGGAAGCCAATGAACGTATATCGCTTTTAGAGGCCAAGCTCAACAAAACAAACGTATCACTAAAGGTAGAGTATTTTGACTATTTAATTAAAAGTGGGCTGGAAAAAAGGGTTAATTCTCTAGAAGAATAGATGGCACCATGCATACAAGTCATCTCGGAAATGGAAGTACCGTAACTAGTTTTTGAGGAACTTAGGCCTAGTTCCGCCGTGCTAATCATGAGCCGTTCTCATTTCAAACAATAGTTAATGAGGCGGCTTCTTTTGAAGTAATTAAGAACGGCTCTTGGAAAGTATGGCAATTTTGAATACAACATCACCCAGCTATTTGGATTTTGGAAATGGTCTCAACAGAGTGTGTTCCCAGGGTGTCTGCATGTCCTCCCCTTTCCTTTTTCCCTCTCCCTCCTTTTAGGCACCCTAGGTAATCAAGGATATGGATTATACAGTACCTGCTCTAGTAACACACATTGTTTAATTTGTTTTGCTAGTTTTATTTCATGTGCATATTCACTTTAATTTGTCACCTTGTATACACACAAGCAAGTTATTGTTTGTGACATACATGTATACTTGGTTGTTTTAGCCATTGTTGTGAGGCATTACGTACATCAGTCATACCCTGATGTTATGTATAATAATTATTTGTCAAAAAAGCTTGTAGTAAAAAAACATAAGAAGCATTTTTTATTTGACAAGCGGTACATGTACAGTATGTAGATTTTATGGATTATAGAAGCACTTGATGTCATTTCAATCTGTAAACTAATAAACACAATTAAAGCTTTTAAGCAATCAGATTGTGTACTCATGAGAATGTACATTGTATATTAAAAAGTATTCAATTCACTTGGGGGAGCAGTGTAGTTATTACTACATTTGTACATGTAATTACTAGAGTATGAGGGTTCTATACTTAATAATAATAATAATAATAATAAAGCCTTTATTTTACGAGGGTAGCACTAAATAGCTAAAGCTAATGAACTTGTGGCCCTCAGTAACTAATAACTATGTAAATATGTAACAATATGATAAAATATATCATAATGATAAAATTACAAAAACTAATTACAATATTTAAAAATCGGATAGCTACTAAAATTAAGGAAATACTAATCACTTAATCACGTAAACGTACAAACAAAAATTTAAAAGATTTATAATTTAAAATTTAAAATCAAGCCATCTTATTATCTAAAGATATTATCCTTTAAAGGTAATATAATATAGAGAGACTAACTATAAACTATACAATAAAATGATGAAGAGATTGTTGTTTCTCAAAAAAATATCTCCACAAATACTGTCAGTACTGCATTGACTGTCAGCTAATGTCATTCCAAATGTCAAAAGGTTTAGGGGACAAAATATACAATATGCATGTGGTCAATATATTGACATACAAGTTCTTTAATCAACTACTACAACAAACTAATAATCTTGTAATTGTAGCCAGGATGCATAAAAATTTTTCTATTATAACTAAATAAAAAATAAAAAAATGCTTGTCTCTGGCTTAAATAAATTACTACAACGTTTTGATCAATCTTCCTCGGATCTTCTTCAGTGTAACTACAACCAGGGGTTTCATTAATTTTTAAAGTAGCTGTACAAGACGCCCAAAGTAGCCGTATACACAATGATTTATTTTAGATCTGTACGATCATACACTGACAAAAGAATAGCTGCCGGAGGAACGGTAGATAACTACTGGAGCTCCGGCAGTAACCGGCTTGTATTGAAACCGCTGTACAACTACAACTAACTACATGTATCTGTATTTAATTACTTTGGCCCATAGGATACAAGCTTGAGAGCGAATGAATCTGAAAGGCAACTTGAGAAGATTAGAAGAGATAAAGAAAGTATTGATGAAGAAGTACAGGTACACACACTAACAGTGAAAATGGTTTTTGTTTTATCTTTCAAAAAAAACCTAGAAAAAATTCTTTGAAAATGATTAAGTTAAATTATTCAAGCTGCAAGCCAGCATTGGATTGTGGGAAATAATATTTTTTCTTTTCTTTGCAAATATACATGTAATGTATTTTTGCATGCGCTATATTATATAAATATAATATATATGTACATGTAATTCCTTGGAAACAAACATATCATAATTTTATAGACTTTACGCAACGACGACAGGAGACTTCACAATGGCGTTCGTGATTGAAAAAGACTGTGACGACAACCTCTGCCATCCACTTTTCGTGTTAACATTACGAATCAACGAGATCGATAGCACGAATGCCTTGTTAAACACATGCGTACTGGAAATTTGTGACATATTTTTGTCGTCAATGCCATTGTGCATGCAGGTCTCCCTTTGTCATTGCATAAAATCCCTATTATTAGTATGAAGACAGTGTGACATTAATTGTTACAGCTAATCAAATCTTCTCTACTACATGTACATCATGTATACTCCTGCTATTGCTAACCATAACTGTCACTCTGATCTTATAGGCTCTCAAAGAAGAGCTCAGCACTACACAGCAACAGTTTGCTCATCTTGAAACACGTTCTGAAGACCTTGAGTGTGATATTGATGGGTTGGTGGACTTGATAGGGACAGCAAGAGCTACTGGTAAATGGGAGGTAAATAAATGACCTTGAGTGTGATATTGATGGGTTGGTGGACTTGATAGGGACAGCAAGAGCTACTGGTAAATGGGAGATTAATAAATGACCTTGAGTGTGATATTGATGGGTTGGTGGACTTGATAGGGACAGCAAGAGCTACTGGTAAATGAGAGGTAAATAAATGACCTTGAGTGTGATATTGATGGTTGGTGGACTTGATAGGGACAGCAAGAGCTACTGGTAAATGGGAGGTAAATAAATAACCTTGAGTGTGATATTGATGGGTTGGTGGACTTGATAGGGACAGCAAGAGCTACTGGTAAATGGGAGGTAAATAAATGACCTTGAGTGTGATATTGATGGGTTGGTGGACTTGATAGGGACAGCAAGAGCTACTGGTAAATGGGAGGTAAATAAATGACCTTGAGTGTGATATTGATGGGTTGGTGGACTTGATAGGGAGAGCAAGAGCTACTGGTAAATGGGAGGTAAATAAATGACCTTGAGTGTGATATTGATGGGTTGGTGGACTTGATAGGGACAGCAAGAGCTACTGGTAAATGGGAGGTAAATAAATGACCTTGAGTGTGATATTGATGGGTTGGTGGACTTGATAGGGACAGCAAGAGCTACTGGTAAATGGGAGGTAAATAAATGACCTTGAGTGTGATATTGATGGGTTGGTGGACTTGATAGGGACAGCAAGACTACTGGTAAATGGGAGGTAAATAAATGACCTTGAGTGTGATATTGATGGGTTGGTGGACTTGATAGGGACAGCAAGAGCTACTGGTAAATGGGAGGTAAATAAATGACCTTGAGTGTGATATTGATGGGTTGGTGGACTTGATAGGGACAGCAAGAGCTATTGGTAAATGGGAGGTAAATAAATGACCTTGGGTGTGATTAATGAAATAAGTTTTTTATCAGTCTTTCGCTCTGGGTAACGTGATACATAATTCACCAAGGGTACAGCCCCAAGTCATCACTCCGTGCCGATAACCAACACATAAATATTGAATCATTTTGATTCTTAATTTTCATATTTCTACAATCATGTACTAATAACATTTATCGATTATTTATTATTAATAATACATATATTGTTTTTTCTTCAGTTGGCAGGCCTTGATCTCCGCACAGTTCCTCTTGATGCCATATTTGGTGCACACGTTGCTGCCTCTAAGCACATGTGAGTAGAGTTGAATAAAGTGAGGCTGAGTCATTCCTTCTGGTGTGATTAATTTACAGTGGTGTTCAATATTACAATGGACTCACAAGTTCAAATGCCAAATAGTGACTCAGGTTAACCACTAAATAAATTTGTATACTAAATGCAATGAAGTGTTCCTCTTTGAGGGCAAACAGTAAACCTTTCCTTCCCCCACCACACCCCATTCATCATACAATGTACTGTGGCCATCACATCAAGGATGTCTGATGTTACAGGAGCTATTGGATACGAGGAAGTCCATGCAATGTTGTGACAAAGAAACAAATTGAGCCAACTTAAATTACATACCCTTCACAAGTTTATCATTACAATGCTTTGTAACTGTTACATGTTTACCCTCTCTCTCACTGACCAACTTAAACTTCCCTTGCTTGTCTTGCAGGGGTCGTCAGTACATTTCTTTGTAACTGTTACGTGTTTACCCTCAGAAAATAAAGTTCTCTCTCTCTCTCTCACTGACCAACTTAAACTGCCCTTGCTTGTCTTGCAGGGGTCGTCAGTACATTTCTTTGTAACTGTTACGTGTTTACCCTCAGAAAATAAAGTTCTCTCTCTCTCTCACTGACCAACTTAAACTTCCCTTGCTTGTCTTGCAGGGGTCGTCAGTACATTTCTTTGTAACTGTTACGTGTTTACCCTCAGAAAATAAAGTTCTCTCTCTCTCTCTCACTGACCAACTTAAACTGCCCTTGCTTGTCTTGCAGGGGTCGTCAGTACATTTCTTTGTAACTGTTACGTGTTTACCCTCAGAAAATAAAGTTCTCTCTCTCTCTCTCACTGACCAACTTAAACTGCCCTTGCTTGTCTTGCAGGGGTCGTCAGTACATTTCTTTGTAACTGTTACGTGTTTACCCTCAGAAAATAAAGTTCTCTCTCTCTCTCTCACTGACCAACTTAAACTGCCCTTGCTTGTCTTGCAGGGGTCGTCAGTACATTTCTTTGTAACTGTTACGTGTTTACCCTCAGAAAATAAAGTTCTCTCTCTCTCTCACTGACCAACTTAAACTTCCCTTGCTTGTCTTGCAGGGGTCGTCAGTACATTTCTTTGTAACTGTTACGTGTTTACCCTCAGAAAATAAAGTTCTCTCTCTCTCTCACTGACCAACTTAAACTGCCCTTGCTTGTCTTGTAGGGGCCAAGGTGAAAAGCGTCTAACTGATCACATCGCTGAACTCAAGAGGCAGCTCACAGCAAGAGATGAAATCATTCAAAGGCTGCAGAAAGACTTGAATGGCAAAGAGCAGGTATTACTGTAAGACGATTAGGAGAGATTCTACTGAACTTTGTTGACCAATGAGGGATCCGTACAAGAACAACATAAGTTCATATCTGATCAAAAACTAAATTCTCCTGTAGGCTCATTGAATTGCCAAGGAGAATTTGGTTTCTGATCAAGTTTTAGATTTTTAAATAACCGGCCCAAAAATTTGAATGGATGTGTAATGATGACATCTTTGAGGAACTGGTAGACAAAGGCAGTCATTTTATAGCCAAGACAGACAGCTTCTTTTTTTCTACATTGACATTTGTACATGTTACTGTCATCTTGACATATGATATAATTCTGCTGGTACATGTAGAACCCAGTACTTACACTGTACATGTACACGCTCTTCTTGCACACAATATTGAAATAAAGTTGAACTCTAAAAGGAAACAAAAAACGAGCTACATGAAGAATTTATAATTTTGACCATTTTAATGCATTGTATCTCCTTTTACCAGCAATTTCAACAACTTTTCGACAAGAAAGCGCACGGCGATGAAATGATTGGTTCATTTGCTGGAGATTCCATTTCGTATGACTCTCACACCGAGGAATGCTCTGGTGTCATGACAAATAAAGACATCTTGATACGACAGCTGAGAATGGACTTGGAGCAGGCCAGAAAACAGCAGCAAACAGCAGAGCGAAACCTGCGGGAATGTGAAATGGATCTTGTAAAGCAAGATGGGCAGCTTGAGAAGCTTCAGGATGAGCACACTTTTAGGGTGTCTGATGTGTCGGCCAAGGACCGTAGGATTAAGTTGCTGGACACTCAGTATAAGAACAGCAAGACAGAAGTAAGAAACCTTTCTGTCATTACAGTATTTAATAGATCTATAGATTCATACAAGTCTTTATACTGAGCTGGGCTGGGTTTTTGAGGGTGTCTTGTTTATAAGAATGAGAATGATGGATCCGTAAGTTTTGTGCTAACAGACAATGACATTACTAGGATACATGTATATATAATCCTATGACATCTTTGTGAATCCTGGCCAGTATCTGGACATCTAATGAACTGGCTCTTATTGTCTGGCTAAGGCCTGGCCTCCACTAGTTGTGTATATACATGCACGAGCAAGAGAGGCTTCACAGCATTTCATTGTCACAAAATGGGTCTGGCATGCATGACGCAAGCATAATCATGTAAGATAGCTCTGAAGCACGAAGACAATTTATTTTTAATTGTCTTGAGCCTGCATTTATGCTTGCATCTCACCATTAAGCAGACACAGTCTGACTACTCCTATACTCAAGTGTACTGCTGTACTCGGCCCCAAGAAGAGTGTCTCTCCTTGTGCAGTACAGGGGTCAGCTTATTATCTCATAATCTCATGGAGTTGTAAAGAAGTGGTGACACTGCAAAACAAGTTTTATAATTAAAAAAATGCACAATACACATATTGCATAATTTTAAAAGCATTGCATGTCTTGTAAAGTTGCTAAACTCTATCTGACTTCCTACAGCTTTCAAGATGCCAGGAAGTCATCAGAGAGCTTCAAAGTTCAATACGGACTTACAAAGAAGGTCCCAGAACGGTCCCTCCAGATTTGACTCACGATTACGAACAGAGAATCAATAGACTGCAAACAGAGCTACAGGCATCAGATCATCAGAGAAAGCAATCGAACCACGATTTGATCTCACTGGAGACGAAGTTCCGTGAATTGGAGTTGTCTAGGCAAGGACATCATGAAGTGCTTACCCAAGAGGTACAATTATAATAGACTTATTTATACATATCTTTTATTATGTGTTTATTAATGTGTGACTGTAGTTAAAGCTGCACACCTTCAGATAATGCTATATGTACATGTAGGTCTAGTGTCCGCTTAGTCCTGGGCTTAATATATAGCTAATTGCATAATCGATGTCGGGTAGAAAGTCATGAAAGCTATGACCAAAAGGAATTCTGGGAAATTAAAACCCTCAAATAACACCGTCAAATCATCGACCTTTTTATCCAGACTTGTAGGATCTTAGCTAAATAGCTCATATACCTTCAAAACTACGAGAACACTGAATATATCAGTATGTAATGCGGGTCATGAACTGATTTCCCATCCATCCTTGCGGTCTCAGCTGCTATGATTTATGATTTTCAACCCGACAACGATTATGCAATTAGCTATATATATCCCTTTATAGACATGTATGTACATCACACTGTTTGCAAATGTCATTCTCAATTCTGTGGTTGTTTTCAATCTGTTCGCAAGGTAGTTGAGACCCTTGCTTTGATTATTAGTGACAATTTCTTGCAATTGGCATAAAAAAGAACAAGATTTTTGGACTATACGTATATCCCCTCCCCATGATCTTTATGTAGTGAAGCAGCGATACATATCAAGTGTTATGCCAGTTGCTATAAATTAACACGATTTCATGGAATTCTTTCAGCTGAGCAGTCGAGATACTGAGCTAGTGAGTTTGACGGACAGATACAATGCATCACTTAATGAGGTAACTCAAATTTCTCAAGTTTGGTATTAGTGATGATGAGTGATGACTGATGACAATGATGAGTGGTGATGAAGAATGATGATGCTTGATGAGTGATGATGAGTGATTTCAATGATGAGTAATGATGATGACGAAGAAGAAGAATGATGATGATGATGGTGACTGATGACAGTGATGACTGATGACAGTGATGACTGATGACGATGATGAGTGGTGATGAAGAATGATGATGCTTGATGAGTGATGATGAGTGATTTCAATGATGAGTAATGATGATGACGAAGAAGAAGAATGATGATGATGATGGTGACTGATGACAGTGATGACTGATGACAGTGATGACTGATGACAATGATGAGTGGTGATGAAGAATGATGATGCTTGATGAGTGATGATGAGTGATTTCAATGATGAGTAATGATGATGACGAAGAAGAAGAGTGATGATGAGTGATGATGATGACAGTGATGACTGATGACAATGATGAGTGGTGATGAAGAATGATGATGCTTGATGAGTGATGATGAGTGATTTCAATGATGAGTAATGATGATGACGAAGAAGAAGAGTGATGATGATGAGTGATGACTGATGACAGTGATGACTGATGACAATGATGAGTGGTGATGAAGAATGATGATGCTTGATGAGTGATGATGAGTGATTTCAATGATGAGTAATGATGATGACGAAGAAGAAGAGTGATGAGTGATGACTGATGACAGTGATGACTGATGACAATGATGAGTGGTGATGAAGAATGATGATGCTTGATGAGTGATGATGAGTGATTTCAATGATGAGTAATGATGATGACGAAGAAGAAGAGTGATGATGAGTGATGACTGATGACAGTGATGACTGATGACAATGATGAGTGGTGATGAAGAATGATGATGCTTGATGAGTGATGATGAGTGATTTCAATGATGAGTAATGATGATGACGAAGAAGAAGAGTGATGATGAGTGATGACTGATGACAGTGATGACTGATGACAATGATGAGTGGTGATGAAGAATGATGATGCTTGATGAGTGATGATGAGTGATTTCAATGATGAGTAATGATGATGATGAAGAAGAAGAGTGATGATGATGAGTGATGACTGATGACAGTGATGACTGATGACAATGATGAGTGGTGATGAAGAATGATGATGCTTGATGAGTGATGATGAGTGATTTCAATGATGAGTAATGATGATGACGAAGAAGAAGAGTGATGATGATGAGTGATGACTGATGACAGTGATGACTGATGACAATGATGAGTGGTGATGAAGAATGATGATGCTTGATGAGTGATGATGAGTGATTTCAATGATGAGTAATGATGATGACGAAGAAGAAGAGTGATGATGATGAGTGATGACTGATGACAGTGATGACTGATGACAATGATGAGTGGTGATGAAGAATGATGATGCTTGATGATGAGTGATTTCAATGATGAGTAATGATGATGATGAAGAAGAAGAGTGATGATGATGGTGACTGATGACAGTGATGACTGATGACAATGATGAGTGGTGATGAAGAATGATGATGCTTGATGAGTGATGATGAGTGATTTCAATGATGAGTAATGATGATGACGAAGAAGAAGAGTGATGATGAGTGATGATGATGACAGTGATGACTGATGACAATGATGAGTGGTGATGAAGAATGATGATGCTTGATGAGTGATGATGAGTGATTTCAATGATGAGTAATGATGATGACGAAGAAGAAGAGTGATGATGAGTGATGATGATGACAGTGATGACTGATGACAATGATGAGTGGTGATGAAGAATGATGATGCTTGATGAGTGATGATGAGTGATTTCAATGATGAGTAATGATGATGATGAAGAAGAAGAGTGATGATGATGGTGACTGATGACAGTGATGACTGATGACAATGATGAGTGGTGATGAAGAATGATGATGCTTGATGAGTGATGATGAGTGATTTCAATGATGAGTAATGATGATGACGAAGAAGAAGAGTGATGATGATGACAGTGATGACTGATGACAATGATGAGTGGTGATGAAGAATGATGATGCTTGATGATGAGTGATTTCAATGATGAGTAATGATGATGACGAAGAAGAAGAGTGATGATGATGACAGTGATGACTGATGACAATGATGAGTGGTGATGAAGAATGATGATGCTTGATGATGAGTGATTTCAATGATGAGTAATGATGATGACGAAGAAGAAGAGTGATGATGATGATGGTGACTGATGACAGTGATGACTGATGACAATGATGAGTGATGATGAAGAATGATGATGCTTGATGATGAGTGATTTCAATGATGAGTAATGATGATGACGAAGAAGAAGAGTGATGATGATGAGTGATGACTGATGACAGTGATGACTGATGACAATGATGAGTGGTGATGAAGAATGATGATGATTGATGAGTGATTTCAATGATGAGTAATGATGATGACGAAGAAGAAGAGTGATGATGATGAGTGATGACTGATGACAGTGATGACTGATGACAATGATGAGTGGTGATGAAGAATGATGATGCTTGATGAGTGATGATGAGTGATTTCAATGATGAGTAATGATGATGACGAAGAAGAAGAGTGATGATGAGTGATGACTGATGACAGTGATGACTGATGACGAAGATGAGTGGTGATGAAGAATGATGATGATTGATGAGTGATGATGAGTGATTTCAATGATGGTAATGATGATGACGAAGAAGAAGAGTGATGATGATGAGTGATGACTGATGACAGTGATGACTGATGACAATGATGAGTGGTGATGAAGAATGATGATGATTGATGAGTGATGATGAGTGATTTCAATGATGAGTAATGATGATGACGAAGAAGAAGAGTGATGATGATGAGTGATGACTGATGACAGTGATGACTGATGACAATGATGAGTGGTGATGAAGAATGATGATGATTGATGAGTGATTTCAATGATGAGTAATGATGATGACGAAGAAGAAGAGTGATGATGATGACTGATGACAGTGATGACTGATGACAATGATGAGTGGTGATGAAGAATGATGATGCTTGATGAGTGATGATGAGTGATTTCAATGATGAGTAATGATGATGACGAAGAAGAAGAGTGATGATGATGATGGTGACTGATGATGAGTGATTTCAATGATGACGAAGATGAGTGATGATGCATGATGATGATGATTGATGCATGATGATAATAATTCCAAATAAGTATAATCGATTTTTCCCACTTTTTCTCCAGATTCACAAATTCGACAAAGAACTTCGTCAGATCAAAGCAGAACGCAGCACCGTAGACTATGAGGTATGACTACATCCTTACCAAGTATTGCACTTATCATATGACCCATATATCCCGACTCGCGCGCTCTTAATAAAACCATTGGAAAAAGAGGGTCGGGTGGGTCATATGATAAAATGCTTATTGACTGAGTTAGGTCGTGCCGGACAGGAAAATATTTGGCTCTTGGTCATGCAGCACGTACTGCCATGACCTCGAGCCAAATAATTTCCCGTCCGGCCCTCCCATTCAGTCAATAATTACATATTATTATCTGTCAAAACCATCGAATAAGCTAACTTTCTCCTTGGACAGTTTTCCACTATGAATATTTTTTATACATGTATTTTATATCTTGTAGCTTGAAAAGAACAAGTATTACGTGCAGCAGCTTGAGAATGACCTGAAGAAATGCCGAGAGCAGATTGCAGAGTCTCAAGAACAAGTACAGGGTTTGCAGAACGAATTGTACATGACTAAGTCCTCGGCAGATGACCAGAGAGATGCCTTAGCAAACGAGGTAACTCCGTTAAAATCCTTTTGGAATGAGAAAGAAATAGGATGGAAAGGAGAGGAAGGGAAAGGATGGGATGGGAAAGGAAGGATATAGAAAAAGAGTCGGGAAGAAAAATGGAAGACAAAATTGAAAAGAAAATGAAGAGAAAGGAAACATGGAGAGAGGGAAATAAAGAAGAGGGAAAATGAAAATCTGGGAATGAAATGGATAGAAAGAGAAGGTGAAAGCAAAAGTAAAAAATGAGAGACATTTGGAAGGGGAGTAAAGGAAAGAAAGAACAATTAAACGTATCAGTAAAACATTCATATCAAACTTCAACAGGTTGCGGAACGACACGATGTAATACTAAGGCTGAAGGCAGAAGTATCGACGCTTGACAATAAATTCCGCGACGCTTCATCTCAGGTAGGTTGAGAACCGTGCTTGAGTTTGCGATATGTCAGCGAACCGTTACTCCTAAATCTCTTCAAAAAGTTGTCTTAATTATACATCTCATTGTGTTTGTCAATAGACTGTATTGTTAAAAGACATAAACGGCGTCTTGCTTCGCGAGACCTTCTTACGTATAAATGAAGGCATTGTTTTGTACAATAGCTTTTAAACCGTTGTGTGCTAAGTGGTTTCCACGAGGGAAATTTGAATTCAAAAACTCAACATTTTTGCAAAGAAGAGTTAGGTTGTTGTGGGGTTGAGTTATAGAGTTTATGTTCTTCGTAGGAAGCTAGGATTGCCTTGGTAAGTGAAAATCTTCAAGATTCTTTGAAAATGCGGGCGAAAAACTGGCTGAACGTCGTAGCAAATTAAATTCGAGGCGTCGTCGTCCATAATGGTTTCTGTGTGGACGGTCGAAAATGTAGCTTTATTAAAATTTAAAATTAATCCTTGTAAACGGGGGCGCTGTTCGTTAAGCCCAGTTTACACTATATATAGCGACGCAAGCATAATCGCAAATGCATCGGTAAGAACTAGTGTCGTATGAAAACGGATCAAGCGCAAGCACAAGCAAAGGAATATGCCTTCTTGTTCTGAATGTGACAGGCCCGTTTTCGCAGTAAAATAACGCCTCTTATATACTTGTGCGTGTGAAAACTATGTATAACTATCCAACTTTACCAAGAACGTAATATTCCAAACCTAACGATGCATCGAAAGCTAGAACCTTTGAACAGTGTACTACGACTTGGCCGGCGGCTGTCAGCGCACAAATTTTGAATTTTCAATGGCTTTTTTTTTAACCCAAGTAATTTCAACAAACACCTCGAGTTTTATAACGGCTTTCTGTGAATTTTTGAGCCAAATGCATTACTCTTTAATTAAAAACAAGGGTAATTTTTAGTACTTTTCTGTTGTATTTTAATTAGTCTGGAAGTGCTTTCAAGAATGAATATTGACTGCAGCGTCTGCAATTGTTTTCAAAACAATGCGGGCACAGCAGTGTTTTGTCCGTGTCCGTTAACGACCTCTCAAACAGCACTTTGAATTGATTCAGCTGCTTCCGAGATTCATTCACGGTTCAAATCGCTAAAAAACTCGAACAAATTCTCCTAAATGTAATCCAAACACTCAATTCTGATTCGACTGAGTGAACTGACGAAACACCAGCTCCAAAATGACTTGACGTTTCTGTTTGAAATAGTTTTGGCTACAGTGGCGGGAAACACAATTTTCAACGGTTGCGAATCACCAACTTGTTAGCCGTTGTTTTGAATATGTTTTTCTTTGAACCGACCGAGGTATTGTATGTTTGAAGTTTTCTTTAAAAGTCGTTTCTATTGCCAAAGCTTCTGTCCTGACCTCGTGTTTTTATTCCATAGCTTACTCACCGAAATCAAGTTCTTCAGAGGATGCGAGACGAGAGCAAAGATATGTCTGAGCAGGTGATCTAATTTGTCTAACGTTGTACGAACTGAGTACGAACTTGTTTCTGTGTATAAACTTGTGAATAAGTTTTCAGAGTATGGAGTTAATGTGTGTGTACTTTAGGATTGAGAATTTAATTGCTCTTCAGATGATGTAAGTCATACAATCCACTATTGGATTAAACTTTCAAATATTTTATGCTTCTCTCACCGTAGAGTGCTCATTAATGTGTGAATAGTGCGTCTTATATTATTATTTATGGCCATAGCACAGTGTGATTCACTGGGCAAAATTGATTATGACTTTGATAGCTTGAAATATTGGGAATAATTGTCTTATTACAAGCAGTTATATTTTCTGTACACTGTCCATAGTGCTAACTCTAAACCCATGGAACATCTAGCTTATCAAATACTGTCCTATCAGTACCTTTCTTCTGTTACGTTAGCAGTATTTAGTACAATTTGCCAGGTACTGTTTCATGGCTAGAGTACTTGCGCTTTACTAAGTTAGCTCAAGTTCATCATGTCTTCTCGCCTGATTTTAATATTTTCTAATACAGTAGAACCTCTCGTAAGCGACCATCCTGGAATTTGAAAAACCGGTCGTAACTCGTGAGCGACCACGTGTTGAAACAATAGAGGAGTGTCGCTTACAAGAGCTTTTAGCATGACGCTCGGCAATGCAAATGAAATAATCTAATTTGTTTTCGACGATTTCTTCATTAGAAAGATGATTACAAACGTAAACAAGATGACATGGAAAACATACTCAATTCAGCAAATAAAAGAGTAAGTAAAACTCCTCGCCATTAGAGATTGATGAAGGAAGGAGAGGGTGGAAAGAAGGAAGGAAGGAAGGAAGGAAGGAAGGAAGGAAGGAAGGAAGGAAGGAAGGAAGGAAGGAAGGAAGGAAGGAAGGAAGGAAGGAAGGAAGGAAGGAAGGAAGGAAGGAAGGAAGGAAGGAAGGAAGGAAGGAAGGAAGGAAGGAAGGAAGGAAGGAAGGAAGGAAGGAAGGAAGGAAGGAAGGAAGGAAGGAAGGAAGGAAGGAAGGAAGGAAGGAAGGAAGGAAGGAAGGAAGGAAGGAAGGAAGGAAGGAAGGAAGGAAGGAAGGAAGGAAGGAAGGAAGGAAGGAAGGAAGGAAGGAAGGAAGGAAGGAAGGAAGGAAGGAAGGAAGGAAGGAAGGAAGGAAGGAAGGAAGGAAGGAAGGAAGGAAGGAAGGAAGGAAGGAAGGAAGGAAGGAAGGAAGGAAGGAAGGAAGGAAGGAAGGAAGGAAGGAAGGAAGGAAGGAAGGAAGGAAGGAAGGAAGGAAGGAAGGAAGAAAGGAAGGAAGGAAGGAAGGAAAGGAAGGAAGGAAGGAAGGAAGGAAGGAAGGAAGGAAGGAAGGAAGGAAGGAAGGAAGGAAGGAAGGAAGGAAGGAAGGAAGGAAGGAAGGAAGGAAGGAAGGAAGGAAGGAAGGAAGGAAGGAAGGAAGGAAGGAAGGAAGGAAGGAAGGAAGGAAGGAAGGAAGAAGAAGGAAGGAAGGAAGGAAGGAAGGAAGGAAGGAAGAAAGGAAGGAGAAGGAAGGGAAGGAAGGAAGGAAGGAAGGAAGGAAGGAAGGAAGCAGCAAGGAAGGAAGATTGAAGGAAGGAGGAAGGAAGGAAGGAAGGAAGGAAGGAAGGAAGGAAGGAAGGAAGGAAGGAAGGAAGGGAGGAAGGAAGCAGCAAGGAAGGATGGATGGAAGGGAGGAAGCAAGGAAGGATGGATGGAAGGGAGGAAGCAAGGAAGGATGGATGGAAGGGAGGAAGGAAGGATGGAAGGAAGAAAGGAAGGATATGTCCCCGATTAGTGTACCACTTGTAGTACGCTAGAAGCTTTTACACGTTAATAAAGTTTATGGAAGGAAATAAGGAAGGAAAAAAGAAATGATGGAAGGAAGGAATACACTGATTAGTTGACTTACTGTTTATAGAAAGAAATGAAGATTGAAAAACAACAATATTGATTTTCCTTTTCAGATTTCAGACTTGGAAAACCGTATTGAAAAGAAAGCTATCAGTAGTATGGAGACATCAGACCATTTATCTCAGATCGTAAGTATAGTAAATAAAACAATTACCGGCTGTATCACTGGAACCAACTCAAAACGTCATGAAATCAGAGTTATAACATTTCTCGACTTTTCTATCATGTCAGCTCGAGGACAAAGACAAACTTATTCGTGAACTAAAGTCAGAGTTATCGGGTCTCAAGGAAGATGGACAACAATCGACCAGTAAAGTAAGTTGCTTTTGGTTTTGGTGTTGTTGTTGGTGGTGGTGCTGTTGCTGTTGTTGTTGTTGTTGGTGGTGGTGGTGCTGTTGTTGTTGTTGGTGGTGGTGATGTTGTTGTTGTTGGTGGTGGTGGTGGTGTGTTGTTGTTGTTGTTGTTGCTGTTGTTGTTGTTGTTGGTGATGTTGTTGTTGCTGCAGTTGTTGCTGTTGTTGTTGCTGTAGTTGTTGTTGGTGGTGGTGCTGCTGTTGCTGTTGTTGGTGGTGTTGCTGTTGTTGTTGTTGTTGCTGCAGTTGTTGTTGTTGTTGATGGTGCTGTTGCTGTTGTTGGTGGTTGTGCTGTTGCTGTTGTTGTTGTTGTTGCTGCAGTTGTTGTTGTTGTTGATGGTGCTGTTGCTGTTGTTGTTGTTGTTGTTGCTGCAGTTGTTGTTGTTGTTGATGGTGCTGTTGCTGTTGTTGGTGGTTGTGCTGTTGCTGTTGTTGTTGCTGCAGTTGTTGTTGATGGTGCTGTTGCTGTTGTTGTTGCTGTAGTTGTTGTTGTGTTGTTGGTGTTGTGTGCTGTGTTGTTGTTGTTGTTGTTGCTGCAGTTGTTGCTGTTGTTGATGGTGCTGTTGCTGTTGTTGTGGTGGTGTGCTGTTGCTGTTGTTGGTGGTGGTGCTGTTGCTGTTGTTGATGGTGCTGTTGCTGTTGTTGTTGATGGTGCTGTTGCTGTTGTTGTTGTTGTTGCTGCAGTTGTTGTTGTTGTTGATGGTGCTGTTGCTGTTGTTGGTGGTTGTGCTGTTGCTGTTGTTGTTGTTGTTGTTGCTGCAGTTGTTGTTGTTGTTGTTGTTGATGGTGCTGTTGTTGGTGGTTGTGCTGTTGCTGTTGTTGTTGTTGCTGTTGTTGCTGTAGTTGTTGTTGGTGGTTGTGCTGTTGCTGTTGTGGTTGTTGTTGTTGTTGATGGTGCTGTTGCTGTTGTTGCTGTAGTTGTTGTTGGTGGTTGTGCTGTTGCTGTTGCTGTTGTGTTGTTTTGTTGTTGTTGCTGACAATGACAATCAGCTGTTATTGTTGCTGTTGTTGTTGTTGATGGTGGTGGTGTTGTTGTTGGTGTTGCTACTGCTGTTGTTGTTGCTGCTGTTGGTGGTGGTGGTGGTGTTGTTGCTCTTGCTGTTGTTGCTGTTGTTGTTGGTGGTGGTGGTGTTGTTGGTGTTGCTGTTGCTACTACTGCTGTTTTTGTTGCTGTTGTTGTTACTACTGCTGCTACGAGGATCAATATAACAGTGTATTGGTAGAAATGATAGCTGTACCGTATTTGTTTTTAATGTCGTGATGTCGTTTAGATTTCTCATCGTGACGAAGCAATTCAAAGACTGCAGTCACAGCAGAAAGAATGCCTCGGCGAGGTAAGACTGACTGATTTACACAGTTACTGACTGACAGACAGACTCACCAGAGCTCATGCACTGACTGGCTAACTACATGTAAGCTCACTGACTATCAGACAGACAGACACACCAGAGCTCATGCACTGACTGGCTAACTACATGTAAGCTCACTGACTATCTAACATAACAGACTCACCAGAGCTCATGCACTGACTGGCTAACTACATGTAAGCTCACTGACTATCTGACAGACAGACTCACCAGAGCTCATGCACTGACTGGCTAACTACATGTAAGCTCACTGACTATCTGACAGACAGACTCACCAGAGCTCATGCACTGACTGGCTAACTACATGTAAGCTCACTGACTATCAGACAGACAGACACACCAGAGCTCATGCACTGACTGGCTAACTACATGTAAGCTCACTGACTATCTGACAGACAGACTCACCAGAGCTCATGCACTGACTGGCTAACTACATGTAAGCTCACTGATTATCTGACATAACAGACTCACCAGAGCTCATGCACTGACTGGCTAACTACATGTAAGCTCACTGACTATCTGACACAACAGACTCACCAGAGCTCATGCACTGACTGGCTAACTACATGTAAGCTCACTGACTATCTGACATAACAGACTCACCAGAGCTCATGCACTGACTGGCTAACTACATGTAAGCTCACTGACTATCAGACAGACAGACACACCAGAGCTCATGCACTGACTGGCTAACTACATGTAAGCTCACTGACTATCTGACATAACAGACTCACCAGAGCTCATGCACTGACTGGCTAACTACATGTAAGCTCACTGACTATCTGACATAACAGACTCACCAGAGCTCATGCACTGACTGGCTAACTACATGTAAGCTCACTGACTATCTGACATAACAGACTCACCACTCACCAGAGCTCATGCACTGACTGGCTAACTACATGTAAGCTCACTGACTATCTGACATAACAGACTCACCAGAGCTCATGCACTGACTGGCTAACTACATGTAAGCTCACTGACTATCAGACAGACAGACTCACCAGAGCTCATGCACTGACTGGCTAACTACATGTAAGCTCACTGACTATCTGACATAACAGACTCACCAGAGCTCATGCACTGACTGGCTAACTACATGTAAGCTCACTGACTATCAGACAGACAGACTCACCAGAGCTCATGCACTGACTGGCTAACTACATGTAAGCTCACTGACTATCTGACATAACAGACTCACCAGAGCTCATGCACTGACTGGCTAACTACATGTAAGCTCACTGACTATCTGACAGACAGACTCACCAGAGCTCATGCACTGACTGGCTAACTACATGTAAGCTCACTGACTATCTGACATAACAGACTCACCAGAGCTCATGCACTGACTGGCTAACTACATGTAAGCTCACTGACTATCTGACATAACAGACTCACCAGAGCTCATGCACTGACTGGCTAACTACATGTAAGCTCACTGACTATCTGACATACAGACTCACCAGAGCTCATGCACTGACTGGCTAACTACATGTAAGCTCACTGACTATCTGACATAACAGACTCACCAGAGCTCATGCACTGACTGGCTAACTACATGTAAGCTCACTGACTATCTGACATAACAGACTCACCAGAGCTCATGCACTGACTGGCTAACTACATGTAAGCTCACTGACTATCAGACAGACAGACACACCAGAGCTCATGCACTGACTGGCTAACTACATGTAAGCTCACTGACTATCAGACAGACAGACTCACCAGAGCTCATGCACTGACTGGCTAACTACATGTAAGCTCACTGACTATCTGACAGACAGACTCACCAGAGCTCATGCACTGACTGGCTAACTACATGTAAGCTCACTGACTATCAGACAGACAGACACACCAGAGCTCATGCACTGACTGGCTAACTACATGTAAGCTCACTGACTATCTGACAGACAGACTCACCAGAGCTCATGCACTGACTGGCTAACTACATGTAAGCTCACTGACTATCTGACATAACAGACTCACCAGAGCTCATGCACTGACTGGCTAACTACATGTAAGCTCACTGACTATCAGACAGACAGACTCACCAGAGCTCATGCACTGACTGGCTAACTACATGTAAGCTCACTGACTATCTGACAGACAGACTCACCAGAGCTCATGCACTGACTGGCTAACTACATGTAAGCTCACTGACTATCTGACAGACAGACTCACCAGAGCTCATGCACTGACTGGCTAACTACATGTAAGCTCACTGACTATCTGACAGACACAGACTCACCAGAGCTCATGCACTGACTGGCTAACTACATGTAAGCTCACTGACTATCTGACAGACAGACTCACCAGAGCTCATGCACTGACTGGCTAACTACATGTAAGCTCACTGACTATCTGACAGACAGACTCACCAGAGCTCATGCACTGACTGGCTAACTACATGTAAGCTCACTGACTATCTGACATAACAGACTCACCAGAGCTCATGCACTGACTGGCTAACTACATGTAAGCTCACTGACTATCTGACAGACAGACTCACCAGAGCTCATGCACTGACTGGCTAACTACATGTAAGCTCACTGACTATCTGACATAACAGACTCACCAGAGCTCATGCACTGACTGGCTAACTACATGTAAGCTCACTGACTATCTGACAGACAGACTCACCAGAGCTCATGCACTGACTGGCTAACTACATGTAAGCTCACTGACTATCTGACAGACAGACTCACCAGAGCTCATGCACTGACTGGCTAACTACATGTAAGCTCACTGACTATCTGACAGACAGACTCACCAGAGCTCATGCACTGACTGGCTAACTACATGTAAGCTCACTGACTATCTGACAGACAGACTCACCAGAGCTCATGCACTGACTGGCTAACTACATGTAAGCTCACTGACTATCTGACAGACAGACTCACCAGAGCTCATGCACTGACTGGCTAACTACATGTAAGCTCACTGACTATCAGACAGACAGACTCACCAGAGCTCATGCACTGACTGGCTAACTACATGTAAGCTCACTGACTATCTGACATAACAGACTCACCAGAGCTCATGCACTGACTGGCTAACTACATGTAAGCTCACTGACTATCTGACAGACAGACTCACCAGAGCTCATGCACTGACTGGCTAACTACATGTAAGCTCACTGACTATCTGACAGACAGACTCACCAGAGCTCATGCACTGACTGCTAACTACATGTAAGCTCACTGACTATCAGACAGACAGCTCACTGACTACATGTAAGCTCACTGACTATCACAGACAGACTCACCAGAGCTCATGCACTGACTGGCTAACTACATGTAAGCTCACTGACTATCTGACAGACAGACTCACCAGAGCTCATGCACTGACTGGCTAACTACATGTAAGCTCACTGACTATCAGACAGACAGACTCACCAGAGCTCATGCACTGACTGGCTAACTACATGTAAGCTCACTGACTATCTGACAGACAGACTCACCAGAGCTCATGCACTGACTGGCTAACTACATGTAAGCTCACTGACTATCTGACAGACAGACTCACCAGAGCTCATGCACTGACTGGCTAACTACATGTAAGCTCACTGACTATCTGACAGACAGACTCACCAGAGCTCATGCACTGACTGGCTAACTACATGTAAGCTCACTGACTATCTGACAGACAGACTCACCAGAGCTCATGCACTGACTGGCTAACTACATGTAAGCTCACTGACTATCTGACATAACAGACTCACCAGAGCTCATGCACTGACTGGCTAACTACATGTAAGCTCACTGACTATCTGACAGACAGACTCACCAGAGCTCATGCACTGACTGGCTAACTACATGTAAGCTCACTGACTATCTGACAGACAGACTCACCAGAGCTCATGCACTGACTGGCTAACTACATGTAAGCTCACTGACTATCTGACAGACAGACTCACCAGAGCTCATGCACTGACTGGCTAACTACATGTAAGCTCACTGACTATCTGACAGACAGACTCACCAGAGCTCATGCACTGACTGGCTAACTACATGTAAGCTCACTGACTATCTGACATAACAGACTCACCAGAGCTCATGCACTGACTGGCTAACTACATGTAAGCTCACTGACTATCTGACATAACAGACTCACCAGAGCTCATGCACTGACTGGCTAACTACATGTAAGCTCACTGACTATCTGACAGACAGACTCACCAGAGCTCATGCACTGACTGGCTAACTACATGTAAGCTCACTGACTATCAGACAGACAGACTCACCAGAGCTCATGCACTGACTGGCTAACTACATGTAAGCTCACTGACTATCTGACAGACAGACTCACCAGAGCTCATGCACTGACTGGCTAACTACATGTAAGCTCACTGACTATCAGACAGACAGACTCACCAGAGCTCATGCACTGACTGGCTAACTACATGTAAGCTCACTGACTATCTGACAGACAGACTCACCAGAGCTCATGCACTGACTGGCTAACTACATGTAAGCTCACTGACTATCTGACAGAACAGACTCACCAGAGCTCATGCACTGACTGGCTAACTACATGTAAGCTCACTGACTATCAGACAGACAGACTCACCAGAGCTCATGCACTGACTGGCTAACTACATGTAAGCTCACTGACTATCTGACAGACAGACTCACCAGAGCTCATGCACTGACTGGCTAACTACATGTAAGCTCACTGACTATCTGACAGACAGACTCACCAGAGCTCATGCACTGACTGGCTAACTACATGTAAGCTCACTGACTATCAGACAGACAGACTCACCAGAGCTCATGCACTGACTGGCTAACTACATGTAAGCTCACTGACTATCTGACAGACAGACTCACCAGAGCTCATGCACTGACTGGCTAACTACATGTAAGCTCACTGACTATCAGACAGACAGACTCACCAGAGCTCATGCACTGACTGGCTAACTACATGTAAGCTCACTGACTATCTGACATAACAGACTCACCAGAGCTCATGCACTGACTGGCTAACTACATGTAAGCTCACTGACTATCTGACAGACAGACTCACCAGAGCTCATGCACTGACTGGCTAACTACATGTAAGCTCACTGACTATCTGACAGAACAGACTCACCAGAGCTCATGCACTGACTGGCTAACTACATGTAAGCTCACTGACTATCTGACATACAGACTCACCAGAGCTCATGCACTGACTGGCTAACTACATGTAAGCTCACTGACTATCTGACAGACAGACTCACCAGAGCTCATGCACTGACTGGCTAACTACATGTAAGCTCACTGACTATCAGACAGACAGACTCACCAGAGCTCATGCACTGACTGGCTAACTACATGTAAGCTCACTGACTATCTGACAGACAGACTCACCAGAGCTCATGCACTGACTGGCTAACTACATGTAAGCTCACTGACTATCTGACAGACAGACTCACCAGAGCTCATGCACTGACTGGCTAACTACATGTAAGCTCACTGACTATCTGACAGACAGACTCACCAGAGCTCATGCACTGACTGGCTAACTACATGTAAGCTCACTGACTATCTGACAGACAGACTCACCAGAGCTCATGCACTGACTGGCTAACTACATGTAAGCTCACTGACTATCTGACAGACAGACTCACCAGAGCTCATGCACTGACTGGCTAACTACATGTAAGCTCACTGACTATCAGACAGACAGACTCACCAGAGCTCATGCACTGACTGGCTAACTACATGTAAGCTCACTGACTATCTGACAGACAGACTCACCAGAGCTCATGCACTGACTGGCTAACTACATGTAAGCTCACTGACTATCTGACAGACAGACTCACCAGAGCTCATGCACTGACTGGCTAACTACATGTAAGCTCACTGACTATCAGACAGACAGACTCACCAGAGCTCATGCACTGACTGGCTAACTACATGTAAGCTCACTGACTATCTGACAGACAGACTCACCAGAGCTCATGCACTGACTGGCTAACTACATGTAAGCTCACTGACTATCAGACAGACAGACTCACCAGAGCTCATGCACTGACTGGCTAACTACATGTAAGCTCACTGACTATCTGACAGACAGACTCACCAGAGCTCATGCACTGACTGGCTAACTACATGTAAGCTCACTGACTATCTGACAGACAGACTCACCAGAGCTCATGCACTGACTGGCTAACTACATGTAAGCTCACTGACTATCTGACAGACAGACTCACCAGAGCTCATGCACTGACTGGCTAACTACATGTAAGCTCACTGACTATCAGACAGACAGACTCACCAGAGCTCATGCACTGACTGGCTAACTACATGTAAGCTCACTGACTATCTGACAGACAGACTCACCAGAGCTCATGCACTGACTGGCTAACTACATGTAAGCTCACTGACTATCAGACAGACAGACTCACCAGAGCTCATGCACTGACTGGCTAACTACATGTAAGCTCACTGACTATCTGACATACAGACTCACCAGAGCTCATGCACTGACTGGCTAACTACATGTAAGCTCACTGACTATCTGACAGACAGACTCACCAGAGCTCATGCACTGACTGGCTAACTACATGTAAGCTCACTGACTATCTGACAGACAGACTCACCAGAGCTCATGCACTGACTGGCTAACTACATGTAAGCTCACTGACTATCTGACAGACAGACTCACCAGAGCTCATGCACTGACTGGCTAACTACATGTAAGCTCACTGACTATCAGACAGACAGACTCACCAGAGCTCATGCACTGACTGGCTAACTACATGTAAGCTCACTGACTATCTGACAGACAGACTCACCAGAGCTCATGCACTGACTGGCTAACTACATGTAAGCTCACTGACTATCTGACAGACAGACTCACCAGAGCTCATGCACTGACTGGCTAACTACATGTAAGCTCACTGACTATCTGACAGACAGACTCACCAGAGCTCATGCACTGACTGGCTAACTACATGTAAGCTCACTGACTATCAGACAGACAGACTCACCAGAGCTCATGCACTGACTGGCTAACTACATGTAAGCTCACTGACTATCTGACAGACAGACTCACCAGAGCTCATGCACTGACTGGCTAACTACATGTAAGCTCACTGACTATCTGACAGAACAGACTCACCAGAGCTCATGCACTGACTGGCTAACTACATGTAAGCTCACTGACTATCAGACAGACAGACTCACCAGAGCTCATGCACTGACTGGCTAACTACATGTAAGCTCACTGACTATCTGACAGACAGACTCACCAGAGCTCATGCACTGACTGGCTAACTACATGTAAGCTCACTGACTATCTGACAGACAGACTCACCAGAGCTCATGCACTGACTGGCTAACTACATGTAAGCTCACTGACTATCAGACAGACAGACTCACCAGAGCTCATGCACTGACTGGCTAACTACATGTAAGCTCACTGACTATCTGACAGAACAGACTCACCAGAGCTCATGCACTGACTGGCTAACTACATGTAAGCTCACTGACTATCTGACAGACAGACTCACCAGAGCTCATGCACTGACTGGCTAACTACATGTAAGCTCACTGACTATCTGACATAACAGACTCACCAGAGCTCATGCACTGACTGGCTAACTACATGTAAGCTCACTGACTATCTGACAGACAGACTCACCAGAGCTCATGCACTGACTGGCTAACTACATGTAAGCTCACTGACTATCTGACAGACAGACTCACCAGAGCTCATGCACTGACTGGCTAACTACATGTAAGCTCACTGACTATCAGACAGACAGACTCACCAGAGCTCATGCACTGACTGGCTAACTACATGTAAGCTCACTGACTATCAGACAGACAGACTCACCAGAGCTCATGCACTGACTGGCTAACTACATGTAAGCTCACTGACTATCTGACAGACAGACTCACCAGAGCTCATGCACTGACTGGCTAACTACATGTAAGCTCACTGACTATCTGACAGACAGACTCACCAGAGCTCATGCACTGACTGGCTAACTACATGTAAGCTCACTGACTATCAGACAGACAGACTCACCAGAGCTCATGCACTGACTGGCTAACTACATGTAAGCTCACTGACTATCTGACAGACAGACTCACCAGAGCTCATGCACTGACTGGCTAACTACATGTAAGCTCACTGACTATCAGACAGACAGACTCACCAGAGCTCATGCACTGACTGGCTAACTACATGTAAGCTCACTGACTATCTGACATAACAGACTCACCAGAGCTCATGCACTGACTGGCTAACTACATGTAAGCTCACTGACTATCTGACATAACAGACTCACCAGAGCTCATGCACTGACTGGCTAACTACATGTAAGCTCACTGACTATCTGACATAACAGACTCACCAGAGCTCATGCACTGACTGGCTAACTACATGTAAGCTCACTGACTATCTGACAGACAGACTCACCAGAGCTCATGCACTGACTGGCTAACTACATGTAAGCTCACTGACTATCTGACAGACAGACTCACCAGAGCTCATGCACTGACTGGCTAACTACATGTAAGCTCACTGACTATCAGACAGACAGACTCACCAGAGCTCATGCACTGACTGGCTAACTACATGTAAGCTCACTGACTATCTGACAGACAGACTCACCAGAGCTCATGCACTGACTGGCTAACTACATGTAAGCTCACTGACTATCAGACAGACAGACTCACCAGAGCTCATGCACTGACTGGCTAACTACATGTAAGCTCACTGACTATCTGACATAACAGACTCACCAGAGCTCATGCACTGACTGGCTAACTACATGTAAGCTCACTGACTATCTGACATAACAGACTCACCAGAGCTCATGCACTGACTGGCTAACTACATGTAAGCTCACTGACTATCTGACATAACAGACTCACCAGAGCTCATGCACTGACTGGCTAACTACATGTAAGCTCACTGACTATCTGACAGACAGACTCACCAGAGCTCATGCACTGACTGGCTAACTACATGTAAGCTCACTGACTATCTGACAGAACAGACTCACCAGAGCTCATGCACTGACTGGCTAACTACATGTAAGCTCACTGACTATCTGACAGACAGACTCACCAGAGCTCATGCACTGACTGGCTAACTACATGTAAGCTCACTGACTATCAGACAGACAGACTCACCAGAGCTCATGCACTGACTGGCTAACTACATGTAAGCTCACTGACTATCTGACAGACAGACTCACCAGAGCTCATGCACTGACTGGCTAACTACATGTAAGCTCACTGACTATCAGACAGACAGACTCACCAGAGCTCATGCACTGACTGGCTAACTACATGTAAGCTCACTGACTATCTGACATAACAGACTCACCAGAGCTCATGCACTGACTGGCTAACTACATGTAAGCTCACTGACTATCTGACATAACAGACTCACCAGAGCTCATGCACTGACTGGCTAACTACATGTAAGCTCACTGACTATCTGACATAACAGACTCACCAGAGCTCATGCACTGACTGGCTAACTACATGTAAGCTCACTGACTATCTGACATAACAGACTCACCAGAGCTCATGCACTGACTGGCTAACTACATGTAAGCTCACTGACTATCTGACAGACAGACTCACCAGAGCTCATGCACTGACTGGCTAACTACATGTAAGCTCACTGACTATCTGACAGACAGACTCACCAGAGCTCATGCACTGACTGGCTAACTACATGTAAGCTCACTGACTATCTGACAGACAGACTCACCAGAGCTCATGCACTGACTGGCTAACTACATGTAAGCTCACTGACTATCTGACAGACAGACTCACCAGAGCTCATGCACTGACTGGCTAACTACATGTAAGCTCACTGACTATCTGACATAACAGACTCACCAGAGCTCATGCACTGACTGGCTAACTACATGTAAGCTCACTGACTATCAGACAGACAGACTCACCAGAGCTCATGCACTGACTGGCTAACTACTACATGTAAGCTCACTGACTATCTGACAGACAGACTCACCAGAGCTCATGCACTGACTGGCTAACTACATGTAAGCTCACTGACTATCTGACAGACAGACTCACCAGAGCTCATGCACTGACTGGCTAACTACATGTAAGCTCACTGACTATCAGACAGACAGACTCACCAGAGCTCATGCACTGACTGGCTAACTACATGTAAGCTCACTGACTATCTGACAGACAGACTCACCAGAGCTCATGCACTGACTGGCTAACTACATGTAAGCTCACTGACTATCAGACAGACAGACTCACCAGAGCTCATGCACTGACTGGCTAACTACATGTAAGCTCACTGACTATCTGACAGACAGACTCACCAGAGCTCATGCACTGACTGGCTAACTACATGTAAGCTCACTGACTATCTGACAGACAGACTCACCAGAGCTCATGCACTGACTGGCTAACTACATGTAAGCTCACTGACTATCTGACAGACAGACTCACCAGAGCTCATGCACTGACTGGCTAACTACATGTAAGCTCACTGACTATCTGACAGACAGACTCACCAGAGCTCATGCACTGACTGGCTAACTACATGTAAGCTCACTGACTATCTGACAGACAGACTCACCAGAGCTCATGCACTGACTGGCTAACTACATGTAAGCTCACTGACTATCTGACAGAACAGACTCACCAGAGCTCATGCACTGACTGGCTAACTACATGTAAGCTCACTGACTATCTGACATACAGACTCACCAGAGCTCATGCACTGACTGGCTAACTACATGTAAGCTCACTGACTATCTGACAGACAGACTCACCAGAGCTCATGCACTGACTGGCTAACTACATGTAAGCTCACTGACTATCTGACAGACAGACTCACCAGAGCTCATGCACTGACTGGCTAACTACATGTAAGCTCACTGACTATCTGACATAACAGACTCACCAGAGCTCCAGAGCTCATGCACTGACTGGCTAACTACATGTAAGCTCACTGACTATCTCACTGACTATCTGACAGACAGACTCACCAGAGCTCATGCACTGACTGGCTAACTACATGTAAGCTCACTGACTATCTGACAGACAGACTCACCAGAGCTCATGCACTGACTGGCTAACTACATGTAAGCTCACTGACTATCTGACAGACAGACTCACCAGAGCTCATGCACTGACTGGCTAACTACATGTAAGCTCACTGACTATCTGACAGACAGACTCACCAGAGCTCATGCACTGACTGGCTAACTACATGTAAGCTCACTGACTATCAGACAGACAGACACACCAGAGCTCATGCACTGACTGGCTAACTACATGTAAGCTCACTGACTATCTGACAGACAGACTCACCAGAGCTCATGCACTGACTGGCTAACTACATGTAAGCTCACTGACTATCTGACATAACAGACTCACCAGAGCTCATGCACTGACTGGCTAACTACATGTAAGCTCACTGACTATCTGACAGACAGACTCACCAGAGCTCATGCACTGACTGGCTAACTACATGTAAGCTCACTGACTATCTGACAGACAGACTCACCAGAGCTCATGCACTGACTGGCTAACTACATGTAAGCTCACTGACTATCTGACAGACAGACTCACCAGAGCTCATGCACTGACTGGCTAACTACATGTAAGCTCACTGACTATCAGACAGACAGACTCACCAGAGCTCATGCACTGACTGGCTAACTACATGTAAGCTCACTGACTATCTGACAGACAGACTCACCAGAGCTCATGCACTGACTGGCTAACTACATGTAAGCTCACTGACTATCAGACAGACAGACTCACCAGAGCTCATGCACTGACTGGCTAACTACATGTAAGCTCACTGACTATCTGACATACAGACTCACCAGAGCTCATGCACTGACTGGCTAACTACATGTAAGCTCACTGACTATCTGACAGACAGACTCACCAGAGCTCATGCACTGCACTGACTGGCTAACTACATGTAAGCTCACTGACTATCTGACATAACAGACTCACCAGAGCTCATGCACTGACTGGCTAACTACATGTAAGCTCACTGACTATCAGACAGACAGACTCACCAGAGCTCATGCACTGACTGGCTAACTACATGTAAGCTCACTGACTATCAGACAGACAGACTCACCAGAGCTCATGCACTGACTGGCTAACTACATGTAAGCTCACTGACTATCTGACAGACAGACTCACCAGAGCTCATGCACTGACTGGCTAACTACATGTAAGCTCACTGACTATCTGACATAACAGACTCACCAGAGCTCATGCACTGACTGGCTAACTACATGTAAGCTCACTGACTATCTGACAGACAGACTCACCAGAGCTCATGCACTGACTGGCTAACTACATGTAAGCTCACTGACTATCTGACAGACAGACTCACCAGAGCTCATGCACTGACTGGCTAACTACATGTAAGCTCACTGACTATCAGACAGACAGACTCACCAGAGCTCATGCACTGACTGGCTAACTACATGTAAGCTCACTGACTATCAGACAGACAGACTCACCAGAGCTCATGCACTGACTGGCTAACTACATGTAAGCTCACTGACTATCTGACAGACAGACTCACCAGAGCTCATGCACTGACTGGCTAACTACATGTAAGCTCACTGACTATCAGACAGACAGACTCACCAGAGCTCATGCACTGACTGGCTAACTACATGTAAGCTCACTGACTATCAGACAGACAGACTCACCAGAGCTCATGCACTGACTGGCTAACTACATGTAAGCTCACTGACTATCTGACAGACAGACTCACCAGAGCTCATGCACTGACTGGCTAACTACATGTAAGCTCACTGACTATCTGACATAACAGACTCACCAGAGCTCATGCACTGACTGGCTAACTACATGTAAGCTCACTGACTATCTGACATAATTTTACTGATTGACACACTGATCGACTGTCTGACAGACTGACTGACTTATCAATCGTTTATTTATCCACGTTAACGTCAAAAAGCAAAAGCTCGTTCAAAATACGAACGTGTAAAAATACAAGATGAACTATGATAAATCTATATAAAAGTACTATATATTTATTCACTAGCTGGCTGACTTACTGGTTGTCTGACGGACTGAGATGCTAACTGACTGACTGTCTGACAGACTTACTGGTTGTCTGACAGACTGACTGACGTGCTAACTGACTGACTGTCTGACAGACGTACTGGTTGTCTGACAGACTGACTGACGTGCTAACTGACTGACTGTCTGACAGACGTACTGATTGTCTGACAGACTGAGATGCTAACTGACTGACTGACTGTCTGACAGACTTACTGGTTGTCTGACAGACTGACTGACATGCTAACTGACTGACTGTCTGAAAGACGTACTGATTGTCTGACAGACTGACTGACGTGCTAACTGACTGACTGTCTGAAAAAAGTACTGATTGTCTGACAGACTGACATGCTAACTGATTGTCTGACAGACTAACTGACTGACTGTCTGACAGACTGACTGACATGCTAACTGACTGACTGTCTGACAGACTGACTGACATGCTAACTGACTGACTGTCTGACAGACTGACTGACATGCTAACTGACTGACTGTCTGACAGACTGACTGACATGCTAACTGACTGACTGTCTGACAGACTTACTGGTTGTCTGACAGACTGACTGACATGCTAACTTACTGACAGACATACTCAGTAATTACTCTCATTTGAACAAATCGATTTCTAAACTTCCCTTTCAGGTTTCCCGACGAGAAAAGGCGATACAGAAGTTGGAGCTTGAACTACTCAACGAGCATGAAAACCACCGTCGCTCTCAAGATGACGTAAGGCCAACTAAAAGTCGCTTGTCCATACGAAGGCAGTCGAGTTCTCCTGCGATTTTCCAGGAATTCGAGAGTTTAAAATTAGATGCTCTTTGTCGACGAAGAAGTTCGTCCGCGCTGCCGATGATGTGGTTGTAAAGTTCGAAAAAATTAAATTAACGCAGAATGTTATAAAATGAAAAATTGTACAAAGCAATTTTATTAGAATTCTGGGAAAGATTAATTTTAATTTTAATTTTAATTCACGACGATACAGAACATTTAATTTCAAAGTTATGCCGAAAATTTGAAGCAAAAATCGAGTAACTTTAACTGTCGTTTTAACAATGAAAAAGCTACAAAGTTTGGCTGTAAAGTCGATAAAATTGATTAATATATGTGCATTTGTTATCGGTGTTGCAAAATAAAAACGAACAGAGAAAGTATTGTAGTTTTAGAGTTGTAGGAAGATGGAAGGAAGGAGGCAGACAGGAAGGTACAGTTTGATTTAGCTGTGATTTCGCTTCGTTTTGCCGTCTGTTTAACTCTCATTGGCTTTGTTCTAGGTTTCCAGACGGGACGAGACGCTAATGCAACAAGAAAACGAAATCCAAAATCTACGTAAAGTATACAACGAGACGATTGAAGAGGTGAGGAGAACACTTTCATATGCTTTTCAAAAGGTTAGCTTTTCGACCTTCTACACAGGGTGTGTACTTTGGAGAGCCTTTAGAACGTTTTCGTAAGTTAGCATTGAATACGATATCGACATCTAGACTGGATATGAAAACACAGAAAAAGTTTGCAAGTGTATCTGTGAAGGCGAGACCTAAAAAGGGTACAGACACACCATGCTACGTTGAACGATTTGTTGCACGCAATGTTGCAGAAGTAGGATCACACTGTACTTCATTAAACTTGGTTACAACAATTGCAGAGGTGGACACACGTTGTAATCATATTGCCAGTAATATTGCGCGCAATGTTGCAGAAGTAGGATCACACTGTACTTCAATAAAATTGGTTACAACAATTGCAGAGGTGGACACACGCTGTAATCATATTGCCAGTAGTAATATTGCGCGCAATGTTGCAGAAGTAGGATCACACTGTACTTCAATAAACTTGGTCACAACAATTGCAGAGGTGGACACACGCTGTAATCATATTGCCAGTAATATTGCACGCAATGTTGCAGAAGTAGGATCACACTGTACTTCAATAAACTTGGTCACAACAATTGCAGAGGTGGACACACGCTGCAATCATATTGCCAGTAATATTGCACGCAATGTTGCAGAAGTATGATCACACTGTACTTCAATAAAATTGGTTACAACAATTGCAGAGGTGGACACACGCTGTAATCATATTGCCAGTAGTAATATTGCGCGCAATGTTGCAGAAGTAGGATCACACTGTACTTCAATAAACTTGGTCACAACAATTGCAGAGGTGGACACATGCTGCAATCATATTACCAGTAATATTGCACGCAATGTTGCAGAAGTATGATCACACTGTACTTCAATAAACTTGGTCACAACAATTGCAGAGGTGGACACACGCTGTAATCATATTGCCAGTAATATTGCGCGCAATGTTGCAGAAGTAGGATCACACTGTACTTCAATAAACTTGGTCACAACAATTGCAGAGTGGACACACGCTGTAATCATATTGCCAGTAATATTGCACGCAATGTTGCAGAAGTAGGATCACACTGTACTTCAATAAACTTGGTCACAACAATTGCAGAGGTGGACACATGCTGCAATCATATTACCAGTAATATTGCGCGCAATGTGTGTGTCTGTACCTAAGATGGATATCTTTCTGTAGTCTTATATTATTAACAACTCCTAATAGGGACACCCCTCGGGCACATTCGTCTAGTCTATGTCGACTAAGAATTGACTGTATACTTTAACCTCATTTGCAATAACCACTTCTTTCTCGTTTACAGAATGGCAAGCTGCAAGCTAAAGTCCAAGCCTACAAGATCTCGACCCAGAGCGAACACGACGTACTGGCTGACGAGGTACGCTTCTACCGAACTTCAAACATGAAAACAGTTCTCCAAACTGACTCCAAAATGCTGTATGTTCATTCAAACTTCACTTTTGCAGGTCGCAAAACGCGAGGACGCCATTCATAAACTAAAACTTGACAAGTTAACTCTACAAGAGCAACAGGAAAAAGCTGAGGAGAATGTAAGTATCCCAGACAAAACCCCCCCAAACCCTCCCAGTAACTCCATCCCGAACTCCTTCGCTTGTAAATGAGAAACATTAGAAGAAGTTAAGCGTGGACTGAGACAGAAGGGACATAACTCTGCTATGTGGCGTAGGAACAACTTCTCTTTAAAAAAGGAGAAATATCGACACCACGTTCATGTGATAAAATATTTAAAAATACACGCGTTCTGGTTGAATGTCCACAAAAGATACTGTTGCAGGGAAAAGCTACTTACATGTCGTCGAACGCAACTTGCTCTTGCGATGCTTACAACACGAGCCGCTGGTGTAATGGCACTGTCACACTGTACAATTCGTCGTACAGCATGTTTCGCTACAAAGTTTTACGAAACATTGTGCAGTTTGACATGTCTCGTAGAACAGTCAGAACCTTATTGTTCTGTTGTTATCACTTGCTATTTTGTATTTTGTATTTTACACTAAATTGAAGAATCGTTGTCGGGTTCAAAATCATAGAACATAGAAACTGAGACCTCAAGGCCTGGGATACCTGGGAAAGCGGTAAAGTGACTTTTCAACGCTTGCTGTTAGGCGATGCAAGTTACATGAGATATTACCCAATGCAACACTGCCTTGTGTAACAGTTCCAACCGGCTTGGTTACGACTACTGAATACAAGTCGTTGGCGTGTTCTGTTAGCTGTAACAATGACTGATTTCTTTCCTGTCAATACTCCAATGGCGAACTCTTTCTATTTCAGATTCGCGAGCAAGAACGAGCGATAGATAGACTACGTCAACAGTACGAGGACTGTTTACAAGATGTGAGTACACACCGTCTTCTCGGTAAACAACGCGCTGTTGTCAACGCTACAAAACATTTTCCATTTATGTCGTCAATTCATCTTCAAATTCCGACTCTCCAACATACCACTGGAGCGCTTTGCCCAAGTGATCTGCAAAGTTCATTCCCCACCCTACTCTACACAAAAATACCGACGACCCAGAAGTCAGAAAGCCATTTGAATGTCCGAACATGGTGACCCACATTTTAATTATATTTTCGTAGTTTGTCGTCTATAACTCGTATTTTATCTCAATAATCTCAGGTTCAAACAAGGAATAACGCCGTGGTTGAGATGGAGAACAAACTGGGTGACATGAAGAGTAAGACTGATGAATACACTGGGCAGGTACGAGGACATAGTTTGTTTTTTTTTTTTTTCGTTTTTTTGTTTTTCTCAAATAAAACGATTTTTTTGTGGGAAATGGTTCAAGAGTTTCCACTATCACCATTTAGCCAAAATCAGTAATTACTAGAAATTGATTGATTGCAAGTGCTACTTATCCTGAAAAGATGCCTTCCCTTTCAAACGTAATTGTAAGCTAACCAATAAGAATACATGAAAACAGTGAGTCTGGTAACAGCGAATCTAAGTGATTAATTAATGTAAAGCAAATAATTACAAGTGCATTTTCTAACAATTTCATCTCTTTATTTATTGTTTTTGCTATTTTGTTATTGTTGATGATGATGGTGATTTCAATGTTTTGTCATCCAACTTATCATTTCCTTCATTCCATTCCCTCCATTCCTTGCGTTCGTTCTTTTGTTCATTGTTGTCCTTTTCATGTTTAGTTAGAGCAGTGCGAAGACAACATCCGTGAAATGAGCCTCAAGATTCACTCATTGGAGAGTAAGCTCGATCAGAAGGACCACGAGGTATGGAAACGTGTTAAAATGTTTTCTGTTCCTCTTTTACTATAACGAAGGACTGGTTTTTTTTTACACAGTGTCAAAGTGTCATTCTACACACTTGTTGTATGTTCCATGTTTTCAATGAGATACAAACTATCATCTTAGGCCACGCTCTCACATGAAATAAAATGATAATGACATTTACTCCGACGAAGGACTAACGTCCGCAAAACGTCAGTAAATTTAGTGCTCTTTACACAGTGTTAAAGTTTCATTCTACACATTTGTTGATTGTTATTACACCGACGCAGTCTCCACTAGTTTAACCACTAGTCCGCAGTCTCTACTAGTTTAACCACTAGTCCGCAGTCTCTACTAGTTTAACCACTAGTCCGCAGTCTCTACTATAGTTTAACCACTAGTCCGCAGTCTCTACTAGTTTAACCACTAGTCCGCAGTCTCTACTAGTTTAATCTTTACACAGTGTTAAAGTTTCATTCTACACATTTGTTGATTGTTATTACACCGACGCAGTCTCCACTAGTTTAACCACTAGTCCGCAGTCTCTACTAGTTTAACCACTAGTCCGCAGTCTCTACTAGTTTAACCACTAGTCCGCAGTCTCTACTATAGTTTAACCACTAGTCCGCAGTCTCTACTAGTTTAACCACTAGTCCGCAGTCTCTACTAGTTTAACCGCTAGTCCGCTAGTCTCTACTAGTTTAACCACTAGTCCGCAGTCTCTACTAGTTTAACCACTAGTCCGCAGTCTCTACTATAGTTTAACCACTAGTCCGCAGTCTCTACTAGTTTAACCACTAGTCCGCAGTCTCTACTAGTTTAACCACTAGTCCGCAGTCTCTACTATAGTTTAACCACTAGTCCGCAGTCTCTACTAGTTTAACCACTAGTCCGCAGTCTCTACTAGTTTAACCGCTAGTCCGCAGTCTCTACTATAGTTTAACCACTAGTCCGCAGTCTCTACTAGTTTAACCACTAGTCCGCAGTCTCTACTAGTTTAACCACTAGTCCGCAGTCTCTACTAGTTTAACCACTAGTCCGCAGTCTCTACTATAGTTTAACCACTAGTCCGCAGTCTCTACTAGTTTAACCACTAGTCCGCAGTCTCTACTAGTTTAACCGCTAGTCCGCAGTCTCTACTAGTTTAACCGCTAGTCCGCAGTCTCTACTAGTTTAACCACTAGTCCGCAGTCTCTACTAGTTTAACCACTAGTCCGCAGTCTATACACTGATGCAGTCTCTACTAGTTTAACCACTAGTCCCTATCAGTTTCATTCTACACACTTGTTGATTGTTTTTACACCCGACAGTCTCTACTAGTTTAACCACTAGTCCGCAATCTCTACTATAGTTTAACCACTAGTCCGCAGTCTCTACTAGTTTAACCACTAGTCCGCAGTCTCTACTAGTTTAACCGCTAGTCCGCAGTCTCTACTATAGTTTAACCACTAGTCCGCAGTCTCTACTAGTTTAACCACTAGTCCGCAGTCTCTACTATAGTTTAACCACTAGTCCGCAGTCTCTACTAGTTTAACCACTAGTCCGCAGTCTCTACTAGTTTAACCGCTAGTCCGCAGTCTCTACTAGTTTAACCACTAGTCCGCAGTCTCTACTAGTTTAACCACTAGTCCGCAGTCTCTACTATAGTTTAACCACTAGTCCGCAGTCTCTACTAGTTTAACCACTAGTCCGCAGTCTCTACTAGTTTAAACCACTAGTCCGCAGTCTCTACTATAGTTTAACCACTAGTCCGCAGTCTCTACTAGTTTAACCACTAGTCCGCAGTCTCTACTAGTTTAACCGCTAGTCCGCAGTCTCTACTATAGTTTAACCACTAGTCCGCAGTCTCTACTAGTTTAACCACTAGTCCGCAGTCTCTACTAGTTTAACCACTAGTCCGCAGTCTCTACTAGTTTAACCACTAGTCCGCAGTCTCTACTATAGTTTAACCACTAGTCCGCAGTCTCTACTAGTTTAACCACTAGTCCGCAGTCTCTACTAGTTTAACCGCTAGTCCGCAGTCTCTACTAGTTTAACCGCTAGTCCGCAGTCTCTACTAGTTTAACCACTAGTCCGCAGTCTCTACTAGTTTAACCACTAGTCCGCAGTCTATACACTGATGCAGTCTCTACTAGTTTAACCACTAGTCCCTATCAGTTTCATTCTACACACTTGTTGATTGTTTTTACACCGACAGTCTCTACTAGTTTAACCACTAGTCCGCAGTCTCTACTATAGTTTAACCACTAGTCCGCAGTCTCTACTAGTTTAACCACTAGTCCGCAGTCTCTACTAGTTTAACCGCTAGTCCGCAGTCTCTACTATAGTTTAACCACTAGTCCGCAGTCTCTACTAGTTTAACCACTAGTCCGCAGTCTCTACTAGTTTAACCGCTAGTCCGCAGTCTCTACTATAGTTTAACCACTAGTCCGCAGTCTCTACTAGTTTAACCACTAGTCCGCAGTCTCTACTAGTAGTTAAACCACTAGTCCGCAGTCTCTACTATAGTTTAACCACTAGTCCGCAGTCTCTACTAGTTTAACCACTAGTCCGCAGTCTCTACTAGTTTTTACCGCTAGTCCGCAGTCTCTACTATAGTTTAACCACTAGTCCGCAGTCTCTACTAGTTTAACCACTAGTCCGCAGTCTCTACTAGTTTAACCACTAGTCCGCAGTCTCTACTATAGTTTAACCACTAGTCCGCAGTCTCTACTAGTAGTTTACCATAGTCCGCAGTCTCTACTAGTTTAACCACTAGTCCGCAGTCTCTACTAGTTTAACCGCTAGTCCGCAGTCTCTACTAGTTTAACCGCTAGTCCGCAGTCTCTACTAGTTTAACCACTAGTCCGCAGTCTCTACTAGTTTAACCACTAGTCCGCAGTCTATACACTGATGCAGTCTCTACTAGTTTAACCACTAGTCCCTATCAGTTTCATTCTACACACTTGTTGATTGTTTTTACACCGACAGTCTCTACTAGTTTAACCACTAGTACGCAGTCTCTACTAGTTTAACCACTAGTCCCTGTCTATACACTGATGCAGTCTCTGCTAGTTTAACCACTAGTCCCTGTCTATACACTGATGCAGTCTCTACTGTTTGGATATGAGCCGATGTGAAGGGCGCGTTGAACTATAGTATGTATTCATTGCTTGCAGTCCGACATGAAGGAAGACGCCATCCAACAGTTGGCATCAGAAATGGACGATCTACAAGAACAACATGGCGACATCTTGGATAAGGTACTAGTTACTATGAAATAAGAACTCATCTTTAATAAGAACAAAGCCGGCATTTCTTCATACAGTCATTCTCAAAAAGGTTGTCCAGATGAAAAGACTACAATACTACAATAAAGTCACGTGATTCATTATGTTTTCAATTTCCTCGCGTGGAATTTCAATTTGAGATGCAAAAGTACACGGCATTGTGAGAAATGAATGTAATGTCGCTGTATCAACTCGCAGTTCCACTGCTGTTGTTGTTTACTTACACGATTTGTTTGCTTAGATGAGAAAACGAGAAGAAATGATTGATCATCTGAAAACCGAAACGTCTTTCTTGAAGGAACAACAAAGAGACAAAGAGAAAGAGGTAACGGTAGAACCAAAATATTATCAATTTGTTGTTGTAGTTTATTGTTGCTGTTGTTGTTGTTGTTGCTATTGTTATTGCTATTGTTGCTGTTGTTGTTGTTTGTTGTTCCTGTTGTTGTCGTTGTTGTACTTGTACTTGTTGTTGCTGTTGTTTGCTGCTGTTGTTGTTGCTGTTGTTTGTTGTTCCTGTTGTTGTTGTTCTTCTTGTACTTGTTGTTGCTGCTGTTTGCTGCTGTTGTTGTTGCTGTTGTTTGTTGTTCCTGTTGTTGTTGTTGTTCTTCTTCTTGTACTTGTACTTGTTGTTGCTGCTGTTGTTGTTGCTGTTGTTGTTTGTTGTTCCTGTTGTTGTTGTTGTACTTGTACTTGTACTTGTTGTTGCTGTTGTTTGCTGCTGTTATTGTTGCTGTTGTTTGCTGCTGTTGTTGTTGCTGTTGTTGTTTGTTGTTCCTGTTGTTGTTGTTGTACTTGTACTTGTTGTTGCTGTTGTTTGCTGCTGTTATTGTTGCTGTTGTTTGTTGCTGTTGTTTGTTGCTGTTGTTTGTTGTTGTTGTTTGTTGTTCCTGTTGTTGTTGTTCTTCTTCTTCTTCTTCTTGTACTTGTACTTGTTGTTGCTGCTGTTTGCTGTTGTTGTTGCTGTTATTATTGTTTATCTTACACTTTAATCACATCGATAAACATCATTCAAGTAGCATTGTCATTTATCCATCTTTGAATCCCATTTTATCAACAATTCTTTCTGTTTCACAGATTTCTCAACAACTCGACGTTGTTCACAAACTCGAGCGGGACTTGGGTCAGTCGTCACGTGGCTACGAAGAACTAACACAGCGCTCCGAGGAAGAAGTGAGTTCAAAAGCCGATGAGAATGCAAACTTCTCCTGAGCAAATGAAGTTTGTGTTTTTCGATATTTTTTTTATCTCAGTCGTTGTATTTATCATGCATTCATTTCACGTCGTCTCAAAAGTCTGTTCGTATAAAAGTGACTCTGTTAGGAAACCCTTTGTAATTTCATTGTGTTATAGCAATGCAATTAGACATTACGCATGCGTCAAAGCTACAATACGTCCTCGTACAAGAGCGGGATGAATTGACGGACGCGCAGTTTTGGCGGGAAACATTGAAATGTTTTTCCTTGTCCAACTCTTAGTGAAAGTTTTGTTTAGTGCGGTAGTTGATGATTGACAGTTGCCATGAAGATGGCTATCACGTGATAGTTGTATAATTGTCTGTACCAGGCTATTAACGTTCAAGATCATGTTTGGCTCGTATTTTATTGTTGATTTTTATCATTTTTTATCTCTATTTTTTTCTATTTTTTTACAATTTTATAGCATTTTTATACCACAAAGTAGAATTTAGGAAACAAAGAAATCCGAATAATATATGAATCCAATAGAGAGTAGAAACGAAAATATTAGAATAGAAATAGAAATTTTACATTAATTAATATATTGATTCAAATTCATGATTTAATAAATACTTTTCAAATCGTATCAATTTGTGTCGTTATTTCGTCTTGTGGCAACATTTTCGACCATATTTGGCCGCTCACTTCACTATCAATTCAGAGGATTTTTCGGGTATTTTTTTTGTCGTTTTCCCTGCCAAACATGGTCTTGAATGTTGACATAAGTGTCTGTGTATTGATTGTTTGTACGTGACGTCATGGCGGCCATGTTGGTTCCCGATAACAAAGCATTTCTCAATAGTTTCTCTTGTTTGTACCTCCAACACACCTCCAACATGGCCGCTGCGCTTTTGTGTGGTAAAATCCCCGAAATATCTGGCGCTTATTTCAAATAATTTCAGGAAAGAATCTTTCGATATATTCCCCCAGTCCTATTCCTTATATAGTAATTAGTTCTCATGTGGTGATTAGATGTCATAATATTGGGACTTATTGTAGATGACATATATGGCAATGACATTCTATATTTGGGAATACCATTCCATATTTGGAAATTAGATTCCATATTTGGGAATTACATTCCATATTTGGAAATTTACATTCCATATTTGGCATTTACATTCCATATTGAGAAATCAGACTCATGTGTCCAAAATTGCATAACGAACTTCACTAATTGTTTGATACACGTCTATGCACCCACTGTCTGCCGCACGACCCTCGCTAATCGTGCAGAAACAAGTACAGTGGAGGACGCGGTTTTCGCTTGTCATATAAATGATCTAAAAGTCCAGCACGCAAAACGTGTTTGATGTACCATGGGCCGGCTTTGGACCACACAAGTGTTGCATGCTTGTTAGTACAGCCATTCCATTAACTATGGCACAGCACAGTATTATGGCGAGAAAAATGCATAATGTGCCCGAGCATATAGATCAAGTAATGCAGGCAAACAATTCGTGCAACTTTATCGCGCAACAAAATAGCTTTGTAAGTCCACCAATATGTTACTCGTGTTGATATCCAACTTGTTGCGCAGCGAATTTCTCAGTTGACGCTGCGTGTTGCTAAAAGTAAAAGGAGCTCCTGCGCTTTTTTGTGCCCCAAATGTTTCATCTTGTGACAGAGAAATTCGTTGCGCGATAACTTCTTCCCCTTACACCATACATACATACATTCTATTGGACACTCCCCATCGAGCTTTCCAGGCCAATTTACAAATAATAATAGTTAAGAGCTAAGCTTGACTCGGTGACTATTGGGAGCGTATAATTCCTGATCCTTTGGGATGTCTTCTCGACATTTGAGCACTACGCTTACTGGAGTGAGGCGCGGTATTGAGGAAAAATTATGCAAGCTCAGTCAATTTATTAGAAAACGATGAACGAAGTTGTGTGAATTTCCTTAATTTGCATAATGTTTCTGCAATACCGCAGCTTAGTGGCTTACACTAGGGTAAGATCACATGTTATTCATGGTGAACATGATTGTTTGTCATGCAGTTGTCAGCGAAAGAAGAACGAATTAGACGACTCCATGACGAAATGACCGATGTAAAGCAGCAGTATTCAGAATGCTATGATGAGGTGAGTCGTTCGTTCTCTCCCTGGGTTCTCCCTCAGTAAAGAAAAATAACAATAGAGTTTAAGCATCGCGTTTACGCGAACGCCAAATGTCAGATTGACTTTTGAGTTTCGCTTTAAAAACATCAAATAAACGGGAAAACCCCCAAATGAATACTTATGTTATTTTAAAAGAACGAGAAAATGACCTCATTTACGTCTAAACGCGAAAGGTTAGAGAGCAAACGCAGCAAAACCATAATCACGTGTACAGTTTTGACGTTTGGCGTTCGCCGTAAACGTGATGCTTAAACTCTCAAATATTTCGATCTGAGCTGTGCTCCGTGGTCAGGCATGGGGCGTATGGTGGCATCATAGTGCGCCTTTATCTACCTTCGACTCTGCCACGTCTGAGCTGCATCCTTCGTAATTCAGCAACCGGCTGCAGTCTGAAAAGCAGGCTACTGCAAGGAAGGATGATTAGCCACCAAAATTTGGTGTGTCATTTAGCGCGCCTGTGTATACACGTAAGCTCTTGTGCAGTTGAGAGGGAGAAACTTTAAAACGAATTTTGTTGACGATATTATCGTAGAATGTAAAACATCCTCTGGAATCCTTTTCATGAAAATGTGAAATTAAACTGAACTCGCGAAATGCGGTAAAGCGCCAACTACTATTACCAAGAACCACAACAACAACAACAACAATCTCACACCAGCATTACTGCTTCTAGAATTTCCAATCACTTGCACGAGCGCTTTTCTGGTCAGCTTCATTCGTTAACACTAACTGATGTCATCATCAATGACGTCATAACAATGAGTATGACGTCACAATCGATGTTGAGCCAGACCTGTGCGCGCGTCAAATCTACCAACATAAGACGTAAGGCTCGTGGGTTATAAACATGCTTGTAGAGGAAATGGTGTCGAAGGACCTGCACGATACTGGCGCACTGCTTGGCAACCTACGAGATACTGTAAGTCTTTATGCCGTCGTCAAACCTTGAAATCCAAATGTTGCTTAGAACGTATTCTGAAGACCTGTTAGAAAGGTTCTTAGTTCTATTTACTTATACTTACCGGTAGATGGCATTGGCAATGTAGAACCCCTTTTAATATTGACTTTTACTCAACGATTTCCTGTTTAAAGTGCTTATGAAGCTTATTTTGTTATTTTGAAAATCATTTACATATGAAGCGAATAGTGGGATGTTTCAGTATTTTGTGATTTGAGCTTCGCATTTGCGAGTTATAAAGGTTTGAAATCGTGATATGCTAATTCGGTGACGTCAAAGGAGGCATTTGCTATAACTTATTTATATTTTTTCAAGTAGCATTCTTTTCTGAAATAGGAAAAAAGTTTAACATCATTTATATAAGTTGTATAAAACTTTTTTCCAGATTAAAAAATGTCAATGATTTGCACAAGGGCACTTTTGTATAATAAATTAAGCCTTCTTTGACGTCACCGAATTAGCATATCACGATTTCAAACCTTTATAACTCGCAAATGCGAAGCTCAAATCACAAAACACTGAAACATCCTACTATTCACTTCATATGTAATCGATTTTCAAAATAAAAAAATAAGCTTCATAAACACTTTAACCAAGTTAAGTATTTTTCTCTTCTATAAATGGAAGCTAGCGAGTACACTAGAAGGGCTGCGTCGGTGTATAATGATAAATTCAATGGTTATAAAGGAAACTTATAACACCGTTAAAAAGAGTACTTAACTTTACTGACGTTTCGAGCCTTAGCCCTTCGTCGGAGCAAGAATGGAATGGATGAATTTGGAGCAAAATCCACGATTGTGTTTGTTATCAGTTTAGTCTGTTCTTGTCATACAGCCAATCTCACCAGGGTTCCAGTGGCCATGGAATATTGGAATTTATGGTAATAGTTCCGGAAAGAAACTGCAAAATTCTTCTTCATTCTCTGCGAATATGGCAAATGTCTACATTTTATCAATCATGAAGCTGTGAAAATAATGAAACTTACATTCCATATTTGGCATTTACATTCCATATTTGGCATTTACATTCCATATTTGGCATTTACATTTCATATTTGGCATTTACATTCCATATTTGGCATTTACATTCCATATTGAGAAATCAGACTCCTGTGTCCAATTAATAAATAACCGATAGTTTGTCGTGGTATGTCCTCTGATAGACCACGGTTTGCGTCATCGAGTCGTCAAAATTGCTGTGGAATCACGAGGCGTAGCCGAGTGATTCCACTGAACAATTTTGACGACGAGATGGCGCAAACCGTGGTCTATCAGAGGACATACCACGACAAACTATTCGGTTATTTGTTTTTTACCACAAAAAAAATCGCGCAAGTTACCTACGAACATTTGCTCAAAAACATATTGCAGATCGCGCAATCATGGTATATAATTTTCTCGCTTTTTCATTGGTTGATGGAATTTGTAAACAAACATCTTGCCGTTTTGATTGGTTAGATTTTGACAAGCAACCATTTGAATGCTACTTGCAAGCTTGTCAAATCAGTTTTCAATTTTATCGGCAATCAGCCTTGTCTCGGGGATCAGCCCAAATCAGTTCAAAATCAAAGTTTTCAAGTCTGAAAGAAACTCTTAGAGAATAATTATCAGTGGGGAAAGCTTCACCTTGTGCCTGGTCATTGTGTGAAATCTGAAAGATGCCTTTTTGACAGTCAACAAAGACGAAAAATACTCTAAAATCTGGAAAATGCAGTCAATGGAGAAAAGCACGAGGTCACTTGAAAAATATGAAATAACGTTAGAAAACAGCACTTCAGCGGAGTATTCATAGTCTGTGGATTTTCTCAAGTCATGGATTTATACCATCAGAGTGTCCAAAAGTCAACAAATCAACTTTTTTTCCCGTGAATAGCATAGATAGATCTAGTTTTTACTTGAATGAAAGAACAAACTGTGGAGATCGAAGCGCTGCAACTGATGGAAAATTTGGCTTGCTAATGCTATGAACTGTGGATGTGATTTGTACGATAGTCAGCTCGGTATGTACTCTTACTCACTGTAAAAAATTGTAGCTGAAAACATGTTTTTTGTTTGATAAAATTAAATTTTTTGCATCATACGATCGATTGATGACGTCCTACCGTGGTATGTACTCTGATAGACCACGGTTGATCGACCAATGAGAGAGCGAGATTGACTAGTTGTGGTAAAAAATTGCATAACGAACGCCACTAATTTGATACACGTGTACATACCCACTATCTGCCGCACGACCCTCTCTAATCGTGCAAAAACAAGTGCAGGACGCGGTTTTCTCTTACGTCACATGATGGTTTTGCTTCATGGACAACATTTTTGAGAATGACTGTCTCAGTCGTCACACTGTATTTGAAGATTGTTGGAATGCGTCTGACATGCGTAGAAAGCATGCAAACTGTCTATATTTCCAGTGGTCCGTTTCGCACTTGACTATCACGTGGCAATCTACCAGCTTAAGATACAGGTCAACCCGATGCAACATTGCGCGCAATATGACTGTAGCATGTAGCCACCTCTCGCCACCTCTGCAACTATTCGATACGACGCACAACATGTTGTACAGGTGGACACACGTTAAAATCGTGTGATTGCCGGCAATAGAGTCGTTTTCGTATATGAGTGGGAAAGTTACGGTACCGTGCCGTGTCGTATTTAAAGAGTTTGATTGGATGAGATGGATCTACACGCTTTCTGATTGGTTCAGAAAGGAAGCCATTTGAGTGTCGCGGTACCACAGGGTTCCCACTCATACGAAAACGACTCTTGCGCGCAATATTGCACCGTGTGTCGGTAACCATTACAGTTTTAAACTTGACATTTTTTTAATTCTTTGCAGCTCGTCCAACAAGAAGAACTAATGACAAATCTTCGCGCAGAGATATCCACGTTACAGATGGACTTCTCCAAATCCAGTAACGAGGTGCATCATTTTCTCGATTTATTGTACTAAACACCAAACCCGTTGTAAAATAATCGTGCCAGTGGGCTAGTTATAGATGCCAAAAGCCATCGCTGTCCATCGTTACCGAAAATATGGCAAGGTTTTCGTGCAGCTGTACAAATTGTCCTGGCTATATTTTTTTATGTAAAAACAATACAGAGAACGACGATAGAACAATAGAAACATTTGTGCAGCTACATGAATATCTGACCGAAAATATGCCAACGGTATCCTTAACCACAATCCTTTGCGAAGCTAAATTTACCCAATGAATTGTAAATATGTATAAGCCGCTCCCGGAGTGGAACCGCCTCTCTTCTTTCATCTGCGCTGCGATCAGTAGTTTCAAGAAAACGCTACAAACTGCAACGGACTTGCGGGACATTCACGAAAGTCACTACTATCAATGGAACGAGGGAGGCGCGGAGTTCTCATTGTGTGTGGTCTGTCCTACGGGCCCGCTGGCTAAACCGCGCTGTTGCGGCGACCCTGCCATATGGCAAAAGCTAAATAAAACAAGACGCTCTATATAAGCGTTCACTCGGCGGGATTCAGCAATGAGCAATGAGCCTTCGGTTTCCTCAGCGGCACAGAGCGCATGCGCCTTGGTACCCAGTTGGTGATTTGTGGCAGCGTGCCACAGCAGCCTGCAGAGTAAAAAGAACTGACCACGACTTCTTCCTACTCGTTATGTATCCCATAAGAGAGATTGTCGATTCAGATTTGCATTCTTACTTACATGCTGTGTATCTTGTTGTTTTTCCAGCTGGTTGTGTCACATGACACTATTCGAGCATTAGAAATGGAGCTGGCAGTGTCGAAAGAGAAACATCGGACATGCGCAGTAGAGGTAAAACGTCTAGATGTGATGAATTGTGTAGCCTTGCATTTTTTTTGCATTACTGGTATTTGAAGCATAAAACTTGTGTCATGCGAAAACGGACCCGACGCAAGCATAAACGCAAGCACATTTGATCCTTACCTTGCTTGCGCTTGTGCTTGTACCTATGCTTGCGTTAGGTACGTTTTCACAGTACAGTAACGCCTCTTGCTTGCGCTTGTGCTTATGCTTGCGTTAGGTACGTTTTCACAGTACAGTAACGCCTCTTGCTTGTGCTTGTGCTTATGCTTGCGTTAGGTACGTTTTCACAGTACAGTAACGCCTCTTGCTTGTGCTTGTTCTTATGCTTGCGTTAGGCACGTTTTCAAGTACAGTAACCTCTTGCTTGTGCTTATGCTTGCGTTAGGCCCGTTTTCAAGTACAGTAACCTCTTGCTTGTGCTTATGCTTGCGTTAGGCCCGTTTTCACATTACAGTAACGCCTCTTGCTTGTGCTTATGCTTGCGCTTGCGTTAGGCCCGTTTTCACATTACAGTAACGCCTCTTGCTTGTGCTTATGCTTATGCTTGCGTTAGTTTTCCATTTTAACGCAGTACAGTTGCGTTACGCCCGTTTTCACATTACAGTAACGCCTCTTGCTTGCTTGTGCTTGCGTTAGCCCGTTTTCACAGTACAGTAACGTTTTCTTGCGCTTGTACAGTACAGTAACGCCTCTTGCTTGCGCTTGTGCTTATGCTTGCGTTATGCACGTTTTCAAGTACAGTAACGCCTCTTGCTTGCGCTAATGCTTGTGATTGTGTTACATGATTGTTGAGGCTGCGTTAAAAGACGCATGCTCTCTTTTATGCTGACTACCATTTAGTCTTTCCCTCAGACCGTTCACAAATTTCTTTATCACTCTTCCTAATTGGTCTCTGTCCTTTTTGTTATAAAATAAGAGTCTGAGAGATTGTAATTGATAAAATACTGTACAATTAGAGTTTCCATTCTTTGATTTAAAGGTATCTAAACGGGACGAGGCAATCCTGAGCCTTCAGGCTGAACTGGGCGCCACACAGCAAGAGTACGAGAACTGTACATCGGAACTTGAACAACGAGAAAAAGAAGTCACTGAACTGAAGACAAGCGTCTCTAAGATGGAATCACATATTCGAGGACTGAAAACTGAGGTCGGACAAGCTAATGACAAGGTATTGATGATAGAAAGGCTAAACTGTATCAATTATACTCCTGTCAAACAAATAAGAAACACCTGCACTATTCAAACAATGTTCTGTGCGTTACTTTTAGGAAGAGCTCTTCAATCGATCTATTTATTTTACGTCGTAACGTGTATAATAAGTATAGTATGAGATAATATCAAAAACAACAAACGTGCAGATCTCCTCTTTATTGCTGCAGTATTCAAACGATCTTCTATGCGTTACTTTTCTGCAAAAGCTCTTCAGAGAAAGAAATGCACAGATACCTCTGTGTCGCTCCAATTTTTAAAAGATCTTCGCTCCCGGAATATGCGTTTCCTTTTTAGAAGAATCAGTACATGTTAAAAAGATAGCACCGTCTTCGTAAGCACTCAATGTCTAGCCAAATCCACTCTAGTTTCCACTACCCCAACCTTCCTCATCCTCGGTCCCCACTGTTTCCCCTACCCTACCTCCCACAGTTTCCCCTACCCCCAGCTCTTTCTAGTCATTGTTCAGGTGAATACGTCAATGTGTTTTATTTCTGAATTCGTGTCTTTGTTTTTTGTCCAGATGACGTCAGACGAGCAAGAGATAGGTCAACTACACACAGACAAGGCGCGGTGTATGCAAGAAGTATGTCGTCATAGCAACCACTCTAGATTGCAGTTGACCATGTTAGTCTTAGGTTACCATACCAACGAGAAAGATGGCGACGTTTCACAAACATGTTGTGTTCCTTTCTCGTGATCGTACTTTTTGGTCAGGTCTTCGTGTAGCTGCACAAAAGTCCTGGCTACTGTTCTATTGTCGTTCTATGTATTGTTTTTACATAATAAAACAATAGTCAGGACAATTTGTGCAGCTACACGAAGACCTTGCCTAATTTTTGAGCATTATTCTCGCTGTGCGTTGGCGTCTAATTGTAGACAACTTTGACTGACTTCTTGACGTCGGTAACTCGTAACAGTAAACATATAATAAAGTTTATTATTATTATTATTATTATTATTATTATTATTATTATTATTATTATTATTTATTATTATTTTTTATTTATTTTTATTATTATTATTATTATTTTTATTTATATTTATTATTATGATTATGATTATTATTATTATTATTATTATTATTATTATTATTATTATTATTATTATTATAATTTTGTTTTGAAGAATAAAGTTATTATTATTATTATTATTATTATTATTATTATTATTATTATTATTATTATTATGATTATTATTATTGTTATTATTATTATTATTATTATTATATCATATACTGATAAACTTGAGGCCGACTGTTATTCTCTGCATTGACTATAAGGCTGAGCAATTGTGTCTTTGTCAAGGAGATTTTGACGAGAGTTTCGAATGATCATGAGGTTTGCATGTCAGAAAATGAAAGAGTGCTGGCTCCTCGCCGATAAACCACTGACCACTTGCCGCTCAGTCTATACTCACAGACATTTATTGCTGTTTGCCTTTATATTTACCTGATGTGATCTGATTGGCTCTTAAAACAATAGGAAACAGTTCTATTTTTAAATCCTTGAGCTGGGTTAGCTCACAGGAGATTGAGGCTCCTACTTACTGTATATCTTTGTGTCAATAATTTGTTATCGTTAATTACTCATATTTATTCACAGGTCCAACTTCTGATGCAAACGATGGAGCAGCTTGAGTCGAGGTTAGCTGAGGAAGAAGAGACACGTGCAACAGAGGTAACCATGGGAACTATTACCATGGCAACATATGTTTTTTTAAACCAATGTGTTTGTTTTAGTATTTTATACACGGAAAGGAATTATAAAAAGGGTAAAAGAAAGCGAAAGTCACTTTGACTTTACATACAGTACTCAATAGATTGAATTAGGTTGAAACGATAAGAAAAAATGCATTTCAATAATATAATAATAATAATATCAAAAAAATAAAATAATAATAACAAAACTAATAATAATAATAATAATAACAAAACAAATAATAATAATAATAATAATAATAACAAAAATAATAACAATAATAATAACAAAACAAAAATAATAATAAAAAATAATAGTAATAATAATAAAAATAATCAGAATAATAATAATAATTTCTATTGCACAAAAACACACATGACAATGTTCTAATGCGCGGTACAAATCGAACTTGTTTTATCTACAACAAGACGCTCAATGAGCGTTCACTCGGGCATTGTGAAAAGGAAAATGTCAGTTGTTCGAGGAAGTACTTGAAAATGAATGCCAGTTGGTTGAAGAACAAGGACAATGTCAGCTGCGCGAGGAGAGACCTGACAATGACTGACAGTTGCGTGACGAGGGAGACTATGTATATACATGTTGTGTCGAGTTCATTTGATTTGCCTTTGAGTTCATTTGATTACCTTTTGACTTTGAGTTCAATTGATTTGATTTTGATGAGTTTGTGTAAAGGCCCCCTCTCTAGCTTCAGATCCCGAAACGTCGAGTTTGGAATCGAGTTCGGGTTCGAGTTACGGTTCGAACGTCGAATAAAACAAGGACATCTTCTTCAATACAATATAATTTCTCTGACGTCATGACAATCAGTGACAGTTGAGTGACGAGGGAGACTATTAGTCCGGTGAGTACGAACATGATACGTCTTGAGGTTGCATAGGTCAGATGGTTCCGATAACGGCCTCGCGTTTGTTTAAAAAAAAAAATATTTTAAGCGAGCTTCTAGTCCTTTTACCACTTCTAGTCATTGAACGATGAACTAGAATCCTGACCTTTTAATAGCTTGAAGATCTACAGCTGCTTTCAAAACTAAGATTCATAATCTACTTGAGTCCTGTGTCTCCTTTATCTTTTCAAATCTGCGGAGTAATCTTGAAACTCCGGATACGATTAAATACGTCGCATACTTTCGTCATTCTTTAACCGACTAAAAAAACTACGACTACTACTACCGAAATCCGCATTTTCTAACTCGGGCGGCCTGCGGCCTGGGCCCGAGTAACTAGACGCTCTACTAGCGTGAACTTGGGCTTCTTAATAAAGCTGTTTTGATAGATTTTAAATGTGAAACCTAATAGCTTGTATCATCATACAGAAGTAGTTTTAGTCTACATGTATTACTTGCAGAATTTAAGTCACTCGTTGTGTGACTCAGTAGAGCATGCATACGTAATTAGCTTCAACACTCACACTCCTAGCTGACAGCTGCATATGGCGAAGCACATTTCGATTACCTTGCAAGAAACGATTTCACAAACTCAATAAAATTACGATCGAGTTCTTACTAAGCCACAGACATCTGTTAGAAATACACTTTCAGACAGAATTGCAAGGCCAAAAAGTATTCTCTAGGATATTTGCATATTTACTAAGCAGTATTAATGAACGACTCGACTGGCTCGAGCAAGGGAGCACGGCAAAATCCTTTTTGAATGCTGCTGGTGATTTGATTTATCGTTACGTACGTCTGCCATCTTGAATTTCGTTGATAAGCTGCTGACCACAACTTCTGTATACTCAAAAATTGGAACGATACAGAGAAGATTAGCATGCGCATGCGCTATGGTGAACTTGCAGATTTGGCGTAGAAACACCACGACGACCAAAAAGAATAACCGCCTGTAATCTTAGACTTGGGCGTTCCACAGGAAGCCCAAGTAATAATTGACGATATTTAATTACAGATACTGTTGTCAAGCAATGCTAATATTGCCGAAAAATTCATAACACGAAGATTCTAATCAATGCTCTCATATTAAAGCCGCATCTACACGAACAAATTTTCCTTGACAAGGAAGACTTGCTCGTGTAGACGACAAAAACAGCGCCAATTTTTCCTTGTCAAGGAAAACTTGCTCGTGTAGATGACAAAAAATTATCAATTTTTCCTTGTCAAGGTAAACTTGTCAAGAAAAAATTGTTCGTGTAGATGCAGCTTTAATGTACCTGTAGATATATCTCATTAAATACATATTATTATTATAATCTCTTATCAAAAGAAATTCTCAAAAAGGTCCGCCTTCTATATCCTGAAATGTCATCAGACTAAATTGTGAATCTTATTTGAAGTCGTAAAACGATTATGATTCATAGTCGTCAAATACAGGACCGAAAACCCCCCACAATTATAGTACATTTGCCTTCTTTTCGATCTGTATTGATTGGGAAAAAAACAGAGGAACATGACATCGAACATAGTCTATTGAAGGCCAAGGAAAGTTTTTTTTTTTTCTTCACTAAGTTATGTTTGCGATATTAATAATTCAGTTTTACGGAATACAGTTTCCAATTAAACAAGCCTGGAGCTAAGTGTAGGACCCACACTAAATCAAGTATTCTATTGCATTGTATTGTATTGTAATTAAAATGGATAACAATAAAGCACGTAGTTTAAATGCGACTGCGGTAGCGACGCCATCTTGTGTAATTTTGTGTTCGTGTTTGGTAAATTCGTTGTGACATAAGTTAAAGTGCCCTTCAGAAAGCACGTCTTGTCAGTATACTCCGGTGTAATATCACCACACTGTTAGTCTGTCTATCGTGATCTATTCTAGTGTTTTCCACGATAACATCAAAGGTGATAGGACTTGAATTCGCTTTTATCTCCACGATAAACGATAGGCTTTAATTATTCTCTTTTAATTCAAATGACTCGAGATATTATGAATGATTGATGCTATCGAGCAGCTGCGCTGGAGTTTCATTAATTTGGCACGATATTTCACTGTGCAAAAACACAACTCGAAATCACTGTTATTGCTAACTTTTGTTTGTTTGACGTTTTCAAACACGGAACATCTGCGTGTAAAGTCGGCACCATTTCTGTTTTGAACCGTTACTAATTATACAATCAATTAAGACGTTTTAATGTTTATCTACCCACGACTGAGCGTCACTTTCGAATGCTAAAACTTTGTGGTACATTAGCAATCTCATAATCGTGGCGCCTCCAAGCATGACAATCTATTCACCATGGCTTCAGTTCCGTGCTGAAAATGTCATCAACAGGATATTCTATTGAGCAGGAGCTACGAAACTGAAACTCATATCACATCTCGAGGCAACTGTTGTGCCTTTTTGAAAGCATTCTCGTCGCTTGACATTGGAATGAATTGGCACTTGAACAAATTTGCAAATCGGAACTGCTGCTGTCGTTGTGGTTAGAAGCCTCAGTGTTAGGTCCAATATGGGTGTCGTTTCGTTATTCGTAATCACACAGGTTGTTTACCTCTGTGTGTCTGGCCACCACGACGAAAGCCCAATTCTGGAAAGTCGAAAATTCGTCAAGCATGGAGTAGTGACTATCTCTGGACTGTTTCCCGTGCATGTCCGTAGCTGTGACCAAGCCGACTTTCGCCCAGACTACTTGGCTCTCTCACAAGCGATGGTTTACGCTATAGAGCGTGTAAACACTGACCTAGCATTGCTACCCAATATAACGCTTGGTTATGAGATCTACGATTACTGCTTGACCGACAGGCTTGCTATGGAGACGGCTTTGGAAATCATAAACAGGAGAAAGCTGGCTTTGATGTACGGACGATACTCGAGTTCAGAAATGTGCTTCTCGAAAACACGTAGTCTTGGACAGATACCGGTCATGATAGGATCGGGAACCTCTGGGAGCTCGATTCTCGTAGCCAACCTTCTCCAGGTTGAAGACATCCCCCTCATCAGCTACGCGGCAACAAGTGATGAACTGAGCAAGAAGACCTCGTATCCGACATTCATTCGCACCGTTCCTCCTGACCGTTTCCAATCCCAAGCAATGGCTGACATCGCTTTTCACTTCAACTGGACGTACCTGGCTGCTATCGCTGCTGACGACGCGTATGGAAGATCAGGGATTGATTACTTTAGGAAACAAATAAGCAACAAAGGCACCTGTCTAGCAATGGAAAGCTACTTTCTTGACGGCACCAACGAAACGAAAGAGAAACTTTCCAGAATTATAACAGAACTGAAAGCCTTGAAAAACGTGGAAGTGGTTGTGCTGTACTGCACAAGAAAGCAAGCAAAGTTGTTGTTGGAAGAAGCGCACAGACAAAATCTCCCCAAGAAGACGTGGATTGCAAGCGAAGGTTGGGCCAATAATCAGATAGTCTTGCAACCTTCGGTCGTCAAGGGGCTCATTGGAATTGTCTATCGTAACATAGTAGTGGAAGGGTTTGTTCAGTACCTCATGAACTTAACATCTGCCTACAGGCCCGTACACTGGTGGGAGAATTTCTGGGAGTCTGAGTTTGACTGCGTATTTAAGTCCAATGGTTCAAAGTCGGTGAAAACATGTTCCGACAATCTGCGCATCTCAAGAAAAATGTACCACAGCCGAATGCACACTAGCATGTCCGCGTACGTCATCAATGCTGTCTATGCCATTGCGCATGCACTGGACGCGATGTACAGATGCAAGGACCCACATGGGTTGTTCAAAGGAGGTAAGTGCCCCATGGATGCAGCTGATATTAATCCAAAGGACTTGCTTACGTATATAAAGGCTGTCAACTTCACAAGTCCTGTATCTCAAGTGAGGTTTGACTCTAATGGAGACCCTACAGGCGCCTATACAATTATCAACCTGCAGCAGCGCAATGGATCATGGAAGTTCGAAAGCATTGGATCATGGGTAACTTCACGAGAACCTCAGCTTGACATCGATAGTGATATGATTATGTGGAATGGAGATAGTAAAGGTGAAGTACCTAAGTCGGTGTGTCAGGATGTTTGTCGACCTGGCTACTGGCAGACGCGTCGAGTAGGGTGTTGCTGGCAGTGCATCGAGTGTTCCTTGGACGAGATATCGCAGAGCTACGGTTCCAGCAACTGCTCCAAGTGTCCTCAAGACACCATTCCTAATCCTAGTCGTACGCAATGCAAGAAGGTACCACTCATCTACATCAGTTACTTGCATCCTTTTGGCTTGACCTTCATTGGTTCTAGCTGCGTGGGTCTCGCGGCAACTGTTTACGTCGCCGCCGTCTTTATTCGCTACAACCATACCCCCATCGTGAAAGCAGCGAACAGAGAACTTAGTTACATGCTGCTATTCTGCATTGCCATGTGTTATCTTGCTCCCTTCATCTACCTCGCCGAGCCTACTAAAGTCAGCTGCATCCTTGAAGAAATATGGTTCTACATGTTCTATACTACGTGCATCGCAATTCTTGGTGCAAAGACTAACAAGATTGTACTATTGTTCGAGCAGAGAACCCCACGTGCCAAATACACCTCGGGGTTGCTCCAGTACCGTCATGTCTTATTCGTTGTGTGTGCAATGATTCTGGAATTGATCATCATCACCATCTGGGTGTTTGTCGACCCTCCGCACCCCTACATCAACAAGTCATCGCGGGACGAGTACTTGCACACTTGTAAGCCAAGCACGTACACGACAGGCGAAGTGTGCCACTATTTACTTATGTCAATCCTCATCCTCGGTTCTTTGTTTTGTTGTTATTTCGCGTACAAGGCAAGAAGGCTGCCGGACAACTTCAACGAAGCCAAATTCATCGCCTTCTCCATCTATATCCTGACTATTTCGTGGCTGACATTTTATCCAGTTTTTCTCAACATACAAGACATCTACACCGTGGTTGTTCTTAGTGTGACTACTTTCGTTGCAGCCTCTGGACTCCTGGTCTGCATGTTCTGGCCCAAGATATACATCATCGTCTGGGCACCTTACAAGAACACCAAACAACACATGCAGGAGCAGATTACCCGGCATGCTTTTCGAGTCAACACCATTCCCGTGCATGCAAGAGAACACAGGTCTCATAGCATACCACGTGTTTTCATCACTACGAACACACTGGAGAGACCATATGACGTAGGACAAAGTATGCCACGCGTTTCTATCAGTACACAGCTTTGATTACGGAACTGCTCGTTTCCAAATAAGGAATTTCGTTACCAAATAAGGAATAAATTGGAACGGTAAAGCTAAAGTCATGGCTGATTCGTTAACTAAACATGGTGACCAGTTTATAATCTCCTGGCCTTTGTAGGGATACCACACCAAGATAAGGCTCTTGTCTGCGTAGATAAATAAAGACATCACAGCACGGTGTTTGTTTGTTAGCTAACTAGTTAGTTAGTTAGTGTAGTAGTTAGTTAGTTAGTGTAGTAGTTAGTTAGTTAGCTAGTTAGTTAGTGTAGTATTTAGTTAGTTAGTTAGTTAGTTAGTTAGTTAGTTAGTTACTGTAGCTAGCTAGTTAGTTAGTTAGTTAGTTAGTTAGTTAGTGTAGTAGTTAGTTAGTTAGTTAGTTAGTTAGTTAGTGTAGTAGTTTAGTTAGTTAGTTAGTAGTAGTAGTTAGTTAGTTACTGTAGCTAGCTAGTTGGTTAGTTAGTTAGTTAGTGTAGTAGTAGTTAGTTAGTTAGTTAGTTAGTTAGTTAGTTACTGTAGCTAGCTAGTTAGTTAGTTAGTTAGTTAGTTAGTTACTGTAGCTAGTTAGTTAGTTAGTTAGTTAGTTAGTGTAGTATTTAGTTAGTTAGTTAGTGTAGTAGTTAGTTAGTTACTGTAGCTAGCTAGTTAGTTAGTTAGTTAGTTAGTGTAGTATTTAGTTAGTTAGTTAGTGTAGTAGTTAGTTAGTTACTGTAGCTAGCTAGTTAGTTAGTTAGTTACTGTAGCTAGTTAGTTAGTTAGTTAGTTAGTTAGTTAGTTAGTTAGTGTAGTATTTAGTTAGTTAGTTAGTTAGTTAGTTAGTTAGTTAGTTAGTTAGTTAGTTAGTTAGTTAGTTAGTTAGTTAGTTAGAGTGCAATTTAGAAAAGCGTGAAATAGTACTAACTTTAAATAGTACTAAATAGTGATATTTCTATTGTTTTCTATTGTTTCATTAGCGCTATTTAGTACTAATTAGTTATTTAGTTTTCAAGCTTTTCTAATTTGCACTCTAGTTAGTTAGTTAGTTAGTTAGTTAGTTAGTTAGTAGTTAGTTAGTTAGTTTAGTTAGTTAGTTAGTTAGTTAGTTAGTTAGTAGTTAGTTTAGTTAGTTAGTTAGTTAGTTAGTTAGTAGTTAGTTAGTTAGTTAGTTAGTTAGTTAGTTAGTTAGTTAGTTAGTTAGTTAGTTAGTTAGTTAGTTAGTTTAGTTAGTTAGTTAGTTAGTTAGTTAGTTAGTTAGTTAGTTAGTTAGTTAGTTAGTTAGTTTAGTTAGTTAGTTAGTTAGTTAGTTAGTTAGTTAGTTAGTAGTTAGTTAGTTAGTTAGTTAGTTAGTTAGTTAGTTAGTTAGTTAGTTAGTTAGTTAGTTAGTTAGTTAGTTAGTTAGTTAGTTAGTTAGTTAGTTAGTTAGTTAGTTAGTTAGTTAGTTAGTTAGTTAGTTAGTTAGTTAGTGTAGTATGTTGAGGCTTCTTCAACAATAGAATAATGTTTCCGTGTGCATTTGTTTACGTACGTTCTCCAGGGATGTAATTGTTCTTATATATGTAAATTATTCGTTTTCTTGGCTGTTGTTGTTAAGGAGTGCCAGAATCAGAACAATTCTCATCATGGCTAGCTAGAATTTCTATTACAGCTTCCACTCGTAAGTTCGTTTACATTATTACTTTTCCTGTATGTATGTATTTACTTGTACGTTTATTTGTTTCAGGAATTCACTTTTCCTTCCTATTTTGTACTAAATAAATCAAGAATAAAGTAGAATCAGTGGCGGTAATATGCATGGTCTTGAATTCTCTTCATAGTAGTTAGTTAGTTAGTTAGTTAGTTAGTTAGTTAGTTAGTTAGTTAGTTAGTTAGTTAGTTAGTTAGTTAGTTAGTTAGTTAGTTAGTTAGTTAGTTAGTTAGTTAGTTAGTTAGTTAGTTAGTTAGTTAGTTAGTTAGTGTAGTAGTTAGTTAGTTACTGTAGCTAGTTAGTTAGTTAGTTAGTTAGTTACTGTGTAGATAAATAAAGACATCACAACACGGTGTTTGTTTGTTAGCTAACTAGCTAGTTAGTGTAGTAGTTAGTTAGTTACTGTAGCTAGTTAGTTAGTTAGTTAGTTAGTTAGTTAGTTAGTTAGTTAGTTAGTTATGAGTTTGTTTGTTTGTTTGTTAGTTTGTTGGTTAGTTAATTAGTTAGTTAGTTAGTTTGCTTGTTTGTTTGCTTCAGTGCTTGCTTCTTCTCTAATAAATAATCAATGAAAAAGGAGAGAAAGATATAATAAATATATAACATAGAAACTGATAAATGGAAATGAAGTTTACCATGCAAATAAACCATACTTATTACTGCGTGCTACATCTATCAAAACAATTCAAATTACAGTTAATAAGTTTATAATCTGAGCAAATCGTTAAAACATAGCTCTTGGTATTCCTAGCACGAAATAAAAGATTACTATTTCAGTGGAGTATTGAAAAATTGTTATAAACCTGGGCATTACTATACACACTATTAGACACTCACTATTTTGTTTTCTTTTGTTTCTTTGCATCTAGTAATAAACACACTGACAACTAATTAGTAGTGCCCAGGTTTATTGGAATCACTCTAAACCTGGGCATTACTAACTACACCAATACACACTATTAGACACTCACTATTTTGTTTTCTTTTGTTTCTTTGCATCTAGTAATAAACACTGACAGCTAATTAGTAGTGCCCAGGTTTATTGGAATCACTCTAAACCTGGGCATTACTAACTACACCAATACACACTATTAGACACTCACTATTTTGTTTTCTTTTGTTTCTTTGCATCTAGTAATAAACACTGACAGCTAATTAGTAGTGCCCAGGTTTATTGGAATCACTCTAAACCTGGGCATTACTAACTACACCAATACACACTATTAGACACTCACTATTTTGTTTTCTTTTGTTTCTTTGCATCTAGTAATAAACACTGACAGCTAATTAGTAGTGCCCAGGTTTATTGGAATCACTCTAAACCTGGGCATTACTAACTACACCAATACACACTATTAGACACTCACTATTTTGTTTTCTTTTGTTTCTTTGCATCTAGTAATAAACACTGACAGCTAATTAGTAGTGCCCAGGTTTATTGGAATCACTCTAAACCTGGGCATTACTAACTACACCAATACACACTATTAGACACTCACTATTTTGTTTTCTTTTGTTTCTTTGCATCTAGTAATAAACACTGACAGCTAATTAGTAGTGCCCAGGTTTATTGGAATCACTCTAAACCTGGGCATTACTAACTACACCAATACACACTATTAGACACTCACTATTTTGTTTTCTTTTGTTTCTTTGCATCTAGTAATAAACACTGACAGCTAATTAGTAGTGCCCAGGTTTATTGGAATCACTCTAAACCTGGGCATTACTAACTACACCAATACACACTATTAGACACTCACTATTTTGTTTTCTTTTGTTTCTTTGCATCTAGTAATAAACACTGACAACTAATTAGTAGTGCCCAGGTTTATTGGAATCACTCTATATCCTCATAGTCAAACACTGAAAAAATTGTTGTTAACAACGGCGCCACAAGTATTTTCCATCAACTTGACCTGATCACGTGCGTTTATTCCCCTCTCACGCTTCGATCACGTGAACTTATTGCCCGCGCGGGAGTTATTAAGATTTGACGCCCACCACGTGACGTGCTCTCGACCAATGAGAAAACGAGTTTGACTATGGGGATATAACAATTATTATTAATTAACGTTTACTACTACTGTTGCCTTTGTAATGTAACGTAATAGAAACATTTTCGTATGAGTGGGAAGTAGTTATGGTACAGTTCATGCCGTGCCGTGTTCAAGCTTTCTGATTGGCTGAGAATGATTTTACGCACTGTGATTGGTTGAATAGATGTCTTCGAATTCGATTCCGTACCGTGACCGTAACTCCGTGACATAGGTTTCCCACTCGTACGAAAACGACTCTATTATGACCCCCGCTGTAATTAATGTTTCTGCAAGTGTGGCGAATAAACAAATATGATGATGATGATAATAATGATGATGATAATAATGATGATGATAATGACCCTGTTGTCATCATTTACAATACACTGTTAACTTCCAGGCTAAACGTCTTAACACAGAGATTGAGACACTGGGCCAGAATCTAACTGACACGCTACACAAAGAAAACAATACAGCGACATCTGTAAGTAAAGACTACATACCAGAGACGAGTTACTGGGCGTAACGCTCCGACATTCAGCTCACTCAAAATCGCTAATTATTCTGACGTGAGCAGTTACATTAAGTGCTGTGCAATTGCCCTATACCACTATGACGTCACATCAAAACAATCTATTGTTTAAACGCTAAGGATCATGGTCGCTAGAGGGGGACAAAACAGCAACAACACAAAGGATTACCCAAATAAATGTATTTTACAGACGGTCTGAAAGTGATAAAAGTCACCAAACACAGTAAATATCGTGGGAAAAGTATCGATTAATATAATATCTGGAAACTAGCCAATTTTAAATCAAGCGAACCTCAGCAGAGCAGATTTAGTTCAAATTTCTATTGTTCTTCACGATTCTGTCCCCCTCATAAATAAGCCGTTACGTCATAATGGTATAGGGCAATTCGCCACAGTGAAAGTCCTTGTAGTAAGTAATTTATGTAATCATTCACGTTGCAATCATGCAAATGTTGCAAACAATCAAGGTCTTCCGTTGTGCATATTTGGAGATCTGAGAATGGCGGGGAAAATTAGTCGCACACCAAATATGGAATTTTGTTTCCAAATATGGAATTTTGTTTCCAAATATGGAATTTTGTTTCTAAATATGGAATTTTGTTACCAAATATGAAATTTTGTTACCAAATATGGAATTTTGTTACCAAATATGGAATTTTGTTACCAAATATGGAATTTTGTTACCAAATGGAATTTTGTTTCCAAATATGGAATTTTGTTTCCAAATATGGAATTTTGTTAACAAATGGAATTTTGTTTTCAAATATGGAATTTTGTTACCAAATAAGGAATAAATTAAACCAGGACCGGGTTGTATGTTTTCTCATATATTTCTGTGGTATTTTTAGTTAAGGGAGGAATGTGAAAAGACAGACAAACTGACTCGAGAACTTGAGCTGACACAAAAATATAAAGCTGAATGCGTCGAAGAGGTAAATATATTTCAACCTTTGTGATGTTGCTTTTGCTGTGTTGTGATCGTTGGCTTTGTGGTTGTAGATGTAGTTAGTTGTGTGTATTGGTGCTGTAGCTATAGTGTTGGTAGCTCAGTGCTGCATCGTTATTGCGTTTGTCTAAAGCTGAATGCTTGGAAGAGGTAAAGATATTTCAATCTTAAAGTTTGTTGCTTTTGCTGTGTTGTGATTGTTTGCTTTGCGGTTGTAGATGTAGTTAGTTGTGTGTACTGGTGTTGTAGCTATAGTGTTGGTAGCTGCTGCATCGTTATTGCGTTTGTCTAAAGCTGAATGCGTGGAAGAGGTAAAGATATTTCAACCTTTGTGATGTTGCTTTTGCTGTGTTGTGATTGTTGGGTTTGCGGTTGTAGATGTAGTTAGTTGTGTGTATTGGTGCTGTAGCTATAGTGTTGGTAGCTGCTGCATCGTTGCGTTTGTCTAAAGCTGAATGCGTGGAAGAGGTAAAGATATTTCAACCTTTGTGATGTTGCTTTTGCTGTGTTGTGATCGTTGGCTTTGTGGTTGTAGATGTAGTTAGTTGTGTGTATTGGTGCTGTAGCTATAGTGTTGGTAGCTCAGTGCTGCATCGTTATTGCGTTTGTCTAAAGCTGAATGCTTGGAAGAGGTAAAGATATTTCAATCTTAAAGTTTGTTGCTTTTGCTGTGTTGTGATTGTTTGCTTTGCGGTTGTAGATGTAGTTAGTTGTGTGTACTGGTGTTGTAGCTATAGTGTTGGTAGCTGCTGCATCGTTATTGCGTTTGTCTAAAGCTGAATGCGTGGAAGAGGTAAAGATATTTCAACCTTTGTGATGTTGCTTTTGCTGTGTTGTGATTGTTGGGTTTGCGGTTGTAGATGTAGTTAGTTGTGTGTATTGGTGCTGTAGCTATAGTGTTGGTAGCTGCTGCATCGTTGCGTTTGTCTAAAGCTGAATGCGTGGAAGAGGTAAAGATATTTCAACCTTTGTGATGTTGCTTTTGCTGTGTTCTCATCGTTGGCTTTGCGGTTGTAGATGTAGTTAGTTGTGTGTACTGGTGCTGTAGCTATAGTGTTGGTAGCTGCTGCATCGTTGCGTTTGTCTAAAGCTGAATGCTTGGAAGAGGTAAAGATATTTCAATCTTAAGTTTGTTGCTTTTGCTGTGTTGTGATTGTTTGCTTTGCGGTTGTAGATGTAGTTAGTTGTGTGTACTGGTGTTGTAGCTATAGTGTTGGTAGCTGCTGCATCGTTATTGCGTTTGTCTAAAGCTGAATGCGTGGAAGAGGTAAAGATATTTCAACCTTTGTGATGTTGCTTTTGCTGTGTTCTCATCGTTGGCTTTGCGGTTGTAGATGTAGTTAGTTGTGTGTACTGGTGCTGTAGCTATAGTGTTGGTAGCTGCTGCATCGTTGCGTTTGTCTAAAGCTGAATGCGTGGAAGAGGTAAAGATATTTCAACCTTTGTGATGTTGCTTTTGCTGTGTTCTCATCGTTGGCTTTGCGGTTGTAGATGTAGTTAGTTGTGTGTACTGGTGCTGTAGCTATAGTGTTGGTAGCTGCTGCATCGTTGCGTTTGTCTAAAGCTGAATGCTTGGAAGAGATAAAGATATTTCAATCTTTGTGATGTTGCTTTTGCTGTGTTGTGATCGTTGGCTTTGTGGTTGTAGATGTAGTTAGTTGTGTGTACTGGTGCTGTAGCTATAGTGTTGGTAGCTGCTGCATCGTTGTTGCGTTTGTCTAAAGCTGAATGCTTGGAAGAGATAAAGATATTTCAATCTTTGTGATGTTGCTTTTGCTGTGTTGTGATTCAGTGTTTGCTTTGTGGTTGTAGATGTAGTTAGTTGTGTGTACTGGTGCTGTAGCTATAGTGTTGGTAGCTGCATGCATCGTTATTGCGTTTGTCTAAAGCTGAATGCCTGGAAGAGGTAAAGAGATTGCAATCTTTGTGATGTTGCTTTTGCTGTGTTGTGATTGTTTGCTTTGTGGTTGTAGATGTAGTTAGTTGTGTGTACTGGTGCTGTAGCTATAGTGTTGGTAGCTGCTGCATCGTTATTGCGTTTGTCTAAATCTGAATGCGTCGAAGAGGTAACAATATTTCAACCTTAAAGTTTGTTGCTTTTGCTGTGTTGTGATTGTTTGCTTTGTGGTTGTAGATGTAGTTAGTTGTGTGTATTGGTGCTGTAGCTATAGTGTTGGTAGCTGCTGCATCGTTATTGCGTTTGTCTAAAGCTGAATGCGTCGAAGAGGTAAAGATATTTCAACTTTTGTGATGTTGCTTTTGCTGTGTTGTGATTGTTTGCTTTGTGGTTGTAGATGTAGTTAGTTGTGTGTACTGGTGCTGTAGCTATAGTGTTGGTAGCTGCTGCATCGTTATTGCGTTTGTGGTTGTTGTAGTTGTTCTTTTTATCGTCGTTTTCTTCAACATAATCTGGTTGTTCTTCGTGTTGCTGCTACTGTTGTTGTTGTCGTTGTTGTTGTTGTTGTTGTTCATTATTGTCGCATCGTTGTTCGTGTTGCTGTTGCTGTTGTTGTTGCTGTTGTTGTTCTTGTTCATTATTGTTCATTATTATTATTATTATCACGCCATTGTTTGTGTTGCTATCCAATTATCTTTCGTTTTAGATCGAGCGAAGTAAAACTCACATGAGAAACCAAGAAAATGACATCGCTGACTTAAAGAAAAGGGTACGTGATTGTAAAGCGACTTGTATACCTCTTTAACTATCTCAAATGAGACACAACATTTCCGAAGAATAATATTTTTGAAGAATTATTAGAATCTAAAAAGATGGACATTTTAGATGGAATATTTCAATGTTTTTCTTTGTTTTATTGCGTTTATACCAACAAAAATCAATTCAAATATTGTCCAATACTGTCCATTGTATTTACTAAGCGTCTTTGATCTTCCACAGATTTCTTCTCTCAAAGAAAAGCTCCGTGAATTCGACTCACAAAACAAAACACTACAAAACAATCTGTCGTACTACAAGGACCAGTTCTCTCAGAGTGTTACTCAGGTAACCATAGCGTCACATCATCACCTTACGATTTTAGTTATCTTAAAAGACGCTTTTGTTTGGACTAAGTATGTGTGTTTTTCTATCTACAGGTCAATCGGTGTGAAAACGCTATGATAACCTTAGAATGTAACATCAAAGAACTACGACAACAGGTTTGTTGAATGTGTTTTAAGAATTGGAATTATTAATGAAGAATGACAGCATTAAAATGGCTTTCTTCGTTTGATGTAGTGACGAACTACGCTTATTTATAGTCAAATTCGACTATTTTTTCCTCAAATTCTACAGGTTAGCGACAAAGACGAGGAAATAATCAATCAACAAGAAGAATTTGCAAAAGTAAAGCAGAGTTTTGTCGACGAAACGACAAAGGTACGACTAAGTTTGAGTTAAATGTACAGAAATTACATTTAAAAATTACATTTAAAAATTAGTTTTTAATGTAATAATAACCATTACGCGACGCCAAACTTAGATTCACGAGACAAAGAGAGACCCAACCTGTTCAGACACTATTCGCCTTTGTATCTGTGGCGTCTGTCAGCGGGAGGCCGACATTTGTATTTTCCAAAATTATTCAAAGAAACGCGAAAAACTCGCTTTACTTTACTCACCAACTGATCAAATACAGCTTTTGAATTTGAAGATTCCGATACTTTTAAACGGTACTTTCGAATCTTCTATCTCTCTTAAGATCTTTTTCTCGGTATATATATACTTTCACAAACTTCTGTATTCAGTAGAATGACATTTTCGTAGTATTTAATTCAGTGAATGTAGAGTCCTTTTGGAATTGCTATTGTTGATCGGACGTTGTCGAGTGCTGTTTTTCTGTAGTGTTTTTATGTTTGTGAGCCGAATGAACTTTGTATTTCAACAGACACAGAGACAAAGCCGTGCGATGGAAGAGTTGGAACGGGAGCTGAAACTCGCAAAGGATGCCTGTGACAGGTTCAAACACCAGGTAAAAACTCGAGAATTACGACCTTTAGTCAACAACGATTCGTTTGCTTGAGAAGGGAGTTTTGTTTCCTAGGTTGGCCATTGTGAAGAAAACATTCATAACCTTAAACATAAGTTAACAGAAAAGCAGAAAGAAGGGGTGATCCAAGACGACATGATACGCCATCTTGAGGCAGACTTGAAGACATCTGATGAGAGATACGACGATGCCATGAACCAGGTGTGGTTTTTGTTTTGTAATGACGATAAACGAGTGGGAAACCTACGGTACGGAGTTACGGTGGTACGAACCGTACCGTAACTACTTCCCACTCATACGTAAACGACTCTTTGCATATCCATACATGTACATACATACGTAACTTTATTTAGTAAAGCATGTTAAGAGATACAGCAAAAGTGTTTCATGGAGAGTTCTTTAGCAAGGGTCGTTAGATCACGTGATCAAAAGTGCGTTGGTTCATACTTGAAGGAAATGTACACGCGTGTGTGTTTATATTCACGATTATGTATATATAACTATGCCTTGACATCGCCATCATCACCACCACCATCATCGTCATCATTACCATTTTCATCGTCATCCGATTATAATAATAATCATCATCTAAACCATGCCTTATTTGTGACATTGTATCATAAGTACGTTGTTTTAATAAGACTAAGCTTTCCCTTTCTTTGCCCTCCATGTTCTTGAAGCCATTGTTTCGGTTTTCGTGTTCACAGTTGTTTGTGTTGGTGTATATTTAACTCTGTTCTTCGTCGCGTTTTCTGTTACGCCATGAGCGCCATCATCATCTCCATTGTCATCATCTCCATCATCATCTCCATCGTCATCATCATCTCCATTGTCATCATCTCCATCATCATCACCGTTTCCCTAAATCGATGACACTTGTTTTCTTACGTTTTACAAAAGCAAATTGCTTCAAATTTGGTGAGCATATTGTTTATGGTGCCGTGATAACGACTGCAGTGAAAAAGATTTCAAAAAGCCATTTTTCCAGCCGACAGAGTTCATTGTTTGTTAATCGAACGTTCCGCAAGTTTTTGACTTAGTTCCTTTGAACACATTAGGAACAGAAAAGCGGAGTGCGACCAGGAACAATTGTTCCTTTCTAGTTTGTGTCAAACGGAACCCCAAAAATATATTATCGGAACAATGAGGTCCTTTTCACTCAACATAAGAACATTGTGTTCTCTTTATGACTAAGCGGTCCTTATCGCCGTTCCTATTAACACACAAGGGAACTGAAGTTCCCATTGTGACAATCAAAATAGGACTTATTGGTTCCTTGTTATGTGTAAATAGTTCCCATTTGATAGCAATATGAACAAGTGTTCCTGTGTGGTTATTAACAGGAACACTTTGTTCCTTTTCAAAGAGCGAAGCGTTCTTCTTTGTTGGCCATAGGAACAAAGCGTTCCTGACTACAAAGGGGAACGTTTTAGTCCGATCGATCGTGAATTTGACACCAAGTGGTCTCATGTGCAAACTATTACTTGTAAGGGGAGAGGGTAGTCAGTAGGGTAAAATAACCGAAGGGTGGTGCACAGACAACTCTAAGAACGCATTAAATCGCCTAAACTTGCTCAGGCACGTTTGGGCAGATTTGAACATGATTGGTCATGCCTGCACGTGCCCAAACGTGTTTCGACACGTTTTTTGTTGAATCAGCAAAACAAGAACAGGCTTGTCTGAACATGCTATGACGTGGACAATTCTGATTGGCCCAAATAAAGTTTCTGGTCTCTAGAGATCAACATAAGACTATATATCTAATGCAATGTTCTTGGTATATTCACTTTCACTGGAATGAGCAAACTAGTGAAGAACATCGACTGGTCGAAACAAGACGGTGCATCACCAAAACCAAAAAGATTACATTTAGAAGAAGACGATGGTTTGTTCCCTTGTCCTGTTCTAACGTGTGATCATGATGGTTTTTCGACTCAAAGAGGATGCAGAAAACATGTCAAAAACAAGCATTCTTGGTTTTACTTCTTTGATTCTAAGCCCATTTTGAGTGAACCAACTTCAAAGCCTTCTGGCAAAGCAACCCCCGAGAAAGAACAGTGCTTGAAAAAACTTATTCCATCATTTGATATTACGACTACGCTAGGTAAAGAGTTTGAAACATGGTTAACTGGCAGTGGTGGTGGATGCAAAAGTACAAGGCAAGCTCAACAGATTGTACGAAGAAGTTTCAAGTATCTAAAATTTTGCTGTGAAGACGACGACGAAGAAGAAGACTTGAGCTGGGACATGGTCGATTTTAGCTTGAGTTCGCCGAATTTTCTCTTCAAATTTGTTGATGCCATGCAGAGTGATTGGGGCCTTGGTCATGCTGGTCGCCTTGGATACTTGGATTCCATTAGTGACTTGATCGATTTTCGAAAGGTTCATGGAGTGGCCTCAGAAGCAGTATTGCGAAATTTAACATCCACAGAAGTTTATCTAAAACGAGCACGCAGAACAGTTTCTAAAATGATGAGACTTCAATGGACCAGCGATCTGGACATTGATACACTCGAATCCAAGGGACATTGGGCTACGTTAGATGAGCTGTTGCACGTGGTAACTTATCACCTTCCACGTTATGAAACTGTGACGAAAGTGTGCAAGGAAAGACCTAACAAAGCAACTCCATCAGATCTTTCGTTTGCCACCAAGTTCGTGGCCGTGTATTTGTTTATCAAAGTTAAAGGATCGCGTCCAATGACGTATCAATATTTAACGGTGGACATGATCGAAGCGGCCAAGGGCAACGAGGGTTTCATCGATCAGAAAAAGTTCAAGACAACGGCACGCTTTGGGTTCGACTCGTTGTATTTGTCGGACACTAGTATGCACGTTTTGGACGCGTACATTTCGTACATTCGTCCACTTTTGAAACCGACCTGCGACTATGTTCTCGTGACCAAGAAAGGAGGACAACACAGTAAAATTGGTCAACTCATGAGCAAGATGGTGTTCGATGCTACCGGCAAGTTTATTCACCCGACGAGATACCGTCAGATCGTCGAGACCGCAAGTCACGAACAACTTACCAGTAGCGAGCAAGAAATGATTACCGAGGATCAAAAACACAGTTCCGTGGTTGCCAAAGTCCATTACCAAAAGCGACGATCTCGCGATGTTGCTACGAAAGCACACGCATGTCTGAAGAAGTTACAGGGCGAAAAAGGATCCCAATTGGACGGGGACGTTTGCTCTAGGCTGTCCGATAGCACAAACACTTCCCCTGAGAAAGATCTACAGAGCAACGACAGAAAAGACAGTAATGAGAGTGACGAGAAGCTCGACCCACCTTGTGCTTCTAACGTCACAAATCGAAAGAAGAAACTGTTACTATTCACACTAGAAGAGGATGAGTGCTTAAAAGCCGGTATAACACAACATGGGTATGGACAATGGTCGGTTATTTTGAGGGACACAAGATACAAGTTTCAAAGGGGAAGGACAGCAAATTCTCTACTTAATCGAGCCTCAAGAAGGTTTGCAACGTCCAACAAGGAACACTAAACATAGGTATTCACTTTTATTGTCTCAATTTTGATTATGCACTGTTTAGTTAAAGAACGAGAAGGATCTAGTTTTATCCAAACTGCGAGGCGGCATTCTTCTCGTGAATTATTCATGAGGTTTTTGTACTTTTGAACCTGAAACGTACTCTACAATATTAGATTCCTATTGGCATGTATACAGTATTATTTTATTTATTTATTACATCATCTTTATCAAATGCTCGGGGTGATGTACTGCTCATGAATTATTCATGTGTTTGAAACGTGATAAGGAATATTATATTATGGTATTTGATATAAACTATTTTCATGTTCTGATTACCATAATCACCTTTAATTGACAGTGTGAAAGAGATTGATTGAAAAATTACATTGGCTACATTGAACTTTGACTTGAGAAATAACTAGTTATTGTCTTCTTCTGTGCTTGATCATCACTTTTGCCCGTCTTCTTCGCTCGTTTCCTCACCGGGGTAACCTTAATGGAAGTGGCGCGCTTTCTTGCATTTCCTCTCTGACTCAGAAAAGTGGCGTGATCTGAATGACTTGCCAGAATTGGTTGTGTTGACCACGGTTTAGTCAATCGAAACGGACTCGTCATCACACCGCTACTATGATTAGGACTCCACGATGGTGTTTTTGGAGGTTCCATTTCAGGACTTGCTACTGAGGTAGTTTCCTTAGCACTCCACGATGGTGTTTTTGGAGGTTCCAATTCAGGACTTGCCACCGAGGTAGTTTCTTTAGCACTCCACGATGGTGTTTGAGGACTATCCGGGATGATTCCGTCATCTCCCAACTCTGATCTTGGTGGGGTCATCTGTATATATGCCCCCATAATCATCGGTAGGCGATGGTACACGTTTTTAATTTCTTCGACCAACTCTTGGCACACATAACCGAGTGATAAAACGACCTTCTTCCTCTCTTTCACTGCTTCCTTATGCATCGTTCCGCTTTTCTCATGGAATTGTTTTAACTTGTTTTCCGTTATCTCTACAAGGCATTCGAGGGTGGTACGCATTTCAACATCGTGGCATTGTTCTCTTTCCTTGCAATATTCGAACATTTCCCTTTCTTTCTGAAGAACCCAGGGATTCTTGAACACACTGGTGGCATCATTGACGTTCTTCTCAAGCATCTCGACTCTCCTCTTCTCTTTTTCCCTCCCAAGAATTTCGTATCTTCTTTTCTGTATTTGAGTGGGTAGAGCATGAATGGGGTCTTGGATGAACTCGAGGGCTTCTTCTTCATTTACAATCCCTTCCTCTATCAAACGCCTTCGCCTTGATTGGACCATTCTTTGCATTGTCTCGTTTTCCATCCGAGACGCTGCATCAGCGCGCTCAACCAATTTGGTAAACAATCTGCCACGAAAACTCTTGGGGTGGAATTCCTTCAGCTTTTCTTGCAGGGTCTCGGTTCTTGTAGACTCAGAACTTGTGTGTACCTCAGACGATTCTTCTACATGTAGCGATGATTGGTATTCTGCATCTGCGTCGTCTACGTCTAAGCCGCATTGGTCTAAGTTGAACGTGTAGAGTTCCTGCTCGTCTTCTATGGACAGGGTCTGTTCTCCTGGACGGTCTGGAAAAAAAAAAATGAAGAGCCTTTCAATAAGTGCTCGTCATAACGAAATCGGTTAAAGCACCGGTAGTATTATAATAACAAGTATCACCTTCAATTGAACTTTCGTTGGTTTCTGTGACTGGTAGGGCGCCAGCGTGATTGATGGCCCAAGTAATGCATTCTACTGGATGTGTCTTAAGCCACTCGTGTGCCATGGGGTCTTTATTGGGTAGACGTTTGAACTGGTAAATGTTCAGGCGAGCATCCATCGCTGGCTGATCTTCTTTTGGGAATTTCAGCTCTTTTTGACATGTCAAGAGCATAGGGCAACGATTGACAAATCCTCTAGCTGTAGAAAACTTACGATCGTGGGCGGTCCAGCCCCCCTGCGTCAGGATTTTCCAATCGTCGATGTCCATGATGTCTACCGAGGCTTCATCGACGAATATGACTTCAGTTTGCTCATCTATCATGGCTTTGTTGAATGACTTCTGTTTGGTCACACGAGCAATCTTTGATGGTGGTATTACACCAAGTATGGGAGCAAATAGACTGGTCTTGCCACTGTTGGCGTCACCCACAAGGCAAGGCACCTGTTGGGAAAATACACAAAATATCAATATGTAAATGTATCAGCTGTTTTGTTTTTAATTCTTTATCATGCCTAACACAACAACAACAACAAAACAAGTTACCTTCTCCTTATGTTGTTTGCCTTGGAATTTCAATAAGTTGAGAAAGTCGTTGCAGAAATCTTTTATCTGGTCATTGCTCAGACTGTTTTCAAGGATTTCCCGGAAAAACTTAGCGTCTGGAAGTATGTCGTGGTCGCAATGGAAGTATGCACGGGGGCTGAATTTTCCCACTTGATCTTTAGATATTGGCTCTTTGATGAATCTTCGTTTGGAAATACTTAAACACCACCCATCTTTTACTTCTATCAAGTCGTGCAAGACTTTGATTTGACGAATGAGCTGGCTTTTTGGATTCTTTATACGCTCTTTGACCTTCTCCCCAAACTTAACCAGCCTTGAACGGAAGGATTCGTTCCCTTCTAATGTGCCAATGAATGAACTTACGTCGCACTTGTACGAGTATGTATACCTGAATAATAAATAATAATAACAATATTAATAATAATAATAATAATAATAATAACATTTAACAAATATAATAATAATTTAACAAATATAATAATATTTTAAAATATATAAATATATATACCTTGATCGTGGATCTTTTCTGTAAACTGCACCTTCATACATGGCGTATCCCAGTCTTGTCATTAGAATTTCAATGTCATTAATCAGCTGGGTGCATTGGTCTGTTGTGATCTCTTTTGCTAGGACGGCACAACTGGCATCTTCAAGTTCGATGTTTCCACTAGCCATGCCTTCAATATCGAGCTGGAGGCCTGCACGTACCAGAGATTGTACCACGCTTTTCATCTTTGGCGTAAGATGGCTTGACAAGCACAAAGCGCAAAGCGCATTCTCGTAGCTCTTCTTCGACGTCGTCAAGGTCATCGTTGTTATCAATATCTTGGGTGGCGTCTATAAAACAACTCTGAAATGAAGCGTTGACAATGTCTCCAATGTAGCTAGAGTTATGATCTTTCAATACTGTACAAAGGTTTTTTACGATTTCTCCAGGCGCTCCATTTCGTGTCGTCAGCACTTTTGTGTCGATTTCTACCTCGCACTTTAATAGTTGGCGATGCATTCTCACAAGGGAAATGGGAGCTCCATTGGGAGACTCAAATGCTACCCAATATGAGATTGCTGGCAGACGGCCTTTTTCTACCGCGGTGTTGATGGTACTTGATGTGGAGGCTTCACCCAAAGTTCGTTGGCTCGACATGATATTATCATCCTCCTCTTCATCAGCACAGTCCTTCTGTTCCGATGTCTTTTTTCCTTCCTTCTTTGTTTGCGTTTCTCGAGATGATATCGCAGAAAAGAAAAATGCTACACCAGGTACATTTCCAAGATGAATGTCACACTCAGAGCGTTTGTCACAAACCAGTTCCCAGGCTCTTCCCATACTTTCTGCATCTCCTTGGACACGCCCATACGCATTTGACGGATACTATGCAAAAGCGTCGTTGTACAGCTGGCACTACGTAGCTAATTACTGCATCTTTGATTGCTTTGCTATTCAGCTGTCGTGATGGATGTTGAGCTCTGGGCATTCTTGTTTTTGTTTTTTTGTTTTGATTTATGAACAGGCCTGCAGGGAATAGTTAGTCTCAAAGTTCTGAAAAGGAATCAAATTGAATCATTAATTACCAGAAGATTATACCGAGAAATTAGCAAATGCACGACGAAGCCCACTGTACTTACATCTTCTGCAAATGGATTACACTTCTGCTGCAAAAGGAGACCTTCTCTCTGGAACTACCGAGTTCATATGAACAGTTCAGTCTGAATGCTGTCAGTTCTTATATAGTGTTCCGCTTCCCAGGGGTTACGTAATGTTTACGTCATATATATCCACGTGCAGAAAAATGCCAATGGCCATCGAGAGCTGAATCAGTGCTACAATCGCAGTCTAATATGTCTAATGAATCAAAGACGCTCAATGCATGTACATGTATTACTAATACAGTAATACAGTACGCCCTACAGCATAGATAAACTTATTAGGGTAGTCAACATCAGAACTGCAAGTTTGAGATCCGTGGATCCGTCGATACCGTCGATACCGTGATTAAACCACGAGAATCTCACGGACATTCGAAAATCCATGTGCTTAGTCACTGCATTAATCACGGTATCGACGGTATCGACGGATCCACGGATCTTCAACTTGCAGTTCTTCAGGGTGGTAATGTATTTATAAATATATTATTATATACTATATAATATAATATAATATAATAATATATTATTATAATATATATATTATATATATATATTCATATATTAATATATTCATATATAATATATATAATAAATATATAACAAATATATTAGTTTGATGTTTATTACTTCTTATCAGAACTGCAAGTTGAAGATCCGTGGATCCGTCAATACCGTCGATACCGTGAATAAACCACGAGAATCTCACGGACATTGACGGTATCGACGGATCTTCAAATCCATGTGCTTAGTCACTGCATTAATCACGGTATCGACGGTATCGACGGATCCACGGATCTTCAACTTGCAGTTCTTCAGGGTGGTAATGTATTTATAAATATATTATTATACTATACTATATACTTGGTATATATATAATAATATATATTATATATATATATATTATATATTATATATATATATATATATTTAATAAATATATATATATATTACCATAAATATATAATAAATATATTAGTTTGATGTTTATTACTTCTTATCAGAACTGCAAGTTGAAGATCCGTGGATCCGTCAATACCGTCGATACCGTGAATAAACCACGAGAATCTCACGGACATTCGAAAAATCCATGTGCTTAGTCACTGCATTAATCACGTGTATCGACGGTATCGACGGATCCACGGATCTTCAACTTGCAGTTCTTCAGGGTGAATAGATGAATAGATGAATAGATGAATAGATGAATAATGAATAGATGAATAGATGAATAGGTGAATGAATAATAGATGAATAAATGAATAGATGAATAAATGAATAGATGAATAAATGAATAGATGAATAAATGAATAGATGAATGAATAGATGAATAGATGAATAGATGAATAAATGAATAGATGAATAAATGAATAGATGAATAAATGAATAGATGAATAAATGAATAGATGAATAAATGAATAGATAGAATAAATGAATAGATGAATGAATAGATGAATAGATGAATAGATGAATAGATGAATAGATGAATAGATAAATAGATGAATAAATGAATAGATGAATAGAATAGATGAATGTTTGCCAGTGATATCGAGTCCGTTTTGGATTGATTACTCTCTTTCTTATGCTATTTTGTTCTTGGATCCAGTAAATACAGTGCTTTACTTTGGACAGTTTTATGAACGTTCCTCTTTTGGTGTTCCTTTTTGTTTTATACATGAGCAGTACGCCATGGAACTGCACAATATTTAATGTTTTGATGCCACAAACTTAATATCCGGCGATCGTTTGAAATACATTTGCAAAAATTCAAAGAAAGGAATCGACAATAAGACCGGAAATGGCCTTTAAGTAAAAGGAACGATGACATTAGGGAAACGATCATCTCCATTGTCATCATCTCCATCATCATCTCCATTGTCATCATCTCCATCATCATCTCCATCGTCATCATCATCTCCATTGTCATCATCTCCATCATCATCTCCATTGTCATCATCTCCATCATCATCTCCATCGTCATCATCATCATCATCATCATTTCCATCGTCATCATCATCATCATCATCTCCATTGTCATCATCTCCATCATCATCATCTCCATCGTCATCATCTCCATCATCATCTCCATCGTCATCATCATCAGCATCATCTCCATCGTCATCATCTCCATCATCCTCATCTCCATCGTCATCATCTCCATCATCATCTCCATCGTCATCATCATCATCTCCATTGTCATCATCTCCATCATCATCATCTCCATCGTCATCATCTCCATCATCATCTCCATCGTCATCATCATCATCATCATCTCCATCGTCATCATCTCCATCATCCTCATCTCCATCGTCATCATCTCCATCATCTCCATCGTCATCATCTCCATCATCATCATCTCCATCGTCATCATCTCCATCATCATCTCCATCGTCATCATCATCATCATCATCTCCATCGTCATCATCTCCATCCTCATCTCCATCGTCATCATCTCCATCATCATCTCCATCGTCATCATCTCCATCATCCTCATCTCCATCGTCATCATCTCCATCATCATCTCCATCGTCATCATCTCCATCATCATCATCTCCATTATCGTCACTATTATCGATGTCATCATGGACATCATCATGATGAACTATCGCCACATTCACCACTCACCATAATCGCGACTACCGGCGATAAGACGCGTACTATCATATCTCACCTTTGTTCTTACCTTGTACAGTTCGCAGAGAAAGAAAACGCGGTTCGAAGTTTACAGAGTGATTTGCTGACAGAGAAAGAACAACACGCACAACGTGTACAACAGGTTAGAAACAACGACATACCAAGACAGGCAGATATGGAAACAGACAGAGAAACAGATAGAGAAACAGATAGGGAAACAGATAGGGAAACAGATAGAGAAACAGATAGAGAAACAGATAGAGAAACAGATAGAGAAACAGATAGAGAAACAGATAGAGAAACAGATAGAGAGACAGATAGAGAAACAGATAGAGAAACAGATAGAGAAACAGATAGAGAAACAGATAGGGAGACAGATAGAGAGACAGATAGAGAAACAGATAGAGAAACAGATAGAGAAACAGATAGAGAAACAGATAGAGAAACAGATAGAGAAACAGATAGAGAGACAGATAGAGAAACAGATAGAGAAACAGATAGAGAAACATAGAGAAACAGATAGAGAAACAGATAGAGAAACAGATAGGGAGACAGATAGAGAAACAGATAGAGAAGCAGATAGAGAAGCAGATAGAGAAGCAGATAGAGAAACAGATAGAGAAACAGATAGAGAAACAGATAGGGAGACAGATAGAGAAACAGATAGAGAAACAGGGAAACAGAGGCACACGGATGGTCCAATGACTGTAGCAAGTGTTTGATAAGCAGGCAGACAGTACCTTACCAAGATATCTTGATGATCATGGCTGTTGATACAGGTCACCTATTATGAAGAGAGATTACAAAACTGCGAGATAGAAATTGGTGGTTTGAAAGAAGAAAGGCGACTGGCTTCGCAACAGGTAACACTGGCATCATCCACTACCTTGATTTCTATTTTCATCATTACCTTCATCATCATCATCACCATCGTTTCAGTATCACCAACATCGTTGCCATCGTCGCCTATATCATCATCATGCGGTAGCAGCAGCAACAGCAGCAACAGCAACAACAACATCAACAATAATCTTCATCGAGATATCATCATCATCATCATTGTCATCATTGTCATTGTCATCATCATCATCATTGTCATCATCATTGTCATCATCATCATCGTCGTCATCATCGTCGTCATCATTATCATCATTGCCGTCATCATCATTGTCATCATCATCATCCTTTGGTCCAAAACAAATATATATGCTTTCTATCATATCTCGATGCTTTCTTGCCTATAGAAAACACAGAGGCTGACGGTAATTTCGTTGGAACTCTCCTTAATTGGACTTCAAAAGATTTTGAAATTCTTGTCATAGTGATTGGTTCTAAACCTTTAGTATTAAATCTTTACGTACAACAAAGCATAACGGCAATTTGAAGTCAAACTTGGGCCCCCAAAAAAAACTTTCTGTGCAGGTTTTAAATGAAACTTTCCATGCGAAGTTCGTGCCAATAAACGATTCTTGTGTTACTATCTCTGTTGTAGATATCGAGAGGAGAGCAAGGCATCCAGCAGCTACAGAAAGAATTGTCCACAGCTAAACAGAAACATCGCAGCGAGGTAAATATGGTCAAAATCAGTCTGTAAAGCTACTAACGTGACACACTACCAACAACACCTAACATTGCTGGCAGTTGTTGGTGGTAGTGTGTAGACAGATCCAACATTATTGGACTACCTGTGCTTCAAAGAGAAAAAAATGTTGGACTTGTTGGCTCGACAACACCCAACAGGGTGTGCAAACACGTCCAACATGTTGGACCCAACAATGTTGGGAGCGTTGGTAAAGCTCCCATGTCTCTTTACACTATGAGGGCGATTATCTACTGCCTTTCTCACTCCATCCCACGGCTATTCAAAGCTACACTGAGCTACATGGATTACTGATAAAGAAGTCGAAACGTCACAAAATTTGATCCAAAGATCAAACAGGCTTGACTTGACGGTTCAAAATAGTACACTAACCAAGGATATTAAGGGTTATGAGGTCGTATTTCGTTTCACTGTATAGACTTGCATAAGTTTGTGAAATGTTGTACTCCATGGTGAAACTAGAATGCTACATTTCTTACAATAGCTTGCAAGAAACGAAGATGCGATTGCAGGCTTTGAGAGGGAAATCAGTAACGCACAAAATACAAATAAATCACTGTCGCAAGATGTAAGTATGAGTGTCCTTCCTTCTTTCCTTTTTTCTTTTTTCCTTCTTTCCTTCCTTTTGTCCTTCCTTGCTTCCTTCCTTGCTTCCTTCCTTCTTTCCTTCCTTTTTTCTTTCCTTAATTCCTTCCTTCCTTTTGTCCTTCCTTGCTTACTTTCTTACCTTTCTTTCTTTCCTTCCTTTCTTTCCTTCCTTTCTTTCCTTCCTTTCTTTTCTTCCTTTCTTTCCTTTCTTTCCTTCCTTTCTTTCCTTCCTTTCTTTCCTTCCTTCCTTCCTTCTTTCCTTCCTTCCTTTTGGAATTATTCATGTGTTTTCTGACATTGTCTCTCTTCCGTTTCTAAAGCTTCTGCAACTAAACACTAAACTAGTCACAAATCAAAAAGCTTTGGCCAACAGAGAACAGGATCTGAGAACCAAAATTGACGAGGTATAGTTGATATAATTGGTTCCTGTGGGGGAGGGGGGAGGGGAAAGTTCATGTTGGGGTAGAATAAGGCTGGTTGTCATTAGTAACGATTACTTGACCATTGTTGTAGCGTCTGTTAGTCAGTAGAATAAGGCTGGTTGTCATTAGTAACGATTACTTGTTGTAGCGTCTGTTAGTCAGTAGAATAAGGCTGGTTGTCATTAGTAACGATTACTTGTTGTAGCGTCTGTTAGTCAGTAGAATAAGGCTGGTTGTCATTAGTAACGATTACTTGGTCGTTGTTGTTAGTCAGTAGAATAAGGCTGGTTGTCATTAGTAACGATTACTTGTTGTAGCGTCTGTTAGTCAGTAGAATAAGGCTGGTTGTCATTAGTAACGATTACTTGTTGTAGCGTCTGTTAGTCAGTAGAATAAGGCTGGTTGTCATTAGTAACGATTACTTGTTGTAGCGTCTGTTAGTCAGTAGAATAAGGCTGGTTGTCATTAGTAACGATTACTTGGTCGTTGTTGTTAGTCAGTAGAATAAGGCTGGTTGTCATTAGTAACGATTACTTGTTGTAGCGTCTGTTAGTCAGTAGAATAAGGCTGGTTGTCATTAGTAACGATTACTTGTTGTAGCGTCTGTTAGTCAGTAGAATAAGGCTGGTTGTCATTAGTAACGATTACTTGTTGTAGCGTCTGTTAGTCAGTTTGTTCTCTTTTTCCAGCTGTACAGTTGTGAACACACAATCGAAGACTTGAGTGATCAATTGGCGTCGTTGAAGGTTGAACACAAACAGGTTACTACTGAGGTAATAACATGAAAATGTACAGTGTCTGTCTGCCTGTCTTCCTGTCTGTCAGTCTGTCTGTCTTCCTGTCTGGTCTTCCTGTCTTTCTGTCTGTCTGTCTGTCTGCCTGTCTGTCTTCCTGTCTGTCTGTCTGTCTTCCTGTCTGGTCTTCCTGTCTGTCTGTCTGTCTGTCTGTCTGTCTGTCTTCCTGTCTGGTCTTCCTGTCTGTCTGTCTGTCTGCCTGTCTGTCTGTCTTCCTGTCTGTTTGTCTGTCTGCCTGTCTGTCTTCCTGTTAGGCTATCTTCCTATCTGTCTGCCTGTCTGTCAGTCTGTCTGTCTTCCTGTCTGTCTGTCTGTCTGTCTGTCTGTCTGTCTGTCTTCCTGTCTGGTCTTCCTGTCTGTCTGCCTGCCTGCCTGTCTTCCTGCCTGTCTGTCTGTCTGTCTTAGAAGGGTGTCAGACATGAGAGTTGTCTATCTATCTATAGCCTAAAAGGAGTCAGTAAATCTATCAAGTTTCTCATCTATTATTTTCAGTGTACAAAATCCAAAGAACGCGTTGCTCAGTTAGTGACTGACTTGAATTCTACAAGAGAACAACACAAGGAAGCAACACAAGTGGTAAGGGTGCAAAACTACTGTCCCACCCCCCTAACCTCCCTTCCCCTCCCCTCCACAGAATCTATCTGCAGTGCTCATTATCCCTGACTCTAATTCTTATTTCCCTTAGCTCGCTCACTGCGAGGAAAAACTAAGTCTCATGGAGCAAAACTTGACATCGACGCAAGAACAACTCAGTGTACGAGTTGGCGAGGTAAATGGCATGTCAATTAATACCATTGAAATGCAAATCTTAATCTTTCCTATCTGTCATGGGTGTGTTTAGTCTTAGGCCACGCCCACTTGTCATCGAAAACGCATCGAAACTGAGTTTTTCGTGCACACGAGCGCTTTCCGTGCACACGAGCGCTTTCCGTGTACACGAGGGTTTTCCGTGCACACGAGGGTTTTCCGTGTACACGAGGGTTTTCCGTGCACACAAAAGGCAGTTTTGATTGACGGTTGTCTTGGACACTCGATTTTCACTTCAATGTTATTTCATTCATTCATTCATTTATGTATTGTTTGTGTGTTCATATTTTGTTGTGTATTGCCAGGTTGTTCGTTTCGAGAAAGTTAACAAGAAATACCAAGGAGAACTAAAGAAGACAAAAGAATTACAAAATAAACAGGACAAACAGGTTTGATAACTGAAACAGGACAAACTGGTTTACTAATCCAAACAAAACAAACCGGTTTGTTTACTGAAACAGGACAAACTGGTTTATAATCTCAACAAGACAAACCGGTTTGTTTACTAATAATAATTAATAATAACTTATATAACTTATATAACTTACTGAAACAGGACAAACTGGTTTACAATCTCAACGAGACAAACCGGTTTGTTTACTGAAACGTAACAGGACAAACTGGTTTATAATCTCAGCAAGACAAACCGGTTTACACCATTGATTCCTTTTGCACGTAGCCGGATTAGCTAAGTAATTGCTGGCTTTGTTTAATCTTTCAGATTTCTGAGCTCGAAGGCTATCTGGAGCAACTAAGAGCTGACCTTAAAGTCTCCCAACAAAGACATCAAGCAACTGTAGACGAGGTAAAACAATAAAGCAAAGTGGTGTACAATTTGTCTGTTTGTTGTCGTTGTTTATTTATTTTTTTGATTTTTTGATTTTTTTAAATGTTGAAGTCTTTCTTCTGTCTTTCTCTCGTACCCAGGCCGACGCGTACGAAGAAAAAGCGAGGACACTGGAACTGGATTTAGAAGTGACCCAGAAAGAGCTGCAGATTGTCAGAGAAGAGGTTTGTTATTAATGAACACCAACTTTTTCTTGGACAAATCTGAAGGAAAAAGGGAATCTGAGTTATTCCTTTATTTTTAGTTTTACCAAATCAACCCAAACCCTGTCGGGGTTCCACTTTAATTAACTTGGAAAATTAACTCGTGGATTTCAGATCCAGTGATTTGTGATCCATGATCCACGAGATCCAGTGACCTGTGATCCATGATCCACGAGATCCAGTGACCTGTGATCCATGATCCACGAGATCCAGTGACCTGTGATCATGATCCTCGAGATCCAGTGACCTGTGATCCATGATCCACGAGATCCAGTGACCTGTGATCCATGATCCACGAGATCCAGTGACCTCTGATCCATGATCCACGAGATCCAGTGAGTTGTGATCCATAATCAATGTTTTCATTTTTCCATTTGTTTCAGTATTCAGATATTTCACGTGTGGCGCAAGACAAGGATTCTCAAGTCACGCAGTATAAACAGCAGTTACAAGACGCCCAGAGACACGTAAGGCCCTTTGTAGGCATTACTTTATCGAGATGCGTTAGGGACAGACCATTAGAAAAGCGATGGGAGGGTGGGACTTTTGTGACGTGGTCCGTCCCTTAGGCTAACTTCTCTTGTACCTTACTTTGCTGTAGATCCGTCAGTGTCAGGGTGTCATCGAGGAACAAGAGAACAAAATCACTCAGTTTATCCAACAAAACCAGGATCTAAAAGGACATGTATGTACAGAAAAAGATGGAGGAACATTACATTTTACCGCAATCCTTTGCGCTCCGCATAAACCACTAAAACTCTATCAGATGGGTTTCCTGTGGCGCTGCATCAAAAAACAAAGGGATCCCAGAAGAGGGGTTGCATGAGGCTATATACCACGTAGAATCTCAAGATCAGAGAGTGTTATGTGAAGCTGTTTATTTATGTGGGAAAGTTTGGCAAGGTCTTCGTGTAGCTGCACAAATTGTCCTGGCTATTGTTTTTTTTAATGTAAAAACAATACATAGAACGACAATAGAACAATAGCACGGACTTTTGTGCAGCTACTCGAAGACCTGACCGAACGTTTGTAGATCAAAGTGGTACTGATTTAGGTTCGCGGTGCGCAAAGGATTATGGTAAAATGTATAGCCGCCATCTTGTTTTTTTTTCCCCATCTGCTACTCAACTACCGAGGAAATCCCGTTTGAGTTTCTCAAGCAGTAATTACTGGTTATCTGCGACCACCTGCTGTACTCGTTCGTGACCGTAAGTGTGGTCGCTTACAAGAGGCTTTCCTATAATTTTCTGTGATTAATCAGGTATTCCATGGACTGTAATGTGTGGTTTCTTGCAGGTACGAGACAAAGAAAAGGCGGTGGGACAACTACGTGAGGAACTGGGTGGAGTCTTGGAGAAAAACAAAAACATTTCGACCGAGGTATTCTAGTGGTCTTGTGTGTTGTTTAGTATAGCTTTTGCTTTTTTTATGTTTCTTTTGCTCGTTCGTTTGGATTGTTCTAACTGCTTTTTGTTTGTTGGTTGGTTTGTTCATTCGTTTATTCGTTCGTTTGTAGTTCATTCATTTGTTCATTCGTTCGTTCGTCCATGTGTTTAGGTGTTTCCTTTCTCCTTTCTTTTCTTCTTTCTTTCTTTCTTTCTTTCTTTCTTTCTTTCTTTCTTTCTTTCTTTCTTTCTTTCTTTCTTTCTTTCTTTCTTTCTTTCTTTCTTTCTTTTTCTTTCTTTCTTTCTTTCTTTCTTTCTTTCTTTCTTTCTTTTCTTTCTTTCTTTCTTTCTTTCTTTCTTTCTTTCTTTCTTTTTTCTTTCTTTCTTTCTTTCTTTCTTTCTTTCTTTCTTTCTTTCTTTCTTTCTTTCTTTCTTTCTTTCTTTCTTTCTTTCTTTCTTTCTTTCTTTCTTTCTTTCTTTCTTTCTTTCTTTCTTTCTTTCTTTCTTTCTTTCTTTCTTTCTTTCTTTCTTTCTTTCTTTCTTTCTTTTTCTTTCTTTCTTTCTTTCTTTCTTTCTTTCTTTCTTTCTTTCTTTCTTTTTTCTTTCTTTCTTTCTTTCTTTCTTTCTTTCTTTCTTTCTTTTCTTTCTTTCTTTCTTTTTTTCTTTCTTTCTTTCTTTCCGTTTTTTTCTTTCTTTCTTTCTTTCTTTCTTTCTTTCCGTTTCTTTATTTCTTCACTAACTGGACCGTTGTTACCCTTTTGTTAGCTTTCTTCTCGTGTTTTCGTCGTTTGTTTTATTTGTGTGAATTTACCTGCGTTCCTTTAGCCAGTTTCTGTGCTTGCCTTCATGCAAAACATTTCTCGTTTCTTTCCTCAATTTCCTTCTACTTGTTTCCTTACTCAGGTATATTTATATTTATATTATTTATTTATGTGCATAGATTGCTGCCCGCGATTCAGACATCAAACTCCTGCGGACGGACTTGAACTCGGCTCAGAAAAAAATCAAAAACCATAGCAACGAGGTAAATATTGACACCACGTGGGCTAGAGAGAGCCGACCAATCAGCTTGGACTTATGCAGTCGTCAGGGAGACAGCGTACGTAGAAGTTAGTCAGATAGTTTTAGCTTAATACGAACATCTTAGTATGGATAGGATGGTTGTCAAAGTATTCAACGACAAGTTCACATGAAAAATGGCCGCCACGTAATACATATATATAATAGGTCTATCGGGGTTTGGTTGGGTGGAGAGCCTTGTAGTGGACTTCGTGTCCTATTGTTTCTTCACCTGCCTTTTAGTCCGTTCTTACTTCCGTCACGCAACGCTCCAGGCCCACGGAGCGTTGCGTGACGGAACTAAGAACGGATGCGAGGGAGACTACCTAGCCTCCTCCGCAGGCAACTCTAGAAAAACAAAAAAACAAAGGGATCCCAGAAGAGGGGTTGCATGCGGAGGAGGCTAGAGACTACCTGCCTTTTGGTAAATTGTCAAATACCTATAGTCTAGGCACAGGGAGCCCAAGCTCATTATCTGTGAAGACCGTTGTTTAATTTGCATTTTTACAGTAAATGTATGTGGCTTTAAAACATCCCTCCGTATTTCAAGATTTTTCGTAAATAATAAAACTTTTTTTCACTAATGTGTTGTTCTTACTACTTTCGAGTTAGTGAAAAAAAAGTTTTATTATTTACGAAAAATCTTGAAATACGGAGGGATGTTTTAAAGCCACATACATTTACTGTAAATATGCAAATTAAACAACGGTCTTCACAGATAATGAGCTTGGGCTCCCTGTGGTCTAGGTAGGGAAGTACATATACAGTCGAACCTCTACTAACGGCCACCTCCCCACAACGACCACCTCCCTACAACGACCACCTCTACACAACGACCACCTCTACACAACGGCCACCTCTACACAACGACCACCTCCACACAACGGCCACCTCCACACAACGGCCACCTCTACACAACGACCACCTCCCCACAACGGCCACCTCTACACAACGGCCACCTCTACACAACGGCCACCTCCCCACAACGGCCACCTCCACACAACGGCCACCTCTACACAACGGCCACCTCCCCACAACGGCCACCTCCACACAACGGCCACCTCTACACAACGGCCACCTCCCCACAACGGCCACCTCCACACAACGGCCACCTCTCTGTAACGGCCAGGGTGTTTTGTCCCGGCCACCAGCAAGCCCATATACATGTATTCGTTCTTAAAACCTCCACACAACGGCCACCTCTACACAACGGCCACCTCTACACAATGGCCACCTCTACACAACGGCCACAAAATTTAGTCCCGAGATGGTCGTTGTGTGGAGGTTCGACTGTATTCAGTTTCTATAGGAGAACCAGCCTAGTCAGTCGAGGTAATTCTGTCGGTTTTATATTCCCATATTTGAAATGTTTTACTTTAGGTTCGTCGATACGAGGAGACCCTACTACAACTACAGACTGATCTCGAAAGAACACAAGAAAACCACCATATATCGACGGCACAGGTATCCCGTGGGATCAACTGCAGAGTTAAAGATGGCGGATCACTAAATGTTACCACAATCCTTTGCGCGCATCGAAACTTTAGAACAGAGTGTTTTGAGAACGTCAAATTTTGCGAGTGTGAAGTTGTTACCTGCTTTATTTATGTGAACGTATCAGACAGTTTGTAGATTTAAGTGGTGCCGATTTAGGTTTGCAAAGGATTACTGGGTAAAATCTACAGCCGCCATCTTTGTTTGTACAGTGGATTGAATCAACCGCTTTGTAAATTCTTTAACTCAAAGCTACACTGGTTCAAAGTTGTTCAACTCGCACATAATCTACTTTATTCTTAGATTTCTGCTCTCGAAAAGAACTTACAACACTTGAAAGTACAGCTCTCTGGCGCTCATGGGAACCACAAGGAAGCTATGGAACAGGTACTGAAAATAGCTATCTATATACAGTCACAGGACATAAGTATTCGTCAGTTTCGAAAATCGCGCGCGAAATTTGCAGACCGCGTTCGCCCAGTCAGCACGGGAAACATGCGATATTTCAACGCGGCCGCCCCGTTGAGGCGGGAAAAATTGATGAATGTAAACAAAAAGTATCAGCTCACCAAAATCGCGAAAAATCTTTGCAATATGGACTATATTAAGTGAAATACAAGCCGTTTTATTAGCACCACTCAATCCAGTTTTCTTTTGACAATCGAATGTCTTACACATGTCTTAAAAAGTTTATTTTTTAATGTAATTATTTGTAAAAAATGCTTTGATTTTTGGGTATGGGCCGTAAATCGGCTGAGCTGAGCGAAGAAAAGAAAAACATTATCGTAGAGTTATCGAAATCTGTGAAAAACAAGTCAGAGCTGGCAAGACTGGTTGGGATACCCAGAACAACTATTACAAGCCTTCTGAAGAAAGTACAAACAACCGGCTCGACGAAGAACGTAACACGTAAAGGCAGACGAAAATTATTTACCGGGAGAGATAAAAACGCTCTAGTTCGACGGTCAAACGTGAAGATATAACAGCGAAGCTATAACGGGGAAAAACAACACCATTTCAGCGAAAAATATGTTCAGCGAACTCTGCCTTTGGAAGGGTATAGAAGGAGGTCTGCGAAGAAGAATGTAAATAGTTAGAGAAGTGAATCGGAAAAAGCGATTTCAGTGGTTCAAGACAAGGAGAAACTGAACAGTAAACGACTATAACCAAAAACCAATTAATGCATTTTCACAAATAATTACATCAAAAATAACTTTTTAAGACATGTGTAAGACGTTCGATCGTCAAAGAAAACGTATTGGAGTGGTGTTAATAAAATGACTTCTATTTCACTACTTTTAGTTCATATTGCAAATATTTTTCGCGATTTTGGTGAGCTGATACTTTTTGTTTACATTCATCAATTTTTCCTGCCTCAACGGGGCGGCCGCGTTGAAATATCGCATGTTTTCCCGCGCTGACTTGGCGAACGCGTCTGTAAATTTCGCGCGCGATTTTCGAAACTGACGAATACTTATGTCCTGTGACTCTATCTATCTATCTATCTATCTATCTATCTATCTATCTATCTATCTATCTATCTATCTATCTATCTATCTATCTATCTATCTATCTATCTATCTATCTATCTATCTATCTATCTATCTATCTATCTATCTATCTATCTATCTATCTATCTATCTATCTATCTATCTATCTATCTATCTATCTATCTATCTATCTATCTATCTATCTATCTATCTATCTATCTATCTATCTATCTATCTATCTATCTATCTATCTATCTATCTATCTATCTATCTATCTATCTTTAGTAGAAATCAACTAACATACTATCACGAATCCTGCAATCTGATTGGCTAACGTACTCACTATCTATTGAGTGATAGATAGTGAGTAGTGAAAAAGCCGGCGTTTTGAACAAAAACAAAGCGAAAATCCTGAATACATATTGGTATAAATTCGAAGGTAATATGCTAGTTGGTTTCTACTAAAACAATTAGACTACTCGTTCTCGTCAGTTTCTATGAGTTGAAATAGTCAACTCGATGCTACGCGCCTCGTTGACTATTGACTCATAGAAAACTCGAACTCATAGTCTCATTGTTAAATATATCGAGATGATTACCAGTTCATTCACTTTGAAACCCCACATTTATTTATTATATTTTCTTGTAGTTAACACAACGCTCAAAGCAATTAGCAAATTCTAAAACCGAACTTGCAACAACACGACAACGAGGGCAGGCAATGGAAGAACAAGTACGTATGTGGAGGAATGGTTCTACCTCGGCCATGACAACAGAGGGGGGATTGGGGATAGTGGCTGAATAGGATAAAGGGGTAGGGTTGTGTAGGGATCGTATTCATGTTTTTATGATTGTTCTTTTAGGTTGTTGCCTTGGAAGATAAAATAAGAAAGATCAAAACCGAACTGAAAAGAAATCTGGATAAAAACAAACAATCAGACGGCGAGGTACAGCTCCAGGCTTATAACTAACTAACTAAATAAATGACTTTATTTAAAGAGGGTGACAGCTT